>CM024761.1:145623847-145825373 GCA_014218235.1 Colocasia esculenta
CCTTGTGGGGTGGTATTAACCCCTAAAAAAAGTGGGAATGGAGAAGATGATGTGTGTGTGTGTGTGGAGTGGTGTGATGCATGCACTAATCCAAAAGGAAAGTGAAGGGGGGAGGGACGAGAATGGCGATGTAGCCCGTTGCTCACGATGGATGGGTGGGGACGAAGCTCCTTCCGCCTCACGCGATGGATGAAGGGGGGTTGAAGACTCCGATCCCGAGGAGGAAGGCGTGGGGTGACGAGTTCTCACGTGCTCTCTTTGGCCTCGGAACACGAGCTTCTGGTCTGGCAGGGCTTCGCCCGGGGGTTGGGGAATTTGGGCGGGGGGCCGGGTTGGCCAACTCGAATCAGGCTTGGGTCGTACTCAGTAGGGCTTGTCGTCTGGGGATTTTCTTATCATGCAATGGCTACCCTCGGGTCTGCATTTATAGGCAAAACTGCCAAAATCGCGTCGGTACAACAGACGCCTATCAAACATGAATCGCGTCCATATAAAGCTCCGCGATTTAAAAGCCCTTGATTCCCTCTTGATTTGACACTCTATGATGATCGTAGCCTGCGGCCACGTTCAGAATCGCGTCGGGTAATATCGCCGCGTTTTCCAACCAAATCGATCTTTGACTAAATTGATTCTTAATTTGACAGAAGATCTTAAAAATGCGGTAAGAATAGTGGACGCGATTCCAAAAACATCATGATTCGAAGCATGGGCTCTTAAATGCTACTTAATGGCGACGACTTCAGGTTTTGACTTTAAATCGTGGCGGATATGCCAGAGCGAATCAAAATAGACATGTGCCAAAAAGCAATGTGATTCGCGTCGACTACACCTGCCGCGGATCAAGACCTGAAAATGGCGTCCACTGTTCCGGACGCGAATCTTTTGCATTCAACAGACCCCTTTCAGATCTCTTTATAAAAATTCCTAAAAATCCTAGACAAATCTGGAAAAATAGGAAAATCACTCAAGAGGTTAATCGAAGAGAGCCACTTTGAGGCATTGCGGTGTAACATGAAATTCGCTCGATATGTTGCCGAAATGGCGTGTCTACACCATTGACCAGGCTTACCAGGAAGGAGAATCCATTTGCATGGATTGATAAATGTGAAGAAAGTTTCAGGGCATTAAAAGGCACCTCAGCACCTGTACTGACATTTCCAGTCGCTGGGGGTAGTTTTGAAGTATACACTGATGCATCCGGGATCGGCCTAGGCTGTGTGCTGATGCAAATGGGAAAGTCATATGCTATGCGTCTAGACAATTGAAGAAGCACGAGGACAATTATCTTGTACATGATCTGGAGCTAGCTGTTGTAGTCTTCGCCTTGAAGATATAGCGTCATATCTATATGGTGAGAAGTTCATTGTATTTCTGACCATAAAAACTTGAAGTATCTGTTTTCTTAGCAGAACTTGAACATGAGACAGCGGAGGTGGTTGGAGTATCTCAAAGACTTCGACTTCACTATCCAATATCATCCAAGTAAAGCAAATGTGTGGCATATGCTTTAAGTAGAAAGCCAATGATCATATTGTCAAGTCTAATGGTGGGAGAATGAAGACTATTAGAAGAATTTTCCAAGTTAAATATTGATACTGATATCAAGAAAAAGGGATGCCTTATGCCAGTGTTAGGGCACGACCTATACTATGGAGGACATTATAGCACTCCAAGACAATGACCCTGTGCTTGTGGAGATTAAGGCTAATCTAGACCAGAGGTAGGATTTCTCTCTAACTGAAGAAGGAAGGTTATTGTTTCAGGATCAAGTTTGTTACCCGACTGTCTGCACCCATTTCTCATGGCTGATGGGCTGTGAATGGGCGCAGCCTAAGAGAGGACTAGAACCAACAGGTTGCAGCGGCAGTAAACAAAATGGCATAGGAAGTAAATCTTCAAGGAAAGGAGGGGCTACCTTGGGGTGGGGCCTTTGCCACCTCAGCCCTCAAAAGGTGGGCTATAAAACCCTGTTTTTCCCATGCAAAAGGATCGGGTCGCATCGAAAGCAGCAGCAGCCAGGAAAAGGGAGAAGCTTCTAGGGAAAGCCTTCTGGCGTGGGAAGGGAGCAACAGAAGAGAAGAGGAGGAGTTGCAGCAGTGCTGCGGCCTTGGGGTGTGTGAGGAGAGCTAGGAAAAAGAAGGGTAGGTACCAAAAAAATGTAATAGGAAATTGTTAGAAGGGATGGCGGTTCTATAGATGTCCCCTTTCTCCTCTTTCACTGTTTTCTTTTACTTCCCCCGGATGTAATCCTTTTCTCATAATGGTTTTCCACCAATTACGGGCTCAATTCCCAGCCCCCTTCTGTATGTCTCGTTTTCTCTGTTCATCTCGTTTATTATATGTATAATGCCCCCCTCCCATTTCCCTGAACAGTGAGCTGGGTGATTCAATACCCAGTCCCATTTACAGAAGAACTAGGCAAAAATGTGAGAGTTCTTCTTCAGTTGCCCAGGCTGGGAGATGGTCGGTGATTATTTCACTTTCTTTTCTCCCCTTTCATATTGGTGATTCCTTGTTTAAACTGATGCATTTCCATCTGTCATCTGTTCTTTTTTTGGTTCATATCATGATTGGACTCCCATATGTTCATGGGTTGGGTAGAATAATAATGCCATACCTTGTGTTCAGGGATAGAAGACAACAACCCACCAATGCCAATTTTATGATTGTTGCCACTGGTCCCTCCTTACCCCATGTGGAGGGCGTCGGTTGCTCAATAGTCCAGCATTTTCCTCTGTTGAATCCCCTAAAATGATGTTCTCAAATCCCAAAATTGTTTCATGAGACATTGGTTCCACATCCCAAAGACCGCTAATTCTTATTTCAGCTTTTTACTTCTTCTGGTTGGATGTTGAAGACTTTGAACGGTGGCCCTACACAGTGCTTGTGCAGTGCCACCGTTTATCCTTCTTCTCCACCATTGAACTATGTGCTCCTTCAATTTGGAGGCCACCGTTCAAGCCCTCCTCATCAAACCAAGATTCTGCCTGCTTCCTACCGTTTATTTCAGTTGAGGGTCTAAACGGTGTTTACCCTCTCCTTCCTCAAACAAGCTGTTAGCAGCCTTCATGAGGCCACCGTTCAAGGGTTTGCCACCGAATAGGACCCTGTAGCTTTCTGTTTGAGGCCGCTGTTTAGGATAATGCTTGCTTTGGGAGTCACCATTCAGGACTGTTCCTGATTCGGGAGCCGCCGTTTAGATCTGTCTCCATTTGAAACCTATTGTTTCAACCCCCTTTACTCCTTTCTAGATGTATATTTGATCTGGTGGTCATTATAGCCACCGATTCGTGAGCATATGCTAAGAAAGGGGTCAAACAGAAAGTAATACACGTCCCGACGTGACGTCTTCCGGCCTCGGCATATACCGGTCTTCTCGGGTTACACCTCGGGAACCGGTGCCGTGTGCCGTGATGTTGTTGCCCCCGGCATCAACATCGTTGTTGCACCGTCTCCATCGTGGTGGACGGATGTCATGCAAACTCCCCCTAAAACGTGCAAATCAAGGGGAGGTGCTGCTGGATTTTGTCTCGAGTCTGGTGTTCATCCGCTTCTACCGATGATCTCTGAATACATTTATGCCGACATGGCCGCCGGACAACTTGTGTTGCAATCCGGCACCATTGACAAATATTGTGTTGCCACTGTTCAGCGAACATTGCCCCGTGGGCGTCGCCTCGAGTTTATAGGTGAGTGTCCCTGGGTACCACCCCGACATAGCGTGGGCAGGGGCGGTTACCATCAGTCAGGTTATATCATACGACCGGATTTCGCCAATTTAAATTTTATTTTTCAGCCGTGATTTTATCGGCTTGTGTTACATTATGCATGTGTATGAACGAGACAAATAAGTGCCGGTGCGACGTACGTCATCCGATCAACACATCAAACATGAGAGCAAATAAACGAGCTAAATAACAATATAATAATAGCAATGATAAATGGATAATAACAGTAATAATTGATAGGCAGTAACATAACAAAGAGAAAAGAATAACAACAAATAAGATAATGACAATAATTAAAAGAAAATCTAACAACAAAAAAACAAATGATAAATGGAACAAAGATAATAAAAGAAAATGATGAAAAGAACTATCTAGATTATCAAACAAATCATTGATGGAAAAAAGAAGTGGGGAGCTGTCAAGTATGACCACCGTTCAGCCTTTCCATGTGCATATACACAAGCTCCACCAAAGCCGCCGTTCAAGCTTCCAAAAGAAAAAAAAAAAAAGACCCACCGTTTAGCCTTGTGGCATATGCACAAACTGTCACACCAGGCCGCCGTTCAGCCTTGTGCATATGCACAAGCTCCACCAAGGCTGCCGTTCAAACTTCCAAAAGAGAAAAGGCCCACCGTTTAGCCTTGTGCATATGCACAAACTTCCACACCAGGCCGCCGTTCAGCCTATTCACACACACTCGCAGGCCCCGCCGTTCAGCCCCCGCCGTTCAAGCTTCCAAAAAAAAAAAAGGCCACCATTTAGGCCCCTGCATGCATGCACAGCCAGCCACCGTTCTAACCCATTTTTTAAACCCATTAAATGCCCACCGTTCAAACCTAAACACACTTTAAAATCCAAACAAACCTACATACACACACACTGCACAAATAAGAGCCCATTATGTGAACCCACAAATACACTCATTCACATGCACCTGGCCCCCCATTTGACCAACGTTTTAAAAAGAGAAAAGGGAAAAGGATGGGGACAATGGGCATTAATAAAAAGTCACAACAGGAAAAAAATGAATAAATCAAATTATCAAAAGATGAATAAATTTGAACAAAAGGTACAATAAATTTCAAATCAAACAATTAAAAGACACTAATAATTTCAAATTAAATCTAACAACATAAGGCAAATGCAATAAAAAAATGATGGCTTCAAATAAACCAAAAGTAAAAATATATAGAAGAATCAAATAAAACAATCTTAAATAGAAGAAATCAAACTAAATAATTCTGGGTAGCATTTCTGACTTGGAATAAAAATTCAAATAAATTTCAAACTCAAATAAATCAAAATAATAATAATAAATTCAAGTAAAGAGAAATATGAGAACAAATAAAAATCCTATATCAAATAAAAAAAATGATCAACATTAAATCAAATCAAAAGACCAACAGACAAAAAGGTGATCCAATAAAAGATCGAACATGATAAAAATGCAAGAGACCAAAAGAAAACAAACCAAATCAAATAATGTTGAAACCAATTCAACCCCTTTAAATAAATCTGAAATAATGTAAAAAAAAATGCGTCGAATGTTATATTTTGGTCATCTCGCATTAGGCATAATCAAATTTATTTTTCGACGCATGTTTTTATCGGATGTTTCCGTCAAAGGCTACGAGACTCTTTATTCTGGCGATTAATCAAGGGTTTTCCCTCTTTGAGGGATGTAATTAACGTCATTGCGCTTAGGCAACGGCGAGATCTTGGTCCCGACCCGATCTTCATTTTCGTTTGACGAAGTCAAACGACGCGCGAATAGACCTAAAATCCTTCGACTCTTGGAGGCAGAACATGTTGTCACTTCGGTGACTGGCACGCCTGCGCTGTGCGATTGTCGGTTCATCTCTCGTCACTATCACTCAAGTAGCACCCGACGGGACTTGAATTCGCAATACAGATCCATACACATGATAACATGATAAAAAAAACATTTAAAATTTTAAAATCATCGTGATGGATCACAAATCCATTTCCACGCCGACCACGCAGATACAAGAAAATGATTATGGATGAGGCTCACAAGACCAGGTATACCATTCATTCTGGAACTACTAAATGTATCAGGATCTGAAAAGAAGCTTTTGGTGGCCTAATATGAAGAGGGAGGTGGCGGAATATGTCGCCCGATGTTTAACATGTCAAAAGATCAAGGCGGAATACTTGCGACCTGCAGGTAAGCTTAAACCCCTAGAAATCCCGGCATGGAAATGGGAAGGTATAGGGATGGACTTTATTTTCGGACTACCTAAATCTAGAGGTGGATTCGATGGCATATGGGTTATAGTCGACCGCTTAACTAAGTCCGCTCACTTTTTGCCAGTGAAGAATAAGTGGTCAATAGATGTTCTTGTTGCATTGTATGTGAAGAAAATAGTCAGATTACATGAAGTACCGGTGTCTATCATGTCCGATAGAGACCCTAAGTTTACATCCCACTTTTGGAAAGGACTACACTATTCCTTGGGATCTAAACTAAACTTTAGCACGGCTTTCCATCCGCAAACTGATGGTCAGACGGAGAGAACAAACCAAGTGATTGAAGATATGCTTAGAGCCTGTATTCTAAACTTTGGAGGTAGTTGGCATGAACACTTACCTCTTGTGGAGTTCGCCTATAATAATAGCTACCAAGCCAGCATACAAATGGCACCATTGAAGCACTCTATGGCAGAAGTTGTCGATATCCAATATGCTGGTATGAAGTTGGCGAAAAGCAAATGCTAGGACCAGAGATGATAAGGGAAACCACAGAAAAGGTGAAGCTTATCAGAGAAAGAATGGTTGTGGCACAACAAAGACAGAAGACATATGCAGATAATAGAAGGAGAGACCTGGAGTTTCAGTTTGGTGATCATGTATTCTTAAAAGTGTCTCCAGGCCGTGGGATCAGGCAGTTTGGCATTAAAGGCAAAATGTCACCAAGATTCGTCGGGCCTTTCGAAATCCTCGAAAGAATCGGCGAAGTTGCATACCGTCTGGCATTACCACCACAGATGGATGAAATACACAATGTGTTCCATATATCCATGTTGAAGAAGTATGTACGAGATCCGTATCATGTTATAGAATATGAACTTCTGGAGTTCAACAAAGACAGAACATATCAAGAAAGGCCAATTAAGATCATGGACCGGGAACTATGTCAACTAAGGTACAAGGTCATCCCACTAAGTAAGAGTGAGGTGGAATCACCACAGAGAAGAGGATGAGACGTGGGAAACCGAGGAAGCTATGCGCAAAGATATCCGGAGCTATTCGTAAGTAAGTACACCTCGCTTGCACAATAAATTTCTATCCATGAATTTGGGGACCAAATTCTCTTAAGTGGGGAGGGTGTAGCACCCGGAAAATTTAGTGATTTAAAATTTTAAATAAATGAGAATAAATAATTTCCATAATATCGGAGTATTTAAAACATACGTACCACTATCATACATGCAAGAACACATCGGAAAATTCCGTGAAAATTATAAATCAACCCCAAACATTATTCCTAAGGTTCCACGAAGAAATTCGTGCAACAAAAAATCCGATTGGCCAAGTGTAAGTCATACGGTGACCAATTATCCAAATTAGGAAATAAGTCATAAAACTGTTAACATGGAAATACGACACGACCATAAATTAATAAACACATTGGAAGACTTCCACATTATATATTGATGACCCATTATCGATATTGGCCAATGGATCACATTTGGCCAAGAATCAATGAAGCAAGAAAATGCATAGAAATTCGCAACCCTAATAAGTTGAAATTAGAAAGAGGCATTAGGTAAAAATTGGATGCAATATTCTCTCTTGGCAACCAAATTCGTGCCTATCCACCCTTGGAGGTTGCTTGATGGCCAGACACTCCAATGGAGGAGGAGATCTTCAAACATGGAAGGGGGCTTGCCAAAACCGCAACTTTTGCAATAGGACTTCTAAATCCCTAGATACATATACTCTACACAAAACCTTGGGGAACAGTTTTACATCTTGTTGGGGTTGTGTGGAGGAGTTCTTGGCGGCTGTGGAGCAGGAGATGTAACGACCCGAGAACCCGACCCTCGGCCACACCGAGGACCTGATTTTCCGCGGTCGCCGCCCACAGATCCGAGGACCCGGAAGGGCTATACATGCGTCTGACACGATATGTAACGTAAGTAAACGTCAACTGTTGAGCTAGAAGCGTACAAGCGGAAACAGGAAAGTAAAGCGAGACCCGCTGCGTACCGCTCTAAGTACAGTCCCAACGCACGCACACTAGTACAAGTAAGGAAAAGGGGAGAGACAAGTCCCTTAGGGGCATACCCCGAGGGTGACGTACACTGAGAGGGGAACCACTGCTAGCTACGGGGACCAAGACTACACCGCCCCGTCTCCTCCGCCCGACGTGCGCCCTGTCGCTGCTGAGAAACTCACCTGGAGAACAGAGGGATGAGCTTCACAACAGAAGCTCAGTAGGGACTACTAATCTCCTACTGGCTCTAAACAAGCAGAGGAACATATACAACTATTAATAAAGGAAAGACGACAGTTTATATATATTTCTACCTACAAAAGGAAGTGCGGAATCGAAGCTAAAGCTAACACGGTATGGAAAGTACTCTCGTCGGAAACTCCGTACGACTGCTCGTCGTGACCACCACACGGCTAGTAAACACAGACGGAGGGGACTCCGCCTGGACAGAGAACACTATACGGAAAGCACCACCACTAGTCAAACGTCAGGCGCGTTCCACCGACGTCTTATCCTCGACCTAGGTCCTGGCCCTCGCATCTCGTCAGAGCGAGGTAGGACACAAGCAACACAACAGTAACCGCCGTAGTCTGGCCGGACTACGGTCCCACGCCTGACCTCTCCAAACGTTCCGGGGCCGTGAGGAGCGAGGCAGTGAGAAGAAGGACTGCTGCCTGTGCCGGTAGAACTCCAAACTATCCTCGGCGTCCCAGACCAACCACGAGAGCTCTGCAAGCGACTCACAACGCCACTGTCCTAACCACCGTTTTCCCCCTCAGCTCCAGAGTCCGCTTAGGTGGCTGCCAACTCGAGCACACTCGTAGCCCGGAGTACTCCCTCAACAGGCTCCCGAGGACGGGGGTCCCAGTAACGGTAACAACCTCTCGCACGGGACAAGCCCTCAAGTGCCGCGCACCGGGCGAACGACTAGTGTGAGACCGTACTAGGGAACTAGCACAGGTGCACGGGTACAGTAAGCGAAAACGGAAGCGGCGGAAGCACAACCTGTCTCTGGAATGAGAAGGCAACTAGGCCCTGTCGCCTTCAAGAAGGCGACATATGCCCTGTCGCTTTACCAGTCAGAAGGCGACACAGGGTGTGTCGCCATACCAGACAGGTAGCGACACAGGGTGTGTCGCCTTCAAGCCAGTCGGGGTTCCGGAGATTCTTCTCCCCGGAACCTCCCCGAAACGGGAAAACACTACACACGGGGGAGGGGAGCATACTTATCATGCTAGAAAGCCATTAAACATACAACCACCCTCGAATACCCCAAGAACATGGATTCTACGCTCGGAGGAAACCTCACTCACCCGAGCATGGAGTTCTCTCACTCACACGAGCATGGGACAGAAGGCTCTCTCAAAAGAAACAACAAACTCCTGCCCCGGAATCTGCCTAAGTGGGCGAGACTGAAAAGTAGTCTCCACTCAGCGGACCACCAAGTCAACGCCTGCGCCTGCAACTGGTACTGGCTAGCAGCACTCGCTCCTCTGGAACACACTCCATGAACGAAATCCGCTCCACTGCATCTAACCATGCTCGCGCTACCTCTGGATCAGGCTGGCCCAAAAACTGAGGAGGCTGAAACTGCAAGAACTCCCTCAACACCCTCCCAGTACCACCCTGGGGTACCGGCACGTCACGGTGCTGAGCACAAACTGAGCCATCCCATCAAGAAATCGAGTCATGTCTAATCCCTGAGCTACCTGAGGTGGAGGTGGCGGCGGCGGAACAATACCACTATTTCGTCCTGTCGCAAAGGCTGCTCCTACTGAGGTGGTGGAGAGCATCTCAACCTCCTGACGATCACCTGCTCGTACTACTCCCTCTCTAGGACGTCTCTAGGCGCCATAGAAACACACACAGAACAAAAATACACACATAAATACACTAACTAACTCCGGGCTACATAGCTAGATAAATAGCTAGCCACAGCTGCAGCTGTATCTTTAGACTCTGAGTAACATGATGGTATTTCCTTATATATATCTCATCATACCAGGCTCTGATACCAATGTAACGACCCAAACCCGCATTACCATTAACAACCGTAACCCGAATTCTGATCCGCTAACCCACGAGACAAGCTCGGAAGGGTAAGAAGTGAAAGTCCGAGGAGACTATATGTAAGAAGATACACACCATGCAAAGCAGTAAAATTTCACTATATGACATATCATATACAACCTCAGAGTCTGAGCAAAGTACAGAGTACAGAAGTACAACAAAAAGGTACTACTCACTGCAGCTAGGGAGCACCAACCCGGAGTGGCTAGACTCGCCTGGAACGGGAGTCGACGAAGACCCACCTGAAAGGGAAGGAGTGAGTCTCAAGAAAAGAGACCCAGTAGGGAAAAGTAACCCTACCGCCACTAAACTAAAGTGCGGAAAGTAAAAACTGAAAGTAAGTACACGTCGCACCACAACACAAAACTGTAAACCACGCGGCTCAGTACACACACTCACACACACAGCAAGTAGGACTCAGCTAGGGTCTGTGGCTCGGCGTCCCGTCACACAGAGGCTCTCAACCCCAGCCACGTGTGCACACTACAGACGTCTCCCTCTCGCGTCTGGTCCACGACCGGTTTTTTTCCCCTACGCTTGACCCTAGCGGTAGAGAAGGGGCTCCACGGAGACCGGCTCAAAACCACCAAAAGGAGTACGCACAGGACAGAGTCGCACTCGGTGTCCTGGCTCACTAGCGGAGGACAACCACACGCTAGTCGTCTAGACGGAGTCGCACCCACGCCTAGGTAACACAACAGAAACGGGTACACGGTAACGCAACGCGCGTACAACAGACGGAACACACTCAACGTCTGAAACCCTGTACAGTAGTAAACACCTCGTGTCACAAGCAACTACTCCTATGCACAGGCGGAGTCACACTCTAAGCCTGGCCCACTTGTGCTATTAGGGCGACATCACATGTCAATCGCCTCTAATCACACAACTTAAGTCTGCTGGGACACAGATAATACGGCCACATCGATTGCCGCCAATCAGAGATAAACGGCAGCCCCTATGCCGCAACATAACTAACGGCAATCGACCTTGTCGTTTAAATCACCCCTGAAGATCTCAACGTCAACAGATGTGGACGTTGATATCTTCAGTCCCCCATACCCAGAACTGAACCGAATCAGTCCCAATGGGCAGAAACACTCAACCAGATTCTCGACTGATGGAGGAAACATTCCTCTCATCAATCTACACTACCAGAACATTAAACTAACAGTCTAACACTAGATTCTAATTTACCCAACCGGCATGCTACAACCCAACCCTAAACCATAAATTGCATTCCAATTCACTTAATTGGGCATGCTAGTTTGCTGGGAGGTTATAGGGTTAAGTCCCTACCTCAGAACGCCTTAAGAATCCCCAAACAGCCACTACTCGCGCCGATTCCCCCGAAGACTCCGCGCGAATCGCACCAAAATACGCATTTCCCGCCCGATCTAGCAACGCCACACGATCCAGGCCTTCCCACGAGCTCAAATCACCCAACAGAAGCTGCGGAAATCAGAAAGCAAAGGTGAAGAAGGAGAGAAAGAGAAGAAAGAAAGCTCTGCTCTCGGGCTGCCTATTTCAACAGGACTGGTTAGTCGACGTCAACATCCTGACCGCCAACTGAACCGCCTACAGACTGACGTCCAGATCCCATGTCGTTGAGTTCAACATCAGACGTCCACATCGCTGGACGCTGACTCTGACTCAACGGCAAGCCCTGGCCGTCAACCACACAGACCTCTACAGACCCAATAAGGATCCACTAAAGACCCGAGACCTTACAGCCCTCCCCCCTTAAGGAATTTTGCCCTCAAAATTCAAACAACATACAGAAAGAAGACTCACCAAAGAGGTACGGAAACTGCTCGCATTATTCGTTCTCCCGCTCCCATGTCGACTCACCACCGAGTGCCGCTGCCACGCAACACGAACTAAGGGATTGCCTTGTTCCTCAACCTCTGAACTCGGCGATCCTCAATGTGCAACGGAAACTCGGTACAGTCAACACTGGAGTCACCTCAGACCACTCTGCACTCTGCAGAACGTGAGACTCGTCAGAAAGGTACCTCCGATGCATCGACACGTGAACACGTCGTGCACTGCTGCCAACTCTGACGGAAGCTCAAGTCTGTACGCCAAACCTCCGACACGCTCATAATGGTAAAGGCCCAATAAAGCGAGGACTCAACTTTCCACGCTTACCGAACCTCACCACTCCCTTCATAGGAGACACACGAACAAACACCTGGTCTCCTACCTGAAACTCGAGCGGTCGCCTGCGCTGATCTGCATAACTCTTCTGCCGACTCTGAGCTGACTGAAGCCTCTGTCTCACAAGCTGAACTACCTCAACTGACTGCTGACCAACTCCGGCCCCGTGACAACTCGTTCGCCAACCTCGAACCAGTCAAGAGGAGTGCGACACGGTCGTCCGTACAAAGCCTCATATGGTGCCAAACCGATACTGGAGTGATAACTATTATTATATGCGAACTCGACCAACGGCAAGTGAGCTGTCCACGACCCCTGCCACTCCAGGCAACAAGCTCTAAGCATGTCCTCCAAAGTCTGGATAGTCCGCTCTGACTGACCGTCTGACTGAGGGTGGTAGGCGGAACTAAAAGCCAACTCTGTTCCCAAAGCTCTCTGGAAACTGCGCCAGAACCCAGAAGTGAAGCGAGGATCCCTGTCTGACACAATAGAGATCGGCACTCCATGCAAAGGAACAATCCGCTCTACTACAACGCGGCCAACCACTACTCACACCCCAACTAGTCCTGACAGGCAAGAATCTGGCAGTCTTCGTCAATCTGTCCACAAGAACCCAAATGCTATCAAACCTCCAGCTGTCCTCGTAAACCACAAACAAGTCAGTCGTCACGTGGTCCCACTTCCACATCGGAATCTCTACGGCTGCACAAGTCCTCCTGGACGCTGATGTTCGGCCTTCACCTGCTGACAGACCAAACACCTAGCAACAAAAGCCGCTATATCTCTCTTCATCCCAGGCCACCAAACTGACGTCTCAACCTGTGATACATCTTGGTCCCCTGGATGAATAGTACCTGGAACCATGTGCCTCCTGCAAAACGACTCTCCTGATAGACTCCTCAACAGGAACATAGAGTCTATTTCGGAACCTAACAGTCCCGTCCTCGCAAAGCTCAACCTCTGGAAGAAGCAACACACTGTGCAACTCGGGATCTGCCTGCTGAGCCTCAGCAACCTGTCTCACAACGGCGGGAGCTGCTAACAAACTGCCCAACACACACTGACGACGACTGGATGAAACTCTGAAAGACCCCTCTGTCGCAGACTGCCACAACTGCCACAACTGCCACTCTCTAAGCATCAGATGACTCATCTGTGCTTTCCTACTCAGGGCATCTGCAACTACATTCGCCTTTCCAGGCTTATACTCAATGCTGAAATCATAGTCCTTCAGATATTCCATCCATCGACGCTGCCTCATATTCAGATCCCTCTGAGAAAACACATATCTCAAACTCTGGTGGTCGGTACGGACTACAAAACTCACTCCGTACAGGTAAAGACCCAAATCCGCAAAGCAAACACCACTGCCGCAAGCTCTAGGTCGTGGGTTGGGTAACTCTCCTCGTGGGGCTTAAGCTGGCGAGACGCATAAGCCACCACTCGCCCTTGCTGCATCAAGACCGCACCCAACCAACACCTGAAGCATCTGTGCAAACCTCAAACCCTCCTCACCCAAAGGTAAGGCAAGAACTGGCGCCGACGTAAGCAGTCGCTTCAACTCTATGAAGCTCTGCTCACACTGATCCGACCACTCAAACGGAACTCCCTTTCTCGTCAACCGAGTCAAGGGTGCAGCAACCTGAGAAAAATCTCGAACAAACCTGCGGTAGTAACCTGCCAAACCCAGAAAGCTACGAATCTCAGACACAGATCTGGGACTCTCCCACTGCAAAACTGCCTCAACCTTCGCTGGATCTACTGAAACTCCCTCACCTGAGATCACGTGCCCCAAGAAGTGAACCTGTTGTAGCCAAAACTCACACTTACTAAGTTTGGCATACAACTGGTGCTCTCGCAAAGTCTGCAACACGATCCTCAGGTGCTCGGCGTGCTCCTCCTCCGAAGCGGAGTACACCAGAATGTCGTCAACAAACACTACGACAAACCGGTCCAAGAACTGGTGGAACACCCGGTGCATCAGATCCATGAAGGCTGCTGGAGCATTGGTGAGCCCAAACGGCATCACCAAAAACTCAAAGTGTCCATATCTGGTCCGAAAAGCAGTCCTCTCAATGTCCGAATCTCTAATCCGCAACTGATAGTAGCCCGACCTCAAGTCAATCTTCGAGAAGACACGAGCAGACTGAAGCTGATCAAGAGATCATCAATCCTAGGCAAAGGATACCTATTCTTGATGGTCACTTGATTTAGCTTCCTATAATGATACACAACCTCAGGCTACCATCCTTCTTCCGGACAAACAAAACAGGTGACCCCCACGGAGAAAAGCTAGGACGAATATAGCCCTTCTCCACAACTCCTCAAGCTGCCTCTTCAACTCCCTCAACTCCGCTGGTGCCATACGGTACGGTGCCTGCGCAAAAGGTAAAGTGCCAGGAACCACTCTACAGTAAACTCTATCTCTCTCTCTGGTGAAGACCAGGCAACTCTTCCGGAAAAATATCCGGAAACTCACACACTACAGGAATGTCCCCCACCCCGAGGCAATCTGGTCAAGAGTCACTGCAGAAACTAGGAAATCCTGACAACCAGAAGCAAGCAACCTCCCTGCCCTCAAAGCAGAAACTAAAAGCGAGAAGTAAGAGGTACGATACCCTGGAAGTAGAACGCCGCTGCCCCAGGTATCCGCAAGTGCACCCTCTTCTTCTGGCAATCCATCACTGCACCATACCGCTCCAACCAGTCCATACCCAAAATCACATCATAATCATGTAACTGCAAAGCAAACAGACGGGCTGACAACAACTGGTCCTGCAACTGCACAGGTACCTCCTCGAGACAGTAGGACGTAAGGACAAAGTCCCCTGTCGGCAACTCCACTGCTAACTCAACAGACTCTCCTGAACTCAACTCTCCAAGGGAGTCTAAAAACTCCTCAGACACAAAAGAGTGAGAAGCACCGGAATCAAACAAGACTCTAGCTGCACAACCAAAACTGAATAGTACCTTCCACCAGGTGAGCTGCCTCCGCGTCTGCACGAGTCAAGTGAGTAACACGACCTCTACCTCTCGACCCACCACTAGAACCTCCGGTCTGCTGACGCTGCTGCACAGGTGCCTGCTGCTGCTGCTGCTGCTGCTGCTGCTGCACTCGGGCTGTGACTGAGTCTGTTGCTGCGGCACACGAGGTAGCAAAGGACAATCTCGTGCCATGTGACCCATTTGGTCACACCGTAACACTGCCCAGCAAAAGTATGATGTACCTGCTGCGAAGGCTGACCTGTCGGCTGCTGAACACTCCCAACCGACTGCTGCCTCTGCTCTGCCTGCCTCCTATCACGCCGAAACTTCCTCCGAGATCCTGACTTCGCCGTCGTCCCAGTAGAATGGACGCGTAGGAAGTCGCAGTCCTCGGGGTCGTCTGCACACTACCCTGCTGCTGGCGAGGCTGAGAAGGAACTACCTGCGTCTGAACCTCTGCGCTCCGAGCACGAGTCCGCAAGGTGTCTGCCTCCAACGCTGCCGCTGTCTGAGGCCGCATCCAAATCTGTGACACGAGCAACTATCAGCGCCTGCCTGAGCTGTGGCCTCAAGCCTCTCACAAACTGCTGAGCCTCAGACCCTCATCTCCCATAATCTGCGAGCATAACGCCCTAACTCCACAAATCTGGCCCTGTACAGCACCACAGTAGAGTCCCTCTGCTGCAAGTCCAGAAACTGGTACAACCTCTTCGTTCGGACGTAAGTAGGACAGAAGGCTCTCTCAAAAGAAACAACAAACTCCTGCCACGGAATCTGCCTAAGTGGGCGAGACTGAAAAGTAGTCTCCCACTCAGCGGACCACCAAGTCAACGCCTGCGCCTGCAACTGGTAACTGGCTAGCAGCACTCGCTCCTCTGGAACACACTCCATGGAACGAAAAGTCCGCTCCACTGCATGTACCATGCTCGCGCTACATCTGATTAGGCGGCCCAAAAACTGAGGAGGCTGAAACTGCAAGAACTCCCTCAACACCCTCCCAGTACCACCCTGGGGTACCGCACGTCACGGTGCTGAGCAACAAACTGAGCCATCCCTCAAGAAATCGAGTCATGTCTAATCCCTGAGCTACCTGAGGTGGAGGTGGCGGCGGCGGAACATACCACTATGTGCGTCCTGTGGCAAGGCTGCGTCTGCTGAGGTGGTGAGCATCTCCAACCTCCTGACGAGTCACCTGCTCGCTACTCCCTCTCTAGAGACGTCGCCTAGGCGCCATGAAACTACACCACAGCAATAATACACAATCATAAATACACTACCTACTCAACTCGGGCTACATAGCTAGATAACAAACTAGCCACACTGCACGTACTCTTTAGACTCTGAGTTAACATGATGGTATTTCCTTATATATATCTCATCACACCAGGCTCTGATACACAAACTGTAACGCCCGAACCCGCATTACCATAACAACCGGTAACCCATTGACCTCTGACCCCTAACCCACGAGACAAGCTCGGAAGGGTAGGAGTGAAAGTCCGAGAGACTATATGTAAGAAGATACACACCATGCAAGCATAAAATTTCACTATATGACACATATCATTACAACCCTCAGAGTCTGAGCAAAGTACAGAGTACAGAAGTACACACAAAAAGTACTACTACTGCAGCTAGGGAGCACCAACACCAGAGTGGCTAGACTCGTCTGGAACAGGAGTCGACGAAGACCCACCTGAAAGGGAAGGGTGAGTGAGTCTCATAAAAGACCCAGTAGGAAAGTTAAACCTCTCCGGTCACTAAACTAAAGTGCGGAAAGTAAAACTGAAAGTAAGTACACGTCGCACCACAACACAAAACGGTAAACCACGCACGCGGCTCGTACAACACACTCACACACACAGCAAGTAGGACTCAGCTAGGGTTTGTGGCGGCGTCTCGTCGTCACCACAGAGGCTCTCAACCCCAGCCACACGTGCACACTACAGACGCTCTCTCTCGCCGTCTGGTCCACGACCGGTTTTTCCTCTACGCTTGACCCTAGCGTAGAGAGAAGGGCTCCACGGAGACCGGCACAAATCACCAAAAGGGTACGCACAGGACAGAGTCGCACTCCCGGGGTCCTGGCTCACTAGCGGAGGACAACCACACGTCTAGTCGTCTAGACGAGTCGCACCCACGCCTAGGTAACACAACAGAATGGGTACACGGTAACGCACGCGCGTACAACAGACGGAACACACTCAACGTCTGAAACCCTGTACAGACGTAAACACCTCGTGTCACAAGAAAACTACGCCTATGCACAGGCGGAGTCACCACTCTAAGCCTGCCCACTTGTGCTATTAGGGACGACATCACTGTCACATCGCCTCTAATCACACACTTACTTCAGCTGCTGGGCACCAGATAATAACGGCCACATCGATTGCCGCCAATCATGATAACACGGAAGCCCCTATGCCCCGTCACACAACTAACGGCAACGACAATCTGCGTTTAAATCGTTTAAATCACCCTGAAAGATCTCTCACGCACACATGATGGGACGTTGATATCTTCAGTCCCACCATACAGAACGAACCGAATCAGTCCCAATGGGACAAACACTCAACCACCTTTACGACCAATTCGACTGGAAGGAAACACTCCCTCTCATCATCTACACACCAAACACAAAAACTAAACAGCGTCTAACACTAATTGTCCCAATTTACCCAATCCGCCGGCAGCTACAACCCAACCCTAAAGCATAAATTGCATGCCATTCACTTAATTGGGCATGCTAATTTGCTAGGGAGGGTTCGGGGGGAAGTCCCTACCTCAGAACGCCTGAAGAATCCCCCAACAGCCACTACTCACTACGATCGCGCCGGATTCCCCCCGAAGGCGCTCCGCGCGAATCGCACACAACCAACCGTTTCCTCCCGCCGATCTAGCCATGCAACGATCCAGGGCCTTCCCCCCACGAGCTCAAATCACCCAACTGAAGCTGCGCGGAAATCAAGAAAGCAAAGTGTGTGAAGAGAGGGCAAGAAAGGATAAGAAGAAGAAGCTCGGCTGCTCTCGGGCTGCCTATTTTCAACAGGACTGGTAGTCGACGTCAACATCTCTGGCCGCCAACTGAACCGCCTACAACTGACATCCAGATCCCATGTCGTTGAGTTCATACACCCACGTTCCACTACTGACGCTGGACGCGGACCAGCCCTGGCAACAGCCACAAGCCCTCCGTCAAGACACCAACACAGGACCACTACAGACCCATTAAGGACCACTAAAGCCCGAGACCTTACAACAGCCTTCCCCCCTTAAGATTTTTTGTGCCCTCAAAATTCAAACAACATAAGATAGAAGAATCACCAAAGAGGTACGGAAACTGCTCGCGGCATTTCGTCCTCCGACTCCCCATGTCGACTCACCACCGGAGTGCCCGTTGCCCCAACACAACGAACTAAAGGATTGCCTTGTTCCTCAACCTCTGAACTCGGCGATCCTCATGTGCAACGGAAACTCGGGTACAGTCAACACTGAGTCACCTCAGACCACTCTGCACTCTGCAGAACGTGAGACTCGTCAAAAGGTACCTCCGAAGCATCGACACGTGAACACGTCGTGCACTGCTGCCAACTCTGGACGAGCTCACGCTCAAGCCCAACCTCCGACACGAACGAAGCGCTCAATAATGGTAAAAGGCCCAAAAAAGCGGACTCAACTTTCCACGCTTACCGAACCTCACCACTCCCTTCATAGGAGACACACGAACAAACACCTGGTCTCCTACCTGAAACTCGAGCGCTCGCCTGCGCTGATCTGCATAACTCTTCTGCCGACTCTGAACTGAAGCTGAATGTCCTCTGTCGCTCACAGCTGAAACTACCTCAACTGACTGCTGAACCAACTCCGGCCCCGTGACAGCCTCGTTCGCAACCTCGAACCAGTCAAGAGGATGCGACACGGTCGTCCGTGACAAAGCCTCAATAGTGCCAAACCGATACTGGGAGTGATAACTATTATTATATGCGAACTCGAACCAACGGCAAGTGAGCTGTCCAACGACCCCTGCCACTCCATGCAACAGCTCTAAGCATGTCCTCCAAAGTCTGGATAGTCCGCTCTGACTGCCCGAAGAGTGAGGCTGAGGGTGTAGGGGGAACTAAAAGCCAACTCTGTTCCCAAAGCTCTCTGGAAACTGCGCCAGAACCCAGAAGTGAAGCGAGGATCCCTGTCTGACACAAGAGATCGGCACTCCATGCAAAGGAACAATCCGCTCTACGTACAACGCGGCCAACCTACTCACACCCAACTAGTCCTGACAGGCAAGAATCTGGCAGTCTTCGTCAATCTGTCCACAAGAACCCAAATGCTATCAAAACCTCTAGCTGTCCTCGGCAAACCACAAACAAAGTCAGTCGTCACGTGGTCCCACTTCCACATCGGAATCTCTAACGGCTGCACAAGTCCTCCTGGACGCTGAAGTTCGGCCTTCACCTGCTGACAGACCAAACACCTAGCACAAAGCCGCTATGTCCTCTTCATCCCAGGCCACCACCAACTGACGTCTCAACCTGTGATACATCTTGGTCGCCCCTGGATGAATAGAGTATCTGGAACCATGTGCCTCCTGCAAACGACTCTCCTGATAGACTCCTCAACAGAACATAGAGTCTATTCGGAACCTAACAGTCCCGTCCTCGCAAAGCTCACCCTTTGGAGAAGCAACACACTGTGCAACTCGGGATCTGCCTGCTGAGCCTCAACCTGTCTCACGACGGCGGGAGCTGCTAACAAACTGCCCAACACACCTGACGACGACTGGATGAACTCTGAAAGACCCTCTGTCGCAGACTGCCACAACTGCCACTCTCTAAGCATCAGATGACTCATCTGTGCTTTCCTACTCAAGGCATCTGCAACTACATTCGCTTTCCAGCTTATACTCAATGCTGAAATCATAGTCCTTCAGATATTCCATCCATCGACGCTGCCTCATATTCAGATCCCTCTGAGAAAACACATATCTCAACTCTGGTGGTCGGTACGGACTAAAAACTCACTCCGTACAGGTAAAGACGCCAATCCGCAAAGCAAACACCACGCCGCAAGCTCTAGGTCTGTTGGGTACTCTCTCCTCGTGGGGCTTAAGCTACGAGACGCATAAGCCACCACTCGGCCTTGCTGCATCAGACCGCACACCAAACCAACACCTAAAGCATCTGTGCAAACCTCAAAACCCTCCTCACCTGAAGGTAAGGCAAGAACTGGCGCCGACGTAAGCAGTCGCTTCAACTCTATGAACTCTGCTCACACTGATCCGACCACTCAAACGAACTCCCTTTCTCGTCAACCGAGTCAAGGGTGCAGCAACCTGAGAAAAATCTCGAACAAACCTGCGGTAGTAACCTGCCAAACCCAGAAAGCTACGAATCTCAGACACAGATCTGGGACTCTCCCACTGCAAAACTGCCTCAACCTTCGCTGGATCTACTGAAACTCCCTCACCTGAGATCACGTGCCCCAAGAAGTGAACCTGTTGTAGCCAAAACTCACACTTACTAATTTTGGCATACAACTGGTGCTCTCGCAAAGTCTGCAACACGATCCTCAGGTGCTCGGCGTGCTCCTCCTCCGAAGCGGAGTACACCAGAATGTCGTCAACAAACACTACGACAAACCGTCCAAGAACTGGTGAACACCCGGTGCATCAGATCCATGAAGGCTGCTGGAGCATTGGTGAGCCCAAACGGCATCACCAAAAACTCAAAGTGTCCATATCTGGTCCAAAAGCAGTCCTCTCAATGTCCGAATCTCTAATCCGCAACTGATAGTAGCCCGACCTCAAGTCAATCTTCGAGAAGACACGAGCAGACTGAAGCTGATCAAAGAGATCATCAATCCTAGGCAAAGGATACCTATTCTTGATGGTCACTTGATTTAGCTTCCTATAATCGATACACAACCTCAGGCTACCATCCTTCTTCCGACAAACAAACAGGTGACCCCCACGGAGAAAGCTAGGACGAATATAGCCCTTCTCCAACAACTCCTCAAGCTGCCTCTTCAACTCCCTCAACTCCGCTGGTGCCATACGGTACGGTGCCTGCGCAAAGGTAAAGTGCCAGGAACCAACTCTACAGTAAACTCTATCTCTCTCTCTGGTGGAAGACCAGGCAACTCTTCCGGAAAAACATCCGGAAACTCACACACTACAGGAATGTCCCCACTCCCGAGGCAATCTGGTCAAGAGTCACTGCAGAAACTAGGAAACCCTGACAACCAGAAGCAAGCAACCTCCCTGCCCTCAAAGCAGAAACTAAAAGCGAGAAGTAAGAGGTACGATACCCTGGAAGTAGAACGCCGCTGCCCCAGGTATCCGCAAGTGCACCCTCTTCTTCTGGCAATCCATCACTGCACCATACCGCTCCAACCAGTCCATACCCAAAATCACATCATATCATGTAACTGCAAGCAAACAGACGGCTGACAACAACTGATCCTGCAACAACTGCACAGTTACCTCCTCGAGACAGTAGGACGTAAGGACAAAGTCCCCTGTCGGCAACTCTACTGCTACTCAACAGACTCTCCCGAACTCAACTCTCCAAGGGAGTCTAAAAACTCCTCAGACACAAAAGAGTGAGAGCACCGGAATCAAACAAAACTCTAGCTGCACAACCAAAAACTGAAACAGTACCTTCCACCAGGTGAGCTGCCTCCGCGTCTGCACGAGTCAAGTGGAACACGACCTCTACCTCTCGACCCACCAGAACCTCCGTCTGCTGACGCTGCTGCACAGGTGCCTACTGCTGCTGCTGCTGCTCCTGCACTCGGGGCTGTGACTGGGTCTGCTGCTGCGGCACACGAGGTAGCAAAGGACAATCTCGTGCCATGTGACCCATCTGGTCACACCGGTAACACTGCCCAGCAAAAGTACTTGTACCTGCTGCGAAGGCTGACCTGTCGGCTGCTGAACACTCCCAACCGACTGCTGCCTCTGCTCTGCCTGCCTCCTATCACGCCGAAACTTCCTCCGAGATCCTGACTTCGCCGTCGTCCCAGTAGAAGTGGACGCGTAGGAAGTCGCAGTCCTCGGGGTCGTCTGCACACTACCCTGCTGCTGGCGAGGCTGAGAAGGAACTACCTGCGTCTGAACCTCTGCGCTCCGAGCACGAGTCCGCAAGTGTCTGCCTCCAACGCTGCCGCTGTCTGATAGGCCGCATCCAAGTCTGTGACACGAGCAACTATCAGCGCCTGCCTGAGCTCTGGCCTCAAGCCTCTCACAACTGCTGAGTCCTCGACCCTCATCTCCCATAATCTGCGGAGCATAACGCCCTAACTCCACAAATCTGGCCCTGTACTGCACCACAGTAGAGTCCCTCTGCTGCAAGTCCAGAAACTGGTACAACCTCTCCGTCCGGACGTAAGTAGGACAGAAGGCTCTCTCAAAAGAAACAACAAACTCCTGCCACGGAATCTGCCTAAGTGGGCGAGACTGAAAAGTAGTCTCCCACTCAGCGGACCACCAGTCACGCCTGCGCCTGCAACTGGTAACTGGCTAGCAGCACTCGCTCCTCTGGAAACACACTCCATGGAACGAAAAGTCCGCTCCACTGCATCTAACCATGCTCGCGCTACATCTGGATCAGGCTGGCCCAAAAACTGAGGAGGCTGAAACTGCAAGAACTCCCTCAACACCCTCCCAGTACCACCCTGGGGTACCGGCGCGTCACGGTGCTGAGCAACAACTGAGCCATCCCCTCAAAAATCGAGTCATGTCTAATCCCTGAGCTACCTGAGGTGGAGGGGCGGCGGCGGAACAATACCACTATGTGCGTCCTGTGGCAAAGCTGCGTCTGCTGAGGTGCGGAGCATCTCCAACCTCCTGACGAGTCGCCTGCTCGCTACTCCCTCTCTAGGACGTCGCCTAGGCGCCATAGAACTACACACAGCAATACACACATAAATACACAACTAACTCCGGCTAATCAATAATAGCTAGCCACAGCTGCAGCTGTACTCTTTAGACTCTGAGTTAACATGATGGGTATTTCCTTATATATATCTCATCAGACCAGGCTCTGATACCAAACTGTAACGACCCAGAACCCGCATTACCAGTAACAACCAGTAACCCGAATTCTGACCCGCTAACCACGAGACAAGCTCGGAAGGGTAGGAAGTGAAAGTCCGAGGAGACTATATGTAAGAAGATACACACCATGCAAAGCAGTAAAATTTCACTATATGAACATCATATACAACCTCAAAGTCTGAGCAAAGTACAGAGTACAGAAGTACAACAAAAAGGTACTACTCACTGCAGCTAGGGAGCACCAACACCGGAGTGGCTAGACTCGCCTGGAACGGGAGTCGACGAAGACCCACCTGAAAGGGAAGGGAGTGAGTCTCAAGAAAAAGACCCAGTAGGGAAAAGTAACCCCACCGCCACTAAACTAAAGTGCGGAAAAAAAACTGAAAGTAAGTACACGTCGCACCACAACACAAAACTGTAAACCACGCGGCTCATAACACACACTCACACACACAGCAAGTAGGACTCAGCTAGGGTCTGTGCTCGCGTCCCGTCACCACAGAGGCTCTCAACCCCAGCCACGTGTGCACACTACAGACGCTCTCTCTCGCGTCTGGTCCACGACCGTTTTTCCCCTACGCTTGACCCTAGCGGTAGAGAAGGGGATCCACGGAGACCGCTCAAAACCACAAAAGGAGTACGCACAGGACAGAGTCGCACTCGTGTCCTGGCTCACTAGCGGAGGACAACCACACGCTAGTCGTCTAGACGGAGTCGCACCCACGCCTAGGTAACACAACAGAAACGGGTACACGGTAACGCAACGCGTGTACAACAGACGGAACACACTCAACGTCTGAAACCCTGTACAGTAGTAAACACCTCGTGTCACAAGCAACTACTCCTATGCACAGGCGGAGTCACACTCTAAGCCTGGCCCACTTGTGCTATTAGGGCGGACATCACATGTCAATCGCCTCTAATCACACAACTTAAGTCTGCTGGGACACAGATAATAAACGGCCACATCGATTGCCGCCAATCAGAGATAAACGGCAGCCCCTATGCCGTCACAATAACTAAACGGCAATCGCCTTGTCGTTTAAATCACCCCTGAGATCTCACAGTCAACAGATGTGGACGTTGATATCTTTAGTCCCCCATACCCAGAACTGAACCGAATCAGTCCCAATGGGCAGAAACACTCAACCAGATTTCGACTGATGGAAGGAACACTACTCCCTCTCATCAATCTACACTACCAGAACATTAAAACTAAACGTCTAACACCTAGATTGTCTAATTTACCCAAATCCCGGCATGCTACAAACCCTAAACCATAAATTGCATTCCAATTCACTTAATTGGGCATGCTAGTTTGCTGGGGAGGGTTATAGGGGTTAAGTCCCTACCTCAGAACGCCTTAAGAATCCCTAAACAACCACTACTCGCGCCGGATTCCCCCCGAGACTCCGCGCGAATCGCACTAAAACCACGCGTTTCCCGCCCGATCTAGCAACGCCACACGATCCAGGGCCTTCCTACGAGCTCAAATCACCCAACAGAAGCTGCGGAAATCAAGAAAAGCAAAGGTGGAGAAGGGAGGAAAGGAGAAGAAGAAGCTCTGCTCTCGGGCTGCTCTATTTCAACAGGACTGGTTAGTCGACGTCAACATCTCTGGCCGCCAACTGAACCGCCTACAGACTGACATCCAGATCCCATGTCGTTGAGTTCAACATCAGACGTCCACATCGCTGGACGCCTGACTCTGACTCAACGGCAAGCCCTGGCCGTCAACCACACAGGACCTCTACAGACCCAATAAGGATCCACTAAAGACCCAAGACCTTACACTGCTGCTGAGAAACTGCTGCTGCTGCTGGTACGGCTGGTACTGCTGCGGCTGGGGAACTGCTGGACCTGCTGCTGGTACTGCCCTCTCTGCTGCTGACGCGTGCCTGCTGCTGGGAGGGTACTGGTACTGAGGTGGCTGCTGCGCGTACTGTACTGGCTACTGCTGCTGCGGAGCTTGCCCCCTAAGGCAATCCCTCCTAAAGTGGCCTGGCAAGCCACAAGTGTAGAACACTGGCTTCTGACTGCCCTGCTCAGCACCCTGCTGTGCTGACTGCTCTGCAAACCTGGACTGACTTTCTGCTGACGGCTCCGTCCACCCCCGCGAGTAGACAACTTCCTGAACTGCGAGCGAATTCCAGAGCTACCAGAACTGCCCGAGCCTGAGGAAGAGGAAGTCGCACTACCGCGGCTGCCTACTGGACGCTGGTACGGCGAGGACCTGGAAGAGGCTCCTCCCTGTTGCTGCTGCTGAGGCTGCCAAGCCTCCTATCCAAGGCGGTGGCCTTCGCCACGGCCTCTCCCAAGGTGGTACACATGTGTGCCGTCACACCCCACCTCAGGTCTGGTCTCAGCCCTGCTATAAACCTCTCTGCACAAGCCTGGTCACTGCCTGCTACATGAGGCACATGCCTCAACAACCGGACAAACCTCTGGTGGTACTAAGAAACTGTGAGGTCGCCCTGCACCAACTCGTGGAACTGGTCTCGCCTCTCACGTCGAGCGTAGTCGGGGAAGTACTCGCCGTGGAAGACCTCCAAAAACCGCTGCCAAGTGATCTGGTCCAACCGCTGCCCCTGGAAGTGAGTCTGCCTCTGAACTCTCCACCACTCATGGGCTGCTCCCTTGAGCTGGTATACTGCCAAACGAACCTGATCCTCCTCAGCGCAATCCATAGTCTCGAAGATGCGCTCCAACTCATGGGTCCAGCTCTCTGCCTTATCTGGATCATACTCACCGTGGAACATCGGTGGCGAAGACGCAGAACCTCTCAAGGAGAGCGGTCCTTGCCTCCGACACAGCTGCCTCCGCTGACCGGACCGGTACTCCCAGTACCTGACCGCTGCTGGCGGACTGGCTGCTCCACCTCTGGCTCCACCTCCTGCTGCTCTGGTACGGCTGGGGGAGGTACTGGAAACTGACCACCTGCTGCTGCCTGCCCGGGCTGCCACGCTCCCTGGTACATAGCTCTGAAGAACTGCTCGGCCATGGGAAACCAGTCTGCATACTGCTGAGGCTGAGGTGGTACTCCTGCTACTGCTGCCCACCTGCTACCGCTGCCTCTGCTGCTGCTGCCTGTGCACCCTGAGGCTGTGCCACTGACTCCTCCACGGACACCTCCTCCTAACCTGCCCCTGAGCGGGCATGTCGGACTCATCCTGCTGCTCAACCAGCTGCCTAGCCTGACTGCGCCTACGCGGAGCCATGACCTACACGGCAGCACAGTGACAAAGGTTACAAATACCTCTCGGGCGGCTAGTAGTGTACTTGTACTATTGTTGGGACTTACTGTTGCAGTTTAGATCCACTACAAGTCCTGTCAAACCAAGCTCTGATACCAACAATGACGACCCGAGAACCCGACCCTCGGCCCACACCGAGGACCTGATTTTCGCGGTCGCCGCCCACGGATCCGGGGGACCCGAAGGGCTATAACACGCGTCTGACACGATATGTAACGGAAGTAAACGTCACTACTGACTAGAGCGTAGAAGCGTAAAAGCAAACTGAAAGTAAAGCGAGACCGCTGCTACCGCTCTAAGTACAGTCCCAACGCACGCACACTAGTACAAGTAAGGAAAAGGGGAGAGACAAGTCCCTTAGGGCATACCCCGAGGGTGACGTACACTGAGAGGGGGAACCACTGCTAGCTACGGGACCAAGACTACCGCCCCGTCTCCTCCGCCCGACGGCGCCCTGCCGCTGCTGAGAAGACTCACCTGGAGAACAGAGGGATGAGCTTCACAACAGAAGCTCAGTAGGGACTACCAATCTCCTACTGGCTCTAAACAAGCAGAGGAACATATACAACTATTAATAAAGGAAAGACGGCAGTTTATATATATTCTACCTACAAAGGAAGTGCGGAAGCGAAGCTAAAGCTAACACGGTACGGAAAGTACTCTCGGTCGGAAACTCCGTACGACTGCTCGTCGTGACCACCATACGGCTAGTAAACACAGACGGAGGGGACTCCGCCTGGACAGAGAACACTAGCTACGGAAAGCACCACCACTAGTCAAACGGTCAGGCGCGTCCACCGACATCTTATCCTCGACCTAGGTCCTGGCCCGCGCATCTCGTCAGAGCGAGGTAGGACACAAGCCACAACAGTAACCGCCGTAGTCTGGCCGGACTACGGTCCCACGCCTGACCTCTCCAAACGGTTCCGGGGCCGTGAGAAGCGAGGCAGTGAGAAGAAGGACTGGCTGGCCTGCGCCGGGTAGAACTCCAAACTGTCCTCGGCATCCCAGACCAACCACGAGAGCTCTGCAAGCGACTCACACGCCACTGTCCTAACCACCGTTTTCCCCTCAGCTCCAGAGTCCGCCTAGGTGGCTGCCAACTCGAGCACACTCGTAGCCCGGAGTACTCCCTCAACAGGCTCCGAGGACGGGGGTCCCAGGTAACGGTAACAACCTCTCGCACGGGACAAGCCCTCAAGTGCCGCGCACCGGGCGAACGACTAGTGTGAGACCGTACTAGGGACTAGCACAGGTGCCACGGGTACAGTAAAGCGAAAACGGAAGCGGCGGAAGCACAACCTGTCTCTGAATGAGAAGGCGACATAGGCCCTGTCGCCTTCAAGAAGGCGACATTTGCCCTGTCGCTTTCCAGTCAGAAGGCAACACAGGGTGTGTCGCCTTACCAGACAGGTGGCGACACAGGTGTGTCGCCTTCAAGCCAGTCGGGGGTTCCGGAGATTCTTCCCCGGGAACCTCCCCGAAACGGGGAAAACACTACACACGGGGGAGGGGAGCATGCTTATCATGCTAGAAAGCCATTAAACATACAACCACCCTCGAATACCCCAAGAACATGGATTCTACGCTCGGAGGAAACCTCACTCACACGAGCATGGAGTTCTCACACTCCCAACCCCGAACCACAAAAAAAACTACGTCACGAAGGGGAAGGGGGGCATGCTTAGGGCGAGAAGATCGGGCGTCCCTACCTCCACGCGAAGAACGCACCCGTTGGGGCCTTCTCGTAGGTTTGGCCGTCTCCTCCTCGCGCCGCACGGCACGAACAAGACCCCTGCACGAACAGAGCGACACCCTCCTCAGCACGGCCGCCTCAACGTGGGGGAGGCACCCAAAACCGCCGAAGCTCTGAGAGGGCGAGAGAAAGAGAGGGGGAAGGAGAGGCGCGAGAGAGGGGGAAGGGCTCGGGCGCCCGGGCTTTAAGCCCGGATCCTGTGAAGGCGACATACCACCCTGTCGCCACAGGAACGAGAAGGCGACAGTGGGTGTGTCGCCTTCAAGAAGGCGACATACCCCCTGTCGCAATTCCACTGACAACGGTCAAATCTCGGAATTCGAAAAAGTGAAGGCGACAGCCATCTTGTCGCGTTCACCCGACACCGCCAGAGCCATACTGACACAAGGGACGCCCGTCACGTCTGTCAGACGGCGTCTGGGATGACGCGATGGAAGGCGACATAGGCTATGTCGCCTTCAAGAAGGCGACATACCCCATGTCGCAATATGAAGCAGAACCAGACATTGCTCACGATCGAAACCACGTCGCGACAGTCGCCCTGCCGCGACCCAGAGGACGGGGCCAAGGGCCCAAGGGGGCCGGGGTGTTACAGGAGATCGAGCATACCAAGCCCTTCTTCTTTCCCATCGTGTCTGCTTCGACCTGTGCAAACCGTCCACTTGAAGTCGACCAAAGGTAGGCCAAACATAAACCACATCGTGCAGGCTTATACCCCTGGAAAGAGGGTCAAATCTAGTTCTTAACCCAACTGGAATGCACAATGGTCATGCAGTATACTGGGTGTATTAAGCGTTCTCCAACAAGTGGTCTGAACAAGGGTTTTCTGGAGAACAAGACTTCTTCAACTCAAAAGGTAGGATTCTCGAGACAAACTTTAATAAATCATATACCAATGTGTAGAGCATCAAGTCTAGTTTCATTTCCAATTGGTTTCATCAAATTCCAATGAGTACATCTTGAGTTATAAGCGTTTTACCAAAGTCGCGCATGTTAGGGACTTTTTACATTCATGTCGATTTATTGCATATCCCGAAGCTGTTTTAAATTATTTAAAAATCATAGTTCTCTTCTAATCCATGTTCCAAACAACTTTCATGTTGACACTTTTATCCCAGAGCCCTAGTTTAGAAGATATAAGCGTTGCATGGATCGAGCACCTGTTTCCTGCGTTTTCGGGATGAAGGTTGAATCGCGTCTAGTCCAGACGACGCGATTCACATGGCTTTTTAAACGCGTCCGCCCATGGCGACGCGATTTGGGGCGCGACCCGTGCCTCAAACTGTGGGCCGTTGATCTGTCAGAAGGGCTCTAAAATGCGACGGCCAAGGCTAACGCGATTCAGACGTTTTTCCCAGCCAAGATTTTCGCTGATTTTTATATTTCTATTTTAAACGATTTTCATGAACGCGTCGGGATGACCCAACACGATTCAGGGTTAAACGCAACCACATAGGTGAACACAATTTAGCTTCTTCATAGTACGCTGTGTATCGACTGTACACACCGTTATGAAGTGCATCCACTGTGTCGGACGCGTATTTCAAGGCTTACCCGAGGACTGTTTAACATAGTATTGAGATTATCATTTGCATGTCTTAGTTCTGGTCATTTCATGAGATTTGTTTAATGGCTTAAAAATAATTAACCCATTGAAAATCTATAACTACATGAATGATATTCTAATTGCTCTTTAAATGATATGACCAATTCATGCAACTAGTGAATTGTTCATCTTACTATTCTAGCTTATTAAAATGATAATTGTTATCTTAAATCTTGCAACGTTTAGTTAAGTGCATAGTTTCATCTCATGTTATTATGTTAAGTGCTTTCCGCAAGTTTGAAACCGGTGGATTATGGATTGAGATGCGTACATCACTACACACTTGCACATCTAGGCAGCCATTTCTTGGGAGATTGAAAGCTCTTTATCAGTCATTCCGTATTGGTTGACTAGCGACATTTTCTCTAAGACCTCCGTAAATCTCCGTACTCTGTGGATTCCCTCATTGAGACCGAGTTGGTTATACCATTGAAGTTCCCTGGAGATAGCATGCACTTCCTCTCTCTTGTTCTCGTGAGTGTGATTTGTAATCTGGACTTAAGCCATTAATATAAAGAGTGAACTAAAGTATAAATTGCACCGTTATGCTGCTGAATTTATCTCTTGACTATTGTATCATGAAATCATGTTCACATTTACTTATTACTTGTTCTCATCATCATCATGAACATGACGTTACACATGCTTGCATCTTGAAACTCTTATTGGCCATTAATGACTGTGGTATCTACATTTAAAATGAAATGAGATGCTGACCGAGTACGGAAAGTGTCCAAGGGCTCCAGTCTAGCCCCAATGACGGAGAGTCATAAATACTGTTAACCATGGGGTATAATGATTACTGGCATTGCATCTGCGTTGGGAGTACTTGCGTGTTGAATGATAGATACAATAACCACATACATGTGTCCTGATGTGCATTTCAAAGTGGATCTTTCCTTGGTGTACATTAGTGTCTACGTGCCTAATTAGTGTTACATGATCGTGCTCGTGCGTGCTTGCTTGCTTGCGTGATATGGCCATTCTGCATTTATTGTAATTAGTGATATCTTGCGTCCTTGAAAGCTATTGACATCAAGTGAAATCTTACGTGCTTGTACAAAGTGACCAGTTCTATCTCGTTATATCATTCTAGATCTTGCTCTATCATGATCACTATATCTAGCTTGTTCATGTGTCATGTTTTAAATGAGTTTTATTCATATATGCATATCATGACAATCGTGCTTACCTAGTTTTAAATTGCTAATCATGCACATTGAGATATAAATCCTACTGGACTAGTTTGCTCATTCCCTACTTTTAACCATTCTAGGTGACTATGAAATACAAGAGGAGAAGCAAGTCGAGGATGGGAATGCGTCCGAGTGATGGGCGTTCCAACCATGTGTCTAGCTATAGTTAGTTTGCTTTGAGTGTTAGAACAATGTAGTAGGAAGTGAGGAATAAATGTAATTTGCTTTATTGAGTCTTAGTCCTATTATACAAGATTTAAGAGTTGTATTAGTTCACTTTGATACAATGAGATGAGATTTGAATACAATTTCCATTGAGTTCAATATTTGGCAATATGATGATGTTGTGTTGTTATACACTTAGTGCGTTCTAGCTAGAGGCTTAATTGCCGACTGTCCACGTCTCGGAATATCGACTCGAATTATTCCGAATTAATATGCGGTGCGAAATTCCAGGATGTAACATCCGCTACCTCCTGGGTCGTTGCTGGGACGCCGACGATTGGGCCGTTGTTGAGTGCTCCGGGGGAGGAGCTTTGTCGTCGGCAGGAGGGGATTGGTCACGCGAGTCTGCGTGCGATTGGCGAGACCTTGTCGCCCTACTGTCGGGGTTCTGGTGAAAGGATCGTCCGCGAGCCATGGCTGCTGTCGTTCCCATAGACGGCGCCAAAAATGTGGATGTGATTTCCCATTCGGGCCTAAGCCGAATGGGCCTCCACTAGGAAGAGAGGGAAGAGGGTCGCCGGAGCAGACGAAAGCCTGCAAAACCCAGAACTGATCAGAGGGGCCCGGTTGAAGAACCGGGGGGAACCCTCCGATGCCTAAGTCAGGTTGGACTGTAGAAGAAGGCAGGAAAGGGAGGTTCACTTGTGTGTGTTTCGCGTGTGGGGAGTGTGTGTGTCGAAGGTCTCGTACCTTTGCATGGGGATTACCTGTGTCTTTTATAGGCGAAGGAGACGAAGGGTCCGGGTGCTATCTACTCCAATGATGGCTGGAAGGGCGTGCCGGTTCAAGTTTCTAGACGGGCAGTTGTTCGTTTGAGGCGCCTGTTGGGATCCTGCGTGTTTAATACCCTTTCGCTAGGGGGCGCGTGTCGCACCGTCGTGATAACTGTCTCCAGGAGGCGAAGAGCTGCCCTAGGCCTTCTGGTCGGAAGGTACCGAGCAAGGGTGTGCTCGGTTACTTGACTGACTGTTCGGTGACTGGTTCTCGGAAGCACAGCTGTGGTGACAGGGCAGTGACGTGCTTCGAGCAGGCCCTGTTTGGTAGGCCACACCTTTGATCGAATAGGCTGCAGGGCGTCCAGAGACCACCCTTGGGGACCCTTAGATGCCTTGGTGGCCAGAACGTGCTCGGAAGCTTTAAGCTAAACTCGAGGACACGTGGCTCAATTGACTAGAGCCCTGGCACTTTGATGGGTCATGATGGGCCATAGCGGGCTGCGACAGGCCCGGGGCCTAGGAGGCTAGAAATGGCCTCCACAGTATGTTTTTATCTCTGAAATAAACTAAAAGATTGAATAGAATTCACAAGGAATATTCTTCTTATTTTTTCTTATGGCTTAATTCGAATGGCATTTATTCGGATAAAAGTAATTATCTGTGTTCATGTACCTTTCCAGCAGTGAAAGTCTTGGAATTAGTCATGTAAATTAAGATGATTTATATATGAAAATCTGTGTTAGCGCATTTCGCCTTTTACTATAAATAAAATGGCCGCTTCGATTCTAAGGCAGTATTTGAATGTGATTTTCAAAAATAAAAAATCACCAAAAGCGCTTTTCCATGCCCAACTGACATGAGGCGGCAATTTTATCTCGTCGCCCGTGCCTTTCACAACACGGGCGACCAAGTCTGTAAATTAAAAAAATAAAATTTGTTTTCCAAACGTCCACGTTGAGTGCATCTCTCTCCACTGGGGCCAAAATTTTTTCAAAGCGAAGTTACACCTGCTTTTGCAAGACGCAATAAAATGACCGCTTCGATTCTAAGGCAGCATTTGAATGTGTTTTTCAAAAAATAAAAAATCACCAAAAGCACTTTTCCATGCCCAACTGACAGAGGCGGCAATTTTATCTCGTCGCCCGTGCCTTTCACAGCACGGGCGACCAAGTCTGTAAATTTAAAAAAATGAAATTTGTTTTCCAAACATCCACGTTGAGTGCATCTCTCTCCACTGGGGCCAAAAAAATTTCAAAGCGAAGTTACACTTGCGGGGCCAAAATTTTTTCAAAGCGAAGTTACACCTGCTTTTGCAAGACGCAATAAAATGGCCGCTTCGATTCTAAGGCAGCATTTGAATATGATTTTCAAAAATAAAAAATCACCAAAAGCACTTTTCCATGCCCAACTGACATGAGGCGGCAATTTTATCTCGTCGCCCGTGCCTTTCACAGCACGGGCGACCAAGTCTGTAAATTTAAAAAAATGAATTTTTTTTTCCAAATGTCCACGTTGAGTGCATCTCTCTCGACTAGGGCCAAAAATTTTTCAAATCTCTCTCTCTCTCTCTCTCTCTCTCTCTCTCTCTCTCTCTCCTCTCTCTCTCTCTCTCTCTCTCTCTCTCTCTCTCTCTCTCTCTCTCTCTCTTAGAGGTGATTTTGCATATCACAATAACCAAAATGAACCCTAACTTGCTTGGATGTGCAACGAGTTTTGTCAAAAAATTTAATTTTTAAATCTTTTGTAACTTGTTACCAAATGCAGCTTAAAATCTTACCTCCATGCCTTCTAAATCATGAACATTGCTAGGCGCTCGGGCGCCCGGCTAGCGCCGCCCTCATTGGGCAACTGCTTGAACGTGGGGCCCAGGCAACAGGGTGCTGTCCAATGAGGGTCGCGTCATGTTGGGCGCCCGGGCAAATGATTTATCCGGACACCCGGACTTAAGCATTTCCCCTAAATCATAGCAAAACAGCAGTGCCCATGTCCAATCAGACCACCTAGTTTAACTGAACCTGATCTTAAAAAAAAAAAAACTTGAAAACAAAATAATAGCAAAAAAAACTTGGCTGAAGAAATAAACCCAAATCGACCTGGAATAAGGATGATCTCTTTTAACTATAATTATGCATTATCTCCGTCCTTCGTAAGAGATGGGACTAAAATAACACGATTCTCTTTCTGATCTCAAAACTTTGCATCGTATTGGAGCCAATTGCCAGTAAATAATGCTAGATCCCTTCCCTCTTTGCTTGATGCATTTGGCCATGGATATTATGTTCATGTCTTGGATGTGACTTCTGTAAGTTCACATGATTATTTTCATTTAGAGCAATGTTTAATAGGACTGTTCACGGTTCGGTTCGGTTTAATTTAGATCTCTTTTTAAAGAAAACCAAATCGAACCAAATTTTATTCAAATCGAACCGAACCAAACCGAATCGGTTCGGTTCGGTTCGGTTCGATTCGGTTTGAACCGAAAATAAATAAAAAAGCCTAAAATATACACGCGCGGGGCGGTCATGGGTTTTGAACCGAGGACCGCCCCCAAGGAAGAAGCACGCCTAGCCACTGGGCTAGGCGCGATTTTATGTTATATTTATTATATATTTTCGGTTCATTCGGTTTCACTGTGTAAAATCGAATTGAACTGTGGCACTTCTCGAACCGAACCGAATTAATCGGTTCGGTTCGATTTTTCGAGTTGAACTATATTATGAACAGCCCTAATGCTTAATGCCGACCGCTCTCACAAGTGGAGTGTCTCGCTATTATATTAGCAACGGATTCCACACCCGTTTGTGAATACGGATAATACTCGGCCCAGTATTAAGCATTGCTCTTCCATTTGTTCCTTAAAAGGGTCCATCTCCTTCTTAGCAATGGTATCTTCCATACCGCCAATTTTGGTTCATCGAACTAATCTTGTGAAGCACACTAACTAATACACCCAAACGTAATTATAAAATGAAGTATGCTTGTTATTATATTAGGTATACCCCTTTTGTTTACTTCATAGTATTATGCATTACCCAAACTTAATTATAAAATGAAGTATGCTTGTTATTATATTATGTATACCCCTTTTGTTTACTTCATAGAATTATGCATTACCCTTGGCATGAAAAGAACTACCGTGCCAATCTTTCTCTTTCCCACCTAAGTGTAATTCCTCCGTGCAAACAAAACAAAACCATAGTACTAGTGGGCCTTTTTCCCTTTCATGGACCGATATTTGCAATCACAACAACAACAAGGGAAAATGTTCAAATAGTGCTTGTGACCTCGGCCGTTCAGACTTCCTTGCATTAATTTAGCTCTGTGGGTCTCTATTCCGGAACATATAACTTTGTCTGTTACCCCTAAATGTGACTTGTAATTGGAACCAGAGGCAGGTGGTTCTATTCTCATAGAATAAGTGGGGAACAAGATTAGAATCATCGTAACAATAGGGTTGGATTGTAGGCATTATTAGCTGAGAATACATACCCAACCTCACAGGTCACTCTCAGTCTTAGGCTTCTCTGATCATACTAAAAATAGCGTCTATATCTTCGAATATCCAACTAAGAATAAGTAGACAATTATTTTTATTTTTAGTTTTTTTTGGGGGGGTGGGTCTATTATTAAGGTATAAGTTTTATTCATTTCCAAAAACTAATTCCAGAAAACAACAAGTCTTGCACCCCCTATATATATATATATATATGTCACAGAATAAATTAAGAGTGAGTTTTCCACCTTTTATTCCGATTTACTCGGTTTAGTTAGCAACACCGCGTTGGTTTGGAACAAGGTGGGCGTATCAGATGGTGGGCAAACCTAAAGATAGGAAGAGCCGATCTCGCAGTGACACATGGGCCCAATGAGAGGTCCATGAACTGACAGGAGCCCAATATAGGCCTTCCCACATTCTCAGTCCATTCACCAAATAAAGGACAGCTTATAATTTTGTGTCGGACACGAGCAATGCAGCTTCACGTCTCCTTTTGCGTTCTTTTTTTTTTTTTTTTTTTGTTGATGGGTAAGGTGGGTTGGTTGGGGATGGGAAGAAATGAGGAGACGGCGCGGGATCGAACCCGCGCCCTCCCGTCTCCCCCCTCTATTTGACAGGGGGCGACCATCGCGCCATTGACGGTTCTCCCTTTTATGTTCTTCCTTTATAAGTTCTTCGTAAACCTGACCCCAATCAAGTTTGAACTCTGAGTAGACGTCACCATTTTGGCATATATGGAGAACTAAACCTCTAGGCCATTCCATTGAGAGATAGGAGAGGTGGGTCCACAAATTATGTGTAGATTTCTTAATTGGATCAATGGAGATGATGGTATATACTTTTTACCTTGCGTGATAGAGCTGCAAATAGGTCAAATTTGGAACCAAAAATTATGTTTTCGATTTTGATTCTGATAATCGAAATATAATTACGATTTTGATAATCATAATAGTTAATTCCGATGCTATTTTGATTCTGATTATATTATCGGAACCGAAATTTTGATAAATTAATATATTTACCATATTTTATCTTTTCAGTTAATAGACAGTTTATCAAAACAATCGATTCCGATTTCGATTATTTTTTAATTTTAATTTCGATAGTTTATCGAAATATTTGATTCTAATGAAGTATCAATATTATTTTTTATTTTAAAATTGATAATTTTTATCGAAATCGAATTAAAATTTCAGATTCTATTTACAACTCTAATGCACGAGAGAGTATATATATGTGGCCTCGCCGTATGTAGCATCCCACCGTTGGATCTCTTGATCCAATGGTGGGTAAAAAAAAAAATTTCCGGCACATGCGTGGGGAGGACCGTCCCACTACAGTATGGCAGGAGCATATAAAAGTCTCCACAGTACTGTAGCATTTACGTGTATATATATATATATATATATATACCTCAAATATTATTAAAAAAAAATAAAATTGACAACATGTATCGTTTCCGGATTAATTTTAATATCTTCTCTTGGATTTACATTTCAAATTCAAATATAGTTCAAGAGTTTTTTTTTTCTTTTTTTTTAGAAGGGTGGGGAGGGAGGGGGGGTTGGTGGCAGCGAAGAAACGTGCTCTCGAGAGGAGAGACAAACAACTACTTTATTTATTATTATTATTATTTGATTCAGCACGTGGCTAAGTCATTGGCCTTGATTAGAACAACGGTTTAGAGGTCTCAGGTCGTAAACCAACTATTTTAATTTGAGAGGTTCTCGATCAAAACACTACTCTTTCTTTTTCAATAATGGGAATTTATCCTTTTAAAATATATCTTCTAAAATTTTGACCTTATACTTCATATTGTCTCTATTTCTTCATGTATGTCTCTGCAATTTCATTGGCAGTCAGATCCATCCAACCACGAGTGAGTTAACGAGGTAAAATAATTAATATGCCACTCACTTTAAACTCCCTCCAAAATGTTTTTACTTGTTTCTTTCTCTCTCTTAATATTAGATAAATACATATATATTCGTCCCTTCAGTCCCATATTTGATAGTTGCGTCTATGTATTAACATAATATTCTTTATATTTAAATGGCCAATTAACCGGAGAGTTATGACCAATAATTTTGTCAAATATGAGGTGCCAGTGATGGGCTCAAGATTTGAAAATACATATGAGTAGAGTGGCGATTTTTGAAGGCATACATGTATTTTTTTTTTCTATGGACAATGGACTATTCTTACGATGAGAAAGACTTCAAAAATGCAACAAGTGCAATTCACATGAGCTGCCAGCCCATGTGGCGCCATTTTTTTGACGCCACATGAACTGCCAGCCCATGTGGATGGCGTCACATGGGACTGACAGCCCATGTGAATTGCACTTGCTGTATTTTTGAAAGTGCAACAAGTCTTTCTCTTCTTACGATATCTTCAGTTGAGCCTAGATATTAACATTCCTCGAGAACTAATTTATTGGGGGAGTATAATTTTATGTCAACACAAGTGTTTGGAAAAAGTGAAAGTCTTGGTGCACATCAAGAATTTATAGATGATTGAGTGTCTCATCATATCAAGATGATAGACATCTAATCACATTTTGATATACGCGTGCACATCTCTCATAAAGTGTGTGATAAGACTTCCTCTGGAGAGAATTATCTGACTAAGACATAAGAGATTGAACCCCACAATATAACATATATAGTATTATGAGGCCCAATCTCTTATATCTTGGTCGGGTAATTCCCCCAAACTTGGGCCCAATTTTTTGTGTCTTGGTCAGGTAATTCTCCTAAACACTTGTGCTGATATCAAAATTTCCTTTTATTGGGGACCCTTTGCCATTGGACGGGGCCAAGGTGCAATTTTTGACGTGTACAAGTTCCCCACTTCGACTTTAGAAGCAACAAGTATCGAACACATTCCGCCAACACATCTGTCTTTTTGCCGTCATAGACCATCTTGGTGAGCCTAATAAGACTAGGCAAATAATGCTGACACAACTTTGATTAAATAAAGTCGTGGAAACGTGTCTGGAGAAATTGGGAATGGACCAAGATTGGTGGAGTTAATTTTTTTCAAGCAAATAATTTATTGTGTTTGAGTTTTATATTTTATATTTGTATCTCTTATTTTTTATTAGATAGATGTATTGTGTCCTCTTTTTATTGGCCAATAAAAAGTAAAAATATATATAAATATAAAATACAAAATTTAAAAGTACTAAATTCTTCTCTTTTTCCAAAAGAAAAATATCCCAATGTTGGATCGCGTTCCGATATAGTAGAATAATCTATATAAGCTGTACGTTGATCAGATGGCTAAAAAAAAATCCACAAAAAAGGAAAAATTAACAGTACGGGTCTCGGTTCGTATTCTTGACAGTTCCACGAAATTCACAATTGGTGTTGGAAATTCGGCCGTTACTATATCTCAAGAAAATATTTAAAATCTTATTTAAGCAGACTTTATGCAGCATCGATGTGGAACTCTGTTTGCATATGCATCCACAACTAAGCTCCAAGCAATTATCCTCCAAGTAGAGCTGTGCATATTTTGATCTAATTTGAAAAGTCGAATCGAATTAATTGACTCGAATCAGTTCGATTCGATTTGGAGATTTTTTGAGTCAATTTTGATTTTTCAATGTGAAATTAAATAAATCAATTATATAATAAAATTAACAAATAGTATATTATTTCACAACAAATTTGTGGCACAGTTGATTTACATGTTTTATGCTAACGATAGATCTTAGGTTCAAAATCCAAATCCATTGTTAAAATATTTGATCTTTTCTATTCGATTCAAATCGAACCAAACTAATTTGGTCCGATTCAATTTGACCATTTGATCGGGTCGGTCTTGATTTACCTAAAAAATAAGTTGAACTGGACCGACTCAGACCATGCATACCTCTACTCCAACCTAACTCTTGCCTCCAAAGCTGTGCATCTGCTTCAGGTGAGAGAGAGAGAGAGAGAGAGCTGGGCTGTTGTGCAGAAGCCAACTAAGGCTTCACTCTTCCTCGTGCAACTACTCAAGGGGTCGTCCTCAAATGGCTCTAAAGCCTTCAAGGATTAACCTTCATCAGCATTACTTTGTTTCTTCATCTGATTATATCTGTTGCATGCATTTGTTAAATTAGCCGATCGACGCGCTGTCACATTAAGGGGACTGTACGTGGAGTGGTGATCAGCTAGTATATATCATATAACTAGCGCCTCAACTAGATTTGGTTCTATTAAAAAGAACCTCTCAACGAGCTTCACGGAATAATGGACGTAGATCGATCGCCAATAGGTGTGCCCACTCCGGTCGGGTCCCCAGCATAATTATTGAGAGATACCCCTCCTGCAGGAGACAGGGTGCAGCTCACTGTCACATATGGATATAGGCCTTCCTCTGTCGACGGTGCTTCTACCAAATGGGTTGTCACCAGATTGGGCATGTGCTGTGCTATCCCAACAGAGCAGCTTCGGACAAAAAGGTCGTCAGCGCTGCTTGCAATAATGTATTGTAATGCCCCGACCCCCGATATATATATATATAAATCTAACTTTTTTTTGACAAGATACTTGCTTTTGATCTCTCCCTCTCTCTGTATATAAATATACGTGCATGTGTTTTTTTTATAGGGGGCCAAGAGACCTGATTAATTAGCTTAATTTCCCTTAACTCGGTCAAGCTCATGCAACCTAACGTGCAGTTTCTTGGGGGACATATATATATAGTATATATGTGCAAGACTCTGTTGTTTCAGGCAAGGTGCATGGGGACGCGCAGCCTACTGAAGCACGGTGGACGTAACGCTGCTTCTGTCTCCACCGCGCATTTTCGTCTGTCTTCTCCTAGCGACAGTGCAGCAGAATGTATATAATATATTATAATAGATAAATATAATAGAGAAATATTTAATGTGCTCTCAAATAAATACGAATTATTGAAGCATGTGGGTATCCTTGTAGCGGAAGTGGATTCTATGGTGGTGCAATTACGAGGAGTAAAACGTCAAATGCAGGAGGAGATGACTGTAACTCACGGGAGTCTCCCTGATTTTCTCTCTCTATGTCACTAGATGTCTTATCTGTGTATGGGGAGACATACCATATATAGAGAGGAGAGACCAATCCAAGAGATGTCTTATTAGACTCCCACCCATAACAGGAATCTATGAGCCACATATGGGTTAGGCCATCAAAATATCCTTTTGACTAGACCGGAAGCGTGCATCCTTTATGTGAACCCCAAATCTGATAAGTGGACCATTTTAGTTGGGTCCGAACCCAACATTCTCCCACTTGATCCATCTTATCATAAACATCATCAAAATTTTCCTTTCGAAAATATTCATATATAACATATATATAATTTTGAAAAGACTTTTGAAATTTTTGATTCAATTGGGCTGCACCTGTAAAGAAAATTGATATGCGCACGTAATATAAAGCACAAAACCACACGCTATTCCAGTCAAAGGATCTGTAAGTCCAAATTATGAAAAATCAAATGATATGAGTCATGGTGGCAAATACATTCAATATATACCACCTTCCATGTACCACAATATCACCAACTTTCCACAACTTAACACTATATCTGGCACTGCAAGCAAACTAAAACCTGATGTTTGTCTACTGGTCACCACACACACACACGTGTATGCATTCTGCCAATTACAAACCAGAACAAGTGCACATAACAAATGTAATGGACATCAAACAAATAGAATCATGATATAAAAGTGAACACAAATAACCATAAGTGTCACAACTGTAAATGTCACAGCATATTAAGGGAACTAACAAGACCCATCCGTGTCACATGACTACAAAAGGTGCTAGCAAGTAGTCCTTAGTGAGAGGGTCAGCCACCATAAGACTGGTCTCAATATGCTCAAAGGACACATCATGATTTCTCACTCTATCTCTAAGAGCAAAATACTTTATATCCAAGGCTCTACCGCCCTTGTCATAGTAGATCCTCATCGGCCTAGCAATGAAGTCCACAAATGGAAAAGTTGTGACCAAATTCCGTAACTGAATGGCCTGTCCACTAGCCTCATAACAAGCAATAAACTCTGCCACCATGGTGGAAGTTGCTATGATTTGCTTCTCACTGCACCAAAAACAACTCCCCCTGCCAAGAGGAAGATGTAACCTGAAGTAGACTTCCTAGTATCAAGAACAACCATAGTCAGCATCTGCATAGCCAATTATGACCTCCAATTGATCTAATCTCCTGAATGTGAGCATGTAGTCCATAGTGCCTCTAAGATATCGCATGACCTTCTTGGTAGCCTTCTAATGATCCATGCTTGGGTTACTCTGGTACCGACTGAGCATCCCCACAACAAAAGCAATGTCTGGATGTGTACAAGTCTGCAAGTACATCAGGCTCCCAACTACTAAAGCATAAGGAATTGACTCCATCTGCTTCCTTTCAAGGTCATTCTGGGACACTGTAATTCACTGAATTTATCTCCTTTATGTATTGGTGCCTTATCGGGTGAACAAGATTGCATATTGAACCTCTCTAAGATTTTTTGAGATGTAAGCTTTTTGAGAAAGACCAAGAGTGCCTGAGGGTCTACCTCTGGTGATCTCAATGTCAAAGACATAGCGGGCATCACCTATATCATTCATCTTAAAATTCTTAGACAAGAAAACCTTTGTTTCATGCAACAAACCAAGATCACTACTGACGAGCAAAATGTCATCCACATACAAAAGTAAGATAATAAATTGACTCTCATTGACCCTTAAGTAAAGGCATTCGTCAATGATGTCAATGACAAAATTTTCTCATTAAACTCGAGAAACCACTGGCGGGAGGCTTGCTTAAGCCCGTAAATGGATTTCTTTAGCTTGCACACCATGTGTTCTTTTCCTTCAACATGATTGAGGTTGTTCCATATACACTTCTTCATTTAGGTCCCCATTGAGAAATGTCGTTTTCACATCCATCTGATGTATCCCAAGATCAAAATGAGCCACCAAGGCTATGACCACCCTGAATGAGAGCTTTTTACTCACTGGAGGGAAAAGGTCTCATTGTAGTCAATGTCTTCCCTTTGAGTGAAACCCTTAGCTACCAATATGACTTTATGTCGTTCAACTTTACCTTTAGAGTCCACTTTAGTCTTGAATATCCATTTACATCCAACACATTTGGACCCTTTAGGCAAGTCAACAAGCTCCAAGACCTAATTTTTAGCCATAGAGTCAACCTCTTCTTTCATAGCTTCCAATAGGTAAACTTTTCACTATATATGGCCTGTGAAAATGACACAAGATCATCAATGTTACCCCTGTCAACACTATCCTCCTGAAGATATACCACAAAGTCATCAGATATAGCAGGTCTTTTAACCCTTTCGGATCTATGCAGCATTGGCCCCTGATCCACCTGTGGAGGTGGTAGGCCTATAGGCCCTTGATCCACCTGTGGAGGTGGATGGCCTATTGGCTTCTGATCCACCTCTAGAGGTAGTATAGACCATCTGCAATTATTTCTGGTGGTTCCTGAGTTAATGGAGGCGGGACAACTGCAACAGGTTGCTCCCCCTGCATGTCATTATGAGGATGAACATGGGAACAAAGTTGTCAGTTGTTACAGGTGTAGGTGTTTGATCCTGCAACTCCTCAAAAGAAAGCTCTCGAAGAGGTCCACTCCCACTAACTCTACCATCTTCTAGAAACCTTGCTTTATCTGACTCCACTATAATGGGCACATGTGATGGACAATAGAATCTGAATCCCTTTGATTTCTGGGGATAACCAATGAAGAATCCACTGGTGTTCTGAAATCAAAAGCATTTTCATGTGGGTTATACAATCTAGCCTCAGCTGAACATCCCCATGTGCGCATATAGCTCACAGAAGGTTTCCTACCACACCACAATCATAAGCAGTTTTAGGAGCAGCCTTCGTAACACTACTAGAAAAAGCGGTTTTACCGACGGATATTTCCGACGGAATTTGTCCGTCGGAATATCCGTCGGAATTACGGATTTCCGACCACGATTTCCGACGCAATAATCGGAGTTTCCGACCGATTTCCGACGAAATTCTTTTCCGTCGGTAATTTTCTGACCAACTATTTCCGACGGGCTATTTCCGACGGAAAGCTGTCGGAAACGGAGTTTTCGACGGATTACCGACGGATTTCGGACGGAAAGCATCCGTCAGAAACGCCGCATTTTCTTGTGGTGTAAGAACCTTGTTCAGAATATGTGAAGCTGTCTTAATGGCCTCTCCCCACAATGATAAAGGAAGAGTCGAATGACTAAGCATTGTCATGACCATTTATTTAAGCGTTCGGTTCCTTCTTTCAGCAACTCTATTTTGGTACGGATTGCAAGGCATAGTGTATTGAGCCACAATGCCTTCCTCTTTAAGGAACCTAGCTAATGGTCTTGGTCTTTGACCCATCTCGGTTTGCCTCCCATAGTATTCGCCACCTCTATCTAATCTGACTACTTTGATAACCTTTTCTGATTGTCTCTCTACTTCCTTCTTAAAATTCTTAAAGACATTAAAGACATTTACTTTTTCAAGAAGTAAGTAGAGATACATATATCTAGAGTAGTCATCTATAAAGGTAACAAAATATTTTTACCCAGTTATACAGGATGAAAAGGGACCTCAAATGTCAGTGTGTATAATCTCTAATGTTTCTGAACTTCTAGTGGCATCTTTATTCGGCGAGAAAGATATATTAAATATTTAAAATTAAGATGACACAACCTTATTAAATGTGTCAACTCTAATACACACAAAAAATATTTCTCATTGTAATATATATGCATTAACCTGGGCCTCGGCCTTCAGCGACAAGCACCTTATAAGCTCCGAGGGGACCTACGTACTAATTGCCAAACACCTCTCTCTCTCTCTCTCTCTCTCTCTCTCTCTTTCTCTCTCTCTCTCTCTCTCTCTCTCTCTCTCTCTCTCTCTCTCTCTCTCTCTCTCTCTCTTCTATATATATATATATATATATATATTTAATTTCCTTAGGTTGATCAGGTCCTCTATATACTTTATCCATATCATTCAAATATATATATACTTTATCCATATCATTCAAACGATGAAGAAATAGAGGACCTGATCAACCTAAGGAAATTAAAGTATATATATGTATTTGAATGATATGGATAAAGTATATATATATATATATATATATATATATATATATATATATATATATATATATATATATATTCATCAAATAGCTAGAGATCAATAGGTATAAAAAAAACCCCGTAAAACGTTGAGAATGTAATCCTCTTTGTGCAAATTAAGTTGCACCATATATATATGCTCATCAGAGGTCATTCCTCGTGCAGTTTGGGTGATTAAAGTGTCAGAACCACATCTGCGGTCTAGGCTTGTGCATGACCTACTAACATCTTCTGCAGAGGGTGCGCAGCACAAAACATATATGCTGCTGGCGAGCAAAGAGAACGTTTTGCTGTTTTCCATTCTTCACCTCTTTCTAAAATCTGGATGGATCAGGGTGGTATATATATATAATGGGGGAGTCGTCTTCTTCTGGCCATCCATCACCTGAACTCATGTGAATATTTATGCCAAACTTTAGTTCAACTAATAATATATAGGAGGGACAAACGAGGATGGAGGCTATATATGAAAAGAGTGAGCACTATTTGGCCGGTTGGATCATGGATGCCATAAATTAGATGATTGTCAGAAACAGAAATGTCACTATTCTCATGACCAAGGCAAACGGACAAATTATACTTCAGGGCCCTGGACCTTAGTTTTTATCTATCTTATAGTTCTTGCCAAAAAAAAAAAATCTATCATGCATATAGTAAGTTTTGTCGCATTCCTTGACATATTTAGAAGTACTAGTGATCTGAACAACTCATTGAGTCTTTTTTATTAAATGCGTAATAAAATAATGTCAAAAGTGATCGAAGCATGAACAGTACACAGATTTAATGATCAACAAGAAGAGAAAGATTTACTGCACTTTAGGAAAGTGCAGTAAGTGCAATTCACCTAGGATGGCAGTCCATGTGACGCCACATGGGCTATCAGGTGATTTTTTTTTTTGAAATCTTTTTTTTTTTGAGCCTAACCCATCTATTTTGGAGCCTAACTCATCTATTTTGGAGCCCAACATTTTATTTTGGAGCCTAAAAAATAGTTTGGCTCCAAAATAAAAAGTAAGTTGGGCTCCAAAATAAAAAGTTGGGCTCCAAAATAAATGAGTTGGGCTCCAAAATAAATAAGTTAGACTAAAAAAAAAAGAGCTAGATTTCATAAATAAAAAAAAAAACCACTTGACAGCCCATGTGGCGCCACATGAGCTGTCATCCTAGGTGGATTGCACTTACTGTATTTTTTAAAGTGCAGTAAATCATTCTCCAACGAGAAATGTGTACAATACGATCATCAAGCACTAATCTGTTATGTTCTCGAAAAGAAAAAAAATGTACGTTCACTTTAATATATACGGTTGCAAATTAATGGAAGGCCAATTTCAATTAGAAATTGCATGACATAATCTTTACCTTCCAGTTGGTTATAATTATATATTGACACTTAAAGAGGTTCATCATTCTTTTTTAAAAAATTTTATTAGAATATTATTTTATTACGTCATTTGATGAGAGTTGAATATTTGACATCATCCTTAAAAAAATTTTTGAAAAATTCTTGTAAACTTACATTCCGTGAGAGTTTGAACTTTTCACCCCTTCCTAATATACAAGGAAGACAATCACTAAACCACTCCAGAAGTACGTTCATCGTTCATTAAGGATAAAAAGTGTAATAAGTTGGATTGCAAACAGTCCAAACATCAAAGGGAAGAGATGATGGGGGCCATGCACTCTCCCATTAAAATTAACATTAGTGGCTAACATATGAGCGGGAAGGGTAGTGACTCTTAATTACTTTGAAGATGATTAATTTTAGTATCTAATAAACTAGAAAAGCCCAAAGCTTATATGTGCTCAGCTTTTACTTAGCAATTAGATTAACCAGTTAAATATACTCTAGTAACTTAAAATCTGTTTCTTTCTTCTTTCATTTAATTGCCTTGTAAGGTCTTGTGTTGGAAAGCGAAGGGTTGCCACTTCTTCCTTCCTACCCACCTTTGCAGGCAACATCTAATGGAGATATAAAACTCTGAGAAGGGGATTCTTCTGATCCTCTCGATTCCCTACTGATCATCTATACGCAGAGGAGCGTGCTTGACCTCTTCTGTTCGAGTAGCATAGGAGTCAAAGCTGCAGTGTGCGTAGGGCAAAAAAAGAACAACTTAGATAAACGGCTTGGAGCAAAATGCATAGAACGTTATCTATTGTGTAGTCCCGTATCACAGAAGTAATCAGCAAATTAAATGGCAGCATCGGCTCCTTTCTAGCTACCCTTTGGTCTATCAGGATCTTCAGCAATCTTTTGATGTCCTAGAATGGTTGCTTCAAATCATTAGGTCTGCAACCAGGGTTGTATGTGGGCCGGGTTGGGGGAAGAGAGAGAGAGAGAGAGAGAGGGAGGACTTTTAACCTAACAAATTAGATGATACACTTTCATTAGATATGCAAGATGGCATGTGTCATCTTGATTAGGTGTGCACCAAATGTTTTTCTAATTTTTTTTTCCATTTTGACCTGAAAAGTAGGAAGTTGTATTATATTAAGAGAAACAGCTTTGTAACACTATTTAATATTATTTTAATATTATTATTAAAAATATGCCACATCAATTATTATCAAGGGAAAGTTAAAAACACCTCTTAAATGAAGAGATTTGTGGTGTATTTTGATTAGTGTGTCAAGAGATGTGTTACCAAACAGTGTTATACTAAATCATTTTTCTTACACTAAAGAGAAAGGTACATGAGAAACATTGCTGTGATGGGCCAAAAGTCTATCCATTCCGCGTAGACTTGGCAGCATGATCCCTGTGGCCGGAGAAATGGGAGGTACGTATACGTAACTCTCTCTTTCGTTTCACTATACCAGAAGAGATGATCATAGAAGGATGTTCAGGAATCGAGATGATGTGAAACCAACCATAAAAGACTTTATATATATATATATATATATATATATATAGAGAGAGAGGAGAGAGAGAGAGAGAATGTGGCTAGAGTTGTTAATGCTGTCTGATTGTGCTCTAACACAGGGCGTTACATCTTGATCTAAGAGTTAAATTCAAAAGGAAAATAAATAAATAGGGGAACACAGACGCCTATACGTCTAGAGAGTTGCTAGCTGCACGTGTAAATCAGACAAATCATTTACCTGATTTATTTGTCATTGGTTGACGCATAGGATCCCTCTTACATGTCAGTCGATGAGAATGCTGGTCGAGCAAATGATTTACCGGCCAACCGGTCACTAAGTATTTCCCATACGGCCTATCGTGGGCACCTTCCATGTGCGGCGTCTGGGTAATTGATCGGAAATTTTTTAAAAAGGAATTTTATTTTTTGTCCCTTATAATGTTTCATACTATAAAGAACGCTTAAGGATGAGTATGATCAATGATGACTTGTGGCGAGTTATTTGATTTTATGTGAGTTAAATATATATACTCCTAAAAACTATTATGTTCTTATATATCTTTAAAATCTTGACCTTATCAAATATACCCCATCTTTGATAAAAATACATCAATTATATCTATTGTTGGTGGTCAAAATATAAGAAATATTATGTTAGAACATGGACGGAATTGTTAAATAAGTTTTAAAAGATGAGAATACCCTTACCAAAAGCTATGTGTGTATGCGTTAGAGAGAAAGTGTGTTTGTGTCTGTGTACGTGTGTGTGGGATGAGGAGGAGATTCTAAGTTGAGGATGGATTAGTCTTTCTTTCCTCTTAAAACCTAACTATAGTTGAGTTCAAAGGACGGAACCTAGCTATGGCTTGGGTTATTTGTGATGTTATACATCCCAATACAGCATATATTTTAATGAGGCAAAAATTTCAGAAATATACACAATACTTTTATTTATTATAAGGGTACATATGTATTTATCATTTTTTTTAAACGTAGTGATCACCCAATTTCTGACTGTGATTCTAAACTCATGCTCTTACAAGCTCGATCCACCTTCTTCTGATCCAAATCAACAGTTACAGTTTAAGAACCAAATTTAAAGCTGTCAAGATGGATACGAAAAACTAATTAATTAAATACATGGGTCTACTGTAAATTTAAAAACTTCTCTTCTTCATATTACACCATCAGCTTTGGGGGTCTATTTCCTTCTTCTCCCCATTACTTTCTTACTTGTCTCTGTCTTGGAAAGAAGTTAAGAGAAGGAGAAAGCAAATAAACACTTGACCATTACCTTCAAGAAATGGACTAGACAGACGATTACATACTGTCTATTTGTTACCCGTGGTTTTCAGAGAACATGATAAAATGGTGTTATCAAATAATTATTTCTCCATGATCGATCCGATTGAAACCATACATGACGTAGCTATGCTAATTTTCACTGTTTAAGTTACAATGACATTTGGGAAGAATCTTGTGTGCTTGGTGGAGTGGATCTATATCACTTCTCTAAAATTACGTACACGCTCCTCAACTATCATTAAAGACATAATTGGGAAGAATCTAATCATAGTTCACACTTCACACTCACCATACTTGCCAAATGTAAAAGCAGGTATTGCCCAGTACTCCCTATTTTTCTATCCATATAGCAAGTTGGCAAATTTTGCCAATTTGATAATTAGATAGATCATCCATATATAGATAGCGAAAATAAAATTATTGAGGCGCTGATAATTTTATCATACGAGAGAAGGCTAGATATAACTACATCGATTTATCTATCCTTATTAGAGATCAAGTTTGAAGCAACTTTATGAGGTTAAAGGACACTCAACAATTTAATTTGGTGAAGGGAAGCAATATTCGATGATGCATCAAGTATTAAGCGCAATCATGCAATATTCATGTAACTTAATAATTTGCTGATGCATTTCTAACACACTTTAAAAATGAGTTAATAATAATGAGACAAACCGTCCATTCACCTAAATAGAAGTACCCTTTTCTTCCCATGTGTTTAAAATCGAGGTGATGTTAGTCTATAGCTAGTTTAAAGAAATTAATAACACCCCAAAACCCACAACATGAGACAGCACTCTTGAGAGTGGCTTATGGACTTTTCTTTAATAACTAAAGGAGAAGAAAAAAAGATGGACGTTGACGTCTGGACACTAGTGATCAACGTCCCAAGTTGTAGCCATTTTATTAAGAACAAATTAATTAATTAGAGTATTTATAAGATATTTGACTTATTTTCTAACCCTTAATAAAATTATAACTCATTATAATAAATGTTATCTCCTATTACAATATATGTTAAATTTTGTTATAATAAAGATCTTCTTGTTATAGTCAAAGATTCTTAATTAATTTATTATTTTATTAAAATAATAATATTGAAAAAGTCCACATATTGAAGTTAAAGATGAATATATGCACAAGCATGGGATGATGGCCACCCGTGGTGATGCTTTAGGTTCGTGGTTTTCGCTAATAAACATGAGATGCCACGCTGTACTAACGTGCTTGTTCTGATGTCAAAACTTTGGCCATTTCTATGTGCATATGGTGTAGAGAAAATTGTATTACCAGGTAATGAGAGCAATATGACAACTCTGCAAGCACCTATTGCTCACATTTTTTTTGGACCCATCACTCTTTTGTTTCTTTCTTTCAGTAATGTTGTCCATATTTAAAAAATAAAATATGTAATAAATATTTAAATAGTATGTAGATATTTGTATATATAACTGACTCACGTCACATGAATAAGACATAAATAAAATTCTTGTAAAAAAGAAAGACAAATAAAATGTATAATCTCAATCTCACATTCAAAATTAATGTGGTTCCCCCATCCTCCCTCACGAGCCCATCATCTGTATATTATGTATTAATTAATAAGGGAAAATGCATGTAGACTCTTATAATAAGGTAAATTAATTAATTATGAGTCTCTGATTGTAATATGGATATTCTTATTGTAACAGAACTTAACGTATATTGTAACAGGGGATAACATTTACTGTAATGAGTTACAACTCTGTCAAGGACTAGAAAATAAATCAAATATATGATATGATTCTTAATTAATTTATCTCTTAAAATAAATCAAATTTATGTATATACCTTAAGATTTGACCTTATCACCTATACCCCTTATTTGATTGTATTTCATCATCTATACCCACTACAAGAAACTAAAGTACTGGTGACGGCTGAACACCATCACTAATAGTCAAAACCCTGTCGCTAATACTTTTGACGGCAACTGAAACTCGTCGCTAATGTTGTCGCAAAAAAATTCGTCGCTAAAACATACCAACAAAAGAAATCTGAATCCCACATTGCCACTCATGGACTCAAAGACTTGGAAGGGCTACAAATAATTTTAGAGATGAACAAGTGACTGAAGTAATTAAACTTACAAGAATTACAACCATAATATTACATTGCTCCCAATTTAGAGCTCAACTAAAATAAAAAGCTAAGAGGCATACCCCGAGGAGGTATAACACAAGACAAATTGCTAGTATAAAGGAAAACTTCCATGGTCACGAATAGTTCGAGATAGATGCTGCTTTCACAAGTGCACACCTGAAAAAGGTAGGGAATGAGTCTCATGAAGTCACATCCTTAGTAGGGATCTCTTGATCTCGTACTTAGCCAAATAGCATTATAGTAGATAAATATTAATATATAAATTAAAGGTAGGAATAAGCAACTACCCAAAACAGCCACATACACATGGAACATTGCCATGCTCCCAACACACAAGTGGCATCCACAGCCACCACCACAATAAAAACACGAGCAATGCCACCACAAACATGGAAACAAAGGTGGCACCACCAGACTACCCACTAGACCAAAGCATGATCTACCACTCTATGCAATAGGAAACCTAGCCACAAACACAGTGAACAAGAGAGCACCGCTACACCACAGCTACAAAGCGACACGGTACCAAACTGTGCCCACAATAGGCAAGAAGGTGTTAGTACAACGACACAACAATAGCTCGAAACCCAACAACAAGGGTCCATAATTAAAACACATTGTACAGAACACACAACTCTTTTCCAAGTCAACCAACACCCATCGACCTCGAAACTCTACCCAAAAAACACGATGAAGCAACATAGAACCCAACCACTATCTCACAATCAAGGCATCCACTAGCGACACCATTTTCGACCATGGTTGGCCATGCCACACCGACACTGACAGTACAAATAGTATCATTTTATTTTATTTTTATTTTTTAATGACTAACTTTGCTTTCATTGAGTTGAATAGAGACCAAAGAAGATTGGTACGATATGTTTGATGTTGTACTATACTAGGCCAAACTAGATAATTTGGCCTAGTACACTAGTTCACCCAATCCTCCTCCTAACTACCACTCCATGTCTATCTACGTAAGTACGTCATGTGAAGCCACCTCGCTCTTGGCCTCCCTAGTATGTCAAGTGTAAGGCATGCGAAGCCACAACGAGGGACTCACTAGGGGGTTTGTACACATCTGCATAGTGACCACACACCCCCAACTACGAGTGCACCGTAACAACCTCCATGGACGCTGCCTTGAACATTTTTCCCTTGCTTGCATAAGGGCCACAAAATAAAGGGGAAGTTAGGAAAATGATCAAACCTCCAAGAGACTCCAACACCACTATGGTTATGGTGCCTACAGCACTAGGTAACTGACTAGTGAATCACATCGTTAAGAGTAGAACACCTACTATATATGACTGTGGTTCACAAAGAACAGGGACCCAAACCACGGTCCCAAGGTCACAATACCCAACATGGCCATTGCATTAGGTGCACTCCTCCGAGCATGACAACAACACCTGTGCCTCTCCCTAACTGACCACTAACTATGAGCACACTAGAATACATAGCCAGTCACACACCAATCCTACCATGGTAACAGAATACCCAAAGTCAAACTCCCCCACAACATCATAGGCACTTGAACAACCCTATATATAGCACTATCGAAAGCCCTAGGGCACGACTCCTGAGCATGACTCTGGGAGCCATGGGCATCGAGGTGATTGAAACGCCACACAATAACATGCTGCACAGCCATAGAGGGTCACACCCTACTGGGAGCCACACACACATTCCTAGAATCCAGCCCAACCCTCAAGACCATACAGGAACTAATAAAGAAGCTTCCCTAAGGATGTTGGGGTTCCCAACCGCATTTACAATGCAATAAACACCCCAACCCAGACTCACAAAGTAGAGACGTTAGGCCATGGTGACCCATTTACAAACGTGTCCTGAGAAGACTAGCGTTTGTACTCTACCTGCCAGATAACCTGAGTGTAATACCCTAGGTAATGAAGAAAGTATATATGCAATTATAAGTAGTTCAAGAAAGGGTATATATATAATTATCAAAAGTTGAACGTTTAAAATGTAAATAAGGGCATGTGAATAATTTTTAAAATTTTAGGGTCTAAATTGTAATTTTAAGAGTATTCCAGAAGTGTCTTCAGAGTTTCCAAAGAATTGTCATTTTATGCAGATACCAAATTTGTAAGAGTTGGAATGGGTATATATACAATTTCAAAAACATGAGGTTAAAAGTTAAATGGTGAAAGTTATAAGGACTTAAGTAAAATTTTACCAGAATCTCTTAGAAACTCTGATAATTATGAAAATATCTAGGAATAAGGTGGCACTTAAGGGTAAGGAGATGAACGAGATGGTGACAAGTGTCACCATCCTAAGTGCTAGAAGCTTTTGGAAGGCGCTGAGGTGTCACCATCGTTGGCCTCCACCTCCTAGGTGCGCCCCTTTCCTGGTGCCTATAAATACCCCCCATCTCCTTCCCCTTCCACCATCCAATTCAAGATTAAGAAGAAGAGAGAGAAGAAGGAGAAGAAGGTTTAGGGTTTAGTTCTTCCTCAGCCATCAAATAGGTTTCTCTGATCTTTTGTAAGTCATTAGTTAGTTTTTTCTTTTGTTTAGCTCTTTCCTATCATAAGACTCTCTCAGTTTGTTTAGTTTTGTTCTTTTTTCTATAACGAAACTCTGCCAATTTATTTAGTTGAGATTCTTTGTCCATACTGGAACTATGTCGAATTGAATTCCTGTCATTGCAACTCTCCTAACCTAGAACTCTGCCAGTTTGAGTTCTCATCGTCACAACCCACCTATCCTAAAACTCTGCCCGTTTGTATACTTGACATTGTGTTCTACGCTAACTTGAAACTCCGTCAGTTTGTACTCTTGAAACTCTATCAGTTTCTGTAACGTCGCGTGCTTTTCAGATCCATGCGGATCATGTGTGTTGTGGTTGTGACGGCCGTTGTGAGGCCAGTGTGAGTTGGTTGTGTGGAATGTGTGGTTTGGAAGTGTGATTTGTTCAGGTGAGGTGCAAGTTTGGTCCTGAAATGAAATAGGACCTACTGCAGTTGAGTTGGAGTTGGCGGTCAGGGGTGGTCGTTGACTTGTTGGCGTCCAGGTAAAGTGCCGTTGATAGCATGAACTTGGCGGCATAAGATGTGGACGTTTATGGTGGCGGTTGCTCTAGACGGCAGAGGGGTTGACGCCAACCTGTGAATTCTGCAGGTTATAGGGTCATCCGAGGGCAGGTTTCCCACCTGGTTCTCTCTTCCCCTTGCCCCAGCTTCACGCCCCTGCATCCCTAAAGCTTCCAACAGGTACAGGAGAGTGGTTGGAGGATCGTGGGACGTGTGGCGTTGCCGAATCGTGCGAGAAAACGCCGTGGCGTGGTGCAATTGTCGTGGGAGCTCGCGGAGGGTTCGGTGTGAACCGGGAGATTTCGGAAGGTTTAAGCTTGTTCTGAGGTAGGGAACGAACCCTGTTAGCTCCGTAGGATCATTAAAATACTACTTAACCACCTGAATCAGCAGGTTTAATGCATTTTCGGATTAAGTTGCACCATGTGGGGATAATGGGTGGTTTGATAAATTTGAGTAGTAAAACATGTTGTTATGGCTCAATTATAGTGTGTTGATGTTAGAGGAACTATTTCCTTATGTTTTCTCGATGGTTTTGAGATCAAAATGCATGTAGAATCGGTTTAGGGTTTCTGCTGGAAATGGAGCTGAAGATCTTGGCGTCAACATCGATTGACGCCAGGTTCATCAGCGGGATACAGACGGCTAGATCCATTGCCGTCTACTTTCTATAAGCGGCAGTCGATGTTGTCGCTAACTTGTGTATAAGTAGAAATGGCTGTTTATGGTAATTATCGATAAAGAACGGTGCGTTGGCACCTGTGGTGCACTGAGTGCACATGGTTTTGATATTTTGCATACGGGGTATGCAGTTAGTTACTCACTTTCGAGGCTGTGTGTTGTTCACGCGAGTACAGTTGGGTTCACGTGTAGTGAACTGTTGGTACCTAAGGTTTACGTGGTGTTTCACGTGGTTTGTGTGTGACGTGCACGTGGTTTTGTGTACGTGGCGAGTAGTACGACGCCTACTATAGTTACCTCTCCAATTGGGTGCCCCAGGTTCTTTGTGAGCCAGGTTGTTAGCTCGGGGCTTTGTCCCGGTACTTGTGTTGTACCGTCGAGGTCTGTGTCGTCTGACCTGGACACCCTCACTCCTGTGCTTGAGTTGTACGTTCGGCTGAGGGAAAGACGACAGTGGGACAGTGACACTTGTGTTTGTCTTTAGTCACGTGTAGCGCGCTCGTGGTTGGGGGTACGGACACCAGTAGACGTACTGGACCCCAGCTAGTCCTTTTCCAGTGCCTCACTCTAGAGAGCCTAGGCCAGGGCCTCCAGAGGTGTTAGGCATGGGCATGTGACCGTGTGGTTCGCAGGTGGTGGTGTTTAGTTGGTCTCCACAGTTGCTTGACCTTTTCACGTGGAGCGGCAGTTGGACATTTCGTCTGTGACTGCGAGACTGAGAGGTAGACCTGTGTTAACTTGTCCGAGTCAGTCTCTGGTGTCGCGAACCAGTTCACGTGACTCGTGTTTGGCTGTCTCTACTTTAGCTTGTACACCTGTACTGGTTTACCGTTTAATTATTACAGTTGTTTTCTCGTAGTCGGTAGACGGTGAGTACTTTTACAGCTTTTATATCCTGCTTATCTGTTCTATAAATTGTTGGTATTGTTTACTGCTTTCGTACCTGTGGTTTGGTTTTGCTCGGTGTTGGGGGAGTTCCCTACTGAGCCAGTGACTAGCGAGACTCACCCCTACCCCCACAGGTGAGAGCGAGGAGGACGTTTCTCGACCGTCGTCCAGTTCGGAGCCGCGTCGTAGCGGTGCAGGGTCAGTACCTCCAGCTGTGTAGTAACAGCTCCAGCAGTGGTGTAGCTAGTTTGTTTACTTCCTTCAGTTGTACCTTGGGGTATGCCCCAGGCTCTTGTACCTTCTTTCAGTTTTGTGGAAATATGGCTATGTAAACTTTTGTAATATTTATATGAAATGGTGTGTTCATTTGTGTTTACACGGACTGTGGTTTGGTATCTCTTGCGAGGCTTCGGCCCGTTCGCGGGAGGCGGACTCAGATCAAGTACGTTATCGGTTTAACGGGCTTGGCCGAGGCGTTCCGTCACAGTTTCTATCCCTGAATTGTCAGCAAGCGTGTTAAGACGACCATATGTCAGTCAGAGGGATTTGTCTGGACCTGAGAAGATCTTGAACACTTACACTATTTTTCCCTCTTCGATGGTTCCTTGTTCCAATAGCATGAAGGGATGAGTTTTTTGACTGATTGATTCTCTGTCTGAAACTCTTTAATATTATTTTAAATAATATTAATATGAATTAATAACTTTTTTGAATACATATCAATCGAAGATCTGTTGGAAATGATGAAGTATTTTTTGATCGAATTCCTTCTGTCGAAAGTTTTACTTTCCATCAGAAAATCTTTAAAATAAATTATGTCAAGAAAGTCTAATAGTAGGAGGGGGTGTCGTAGCTCCGGCAGGTTGCTCAACCTCCTCACTCTATGAAAATGCCTCCTAATCGGTCATGGGGGTGGAAGGAGAAGAAGATGATGAAGAAGAAGAAACATAATGTGAGTCGGAAGAAGAAGCAGGTGGGGAAGCAAACGAATGGCCTCAACAATAGTTACGACAATCTCAACAAATGTTGTAGTTGCCTCTGTTTCTCTCTAACGATCCTCCTGAGACATGGGAAAAGACAGACCGAAAAAAAAAAAAGAACTGAGAGTGAGGAAGGAATCTAAGGGATGGAAGGCGGAAAATATAAACCTTAGAGACGAAGGTAGAAGTGTACTCCAAAATGATCTAAGCAGGATATTTATAACCATGCATGGGAGGTCGTCAGAAGCCTACTGAGGTGCCCCTCACCTTCACAAAGCATCAAAATGGATCGGGCGACAATGCGAACTGGCGTTGACCCCTAAGCAGAGGGCATAATGGTTGCACTCGCTGGCCAGGTGAACCCAAAGAGTCGCAACGTAGCCCAAAGGGTACACCATAACTCTCACAATAATGTTGGAGGAAACATGTGGCACTACTTGACCCGCCTCCAAAAAATATGTGATAAAAGGTACACACCCTTGAAGGAAACCCTAATGAACTTTACTCACCAAGATATATGCTAAGCTCGGGAGTAAGAGGGACAAGTGAAGAGGGGGAAAATCACAAAGTCCAAAAGCCTAAATTTGGCCCAAAAAGTGATAGCCCAATAAGCACGTAGAGGGCCCATTCACTGAAGGCCCAAGGAGACAAAGTTAAGAAAATGCTATCATGTCCCAGACCACCACCCACGTGAAAAGATCCCCAAACTCGGAATAAAGATTCTTCAACAAGGGAATCCGATCGACTGGAAAGCTATCGAGAGGCATTCGCCTCAAAATTGCACCATATAGAACAATCCTTATCCTAAGCGGACAACGCCACTTGAGGGATCCCCAAAATATTATAAGGAGTCCTCGTCCTTCTAGGCTGCTCCCCAACATTTTCAGCTGAAGTATTCCCAACATGATTATGCTACACTTGAGGATAAGGAGGGATGGATATAAGGATAAAGAATCTCACGTGATCCATTCAAGGCCCATAACGAACCTCCAGATACCAATAAGGACTCCCATTCTAGGAGTACATCTTCCGACTTACCCTTTAATCTGTCTAACCTTTGTGGAGAGAATAAGTGAGCATGTAGCCATAAGACCTTAGGAATGTCCCTCCATAAAGAAGGTAACTTCTCAGTACACTTGAGACCCTCGACTGGTGAACAACGATCACATATTCTTTAATTAATCCTCTCTCGTGCTTCTCTTGCTCTTTACTCTTATCTATTATTGATTTAAGTATTGAAGGATTTTTCCTGGGACTCCCATCCCAAGACCCCATGATCTTCTATCCTCCTTGTAGATCCACAATAGCAAAGGTCGGACGTTTCATCATCGTCAATTTTTCCGTCATCATTTCACAGTCTGCAACATGATACGAGATCGAGCCTCTTCACCTCTCAAAAGTAGGTTAATGAGATGAAAACAGTCTTAAAAAGTGGCCTTATCCCCACAGGCATGTAAGTGTTTACCAAACAAGGAATAAAAAATAAATCCAAAATATTTCTACATATACCAAATATATTTGGGATAAGGAATGAGGACAATCGTTATGCCCATTCTTCTTCATTCCTATCCATAATTCAAATCGTTATCTTACTGTCCCCTTACTAAAAAATCAGATGGATATAAATGAAGAGAGAGAGAGAGAGAGAGAGAGGATGTTCTACAGGCTCCATGTCACAGTCACAGTGGCCAATAGTACTCCGAGAGGCCAATACATATATATGTACAAATACATATTTATATAATTATAATTATATAAAATTATATAATCGTATGCGCCTTGCTATTTAGCAGGAGAATTATAAGAGTAACGCGCGGTGGTGCACAGCAATTGGATTGGAGATATATATCTCCAGAGAAATATTTTAAAATTATTCTACATATTTGATATCTATCTTCACGGATATTGCAATAGATATCTACCAATATATAAAAATGAAAGTGATTTAGGAGTAGTCTTCTATACATACTAGGAAGAGGTCACAGGTTTAATTAATCTTATTGATAACAAGTTTACGATTTTTTTTTTTAAGAATGATATCAAAGATTTAACTCCTGCCGAACGATGTAATAAGTTAATATTTAATAAAAATTTTAATTTAAAAAAATATCAAAACGGACGGGATGAGCAATAAGTCATGCTCATATCTCCATAATTTTTGTGGAGCAGGACGCCGTAGGTAACGAGTGACGACGCGCAAGGCCACAAAGAACACGTCGTCGTGAGCTCACGGGCAAAAGAGACCGTGCACTCTATCCACCGTCCAGTTCGAAGGATCCGGCCTCCTGCCAAGAGCAACGATCTATCTCTTGTCTGGTATATGTATACATGTCGTCATCGTCTCTTCATCTTTGAATAATCTTGGCCCAACAAACGGAGGGTCTGAGGACAGGTTGCTGGGAGCCTCTGGACGAAGGGATGGGATTTTATATATGAAGTCAGATTTCATGGCTTATAAATAAGACATAGCGCAAAAGGTGACAAAAAAGGGGGAAAAAAAAGGTACGTACCTTTATTATATTAACCAATTCGAGCAAAGGTGATCTCGTGATATGATATATCTATTATACTACAGAGGATTGCATTATTGCAGTAAAGGAGTTGACCTTTCTTGTCCGGAGCTAGTTCTCTACCCATTGGGAGCAGCCCACGTTCACGGCACAATCCTGGGCAGAGAAATGCCACGTCGATGTATGGGAAATATATATATAACGCTCGATAGAAAATTATTGTGGCCGAGTTGCAAGCGTTCTCACCTAATTAAGCTTAATTAGCCGTATCGTACAGATCGTTTATGTCGTAGTTTTGTGGTACGATGTGATTCGTATTGCATCGATGGATCGATTAAAAATATTTAATTAATTTATCAATTTTTATACGATGTGATAATTCATACGGTTCTCCAACACTCTACCTCATAGCTAGGCAAGATGAACCATGAAAATTAGGTGGGAGGTGGCGGCATCAGTGATAGGTGTAAGAATTTCATCTAGTGAGGTCACTTTATTAATTCAATAAAATTACTATTTTTAAAAAAAAATTATGTAAATTAATTGATAAAAAATTTTACACTCACTAATAGAGTTTTAAAAATCCAACGGAGTCTTAAGACTTCACTAAATATATGTTAGGTTTATAGATAGTGCAAATTTCATAATAGATCATGACCCTGCTCTGATACTATCTTATAAATCACAAAATTCAAGTGTTAAATATGAAGGGCCCAGAATATATATACATAGAAAATCTATTAATTTTTTTCGATATAAAATAACTCATACGGTTCTCCAACATAATTTTTTTTTTGTAACAAGAAAATCCCGCCCCGTGTGATTTTATGGACTCAGGGATTGGTGTTCGTGAACTCCAAGGTCAGGACTTGACAACTTCTACTTTCCGTGTATCCTAATTGCCCTTACCTCACTTGACCGAAAAAAAATTCTAGATCTACATCTCGAAGATTGCATGTAAATCAGGTAAACCTCCCCCCCTCAAAAATTAAATTCAAAATCTCTTACTTTTAAGCAAAAATTCTAACCGATCGACCTAATCAGGTCCTCATTCTCCAACTAACTAGTATAGTTCTAACCATCCGCTCCAATCATTTTTTTACTTATTAATTATGAAAAATATTTATTATTCATATACACAGATGGTAATTTGGGAGAGAAATGCAAAAATGTGTGGCGCCCCCAATTATTGTCCGTCGTCCTGAGCCACACTCACCAATCATATTGCAGATCACGACTTATCACATCATTGTCATCGCCCACTACTACTGGTTATAATTAGTGTTCTGGCTTGTCACTTTTACGCGTTGATGGATGATTGAGACAAAACATGAGTGGTAAGATTTAGTGATTCGATTGGTCTCTATCGTACATTAGATGGAAATATTTAATACTTATATATGTTAAATTTATAAAAAAGATTTTTTAATATAATAGTTAAATTTTAAATACATATTTTAAGTCTCGAACTCAAGATGTTTCTATATGTCAAAGGTTAGGGGGGTTTGATAACGAGATAAGGGGGTTTATCTCCCTTTTAACACTGGTTTTAAGTCCATAAATAATTTGATAACTGAGATAGAATAAGCAAAGATCATAAAACTTATCCAAGATAAAATGGTGATAAAGGGAGAGATATTTATCTCTCCCACGTGAGTGTGATAAAATTTATTTCTAAAGATAACTCATTAATTATTATTATTATACTTTTAAAAATTATATGTATATATTCATACACAGATAAATTATGTCAAATTAAAGATAAATGAGTGATAATTATATGCACTATATCACATCATATTAAAAGTTATCCCCTACATAATTATCTCATATTTAAAATCATCTAAAAAAGAACCCTAAACATAAATAATTTATACCTGATTTATTTATATACAGTCCCTTTATCTCGTTATCAAATTAAGAGGTCTAAGTCAACTGATCTAACACACACATAAAAAAAAAAACATGAGCAGAGCGGTGTGAGGAGACCTTTGCATTCATAGATCTATTTTGAAAATTCAGTAGGATGATCATCTTATTTAAAAAATTTCTGACCAGTGTTAATAGAATGAAAAATTTTGAACATGAAATTTAAGAAAATATGTCATCAACTAAATGTGCATAAAACTGAAAGATGCAGGGCACACAATATGGAAACAAATATTGAAACCTCCAGCTGCCACTGTCCCTCTCTGGATAGCTGGCAGCGCCACTGTCTAAAATCTTGAATTTGACTCGACCCAATTGTCATTTGTCAGTACTTAAGAAATGTCTGCCAAATTTAAATTTCTAACAGGGATGACGATGAGATGTTGCTAATGTAAGTGGGATGATAGAGTTGTCGGCAACAATGATAAGTCATTCACATCATATCTATATGATTTTAGACATGATATAACCAATAAAATTGTGTGCAAAAAATAGTAACTTAATGTTGTTACCGTGAGTCATAAATATTGGAAAGACCAATCATAATCGAGAAATACTAGTTATTCGGGCGTCTGAGTAATCAGTATGAGTTGGATCAGTCACGCAGTCGATTTGATTGGTCTGTCGCGTGGGCCCCATGTCGCGGTCTTGTAGGGCCCACACGTGACCGACCAATCAAGTCTACCGCACGATCGATCTACGTCGATTAATTACTCAGTCCGCATAATTAGTATTTCTCATCATAATATATCAAATCTAGAGAAATAATAATTGTACTTTTAGTAAGTACACTTTTCATTAAATTTTTTTGGCAGTGCATCCTTGCAGTGTATCGTATCCATGTAACAAGTCATAAAAAGTACATCAGATTTAACCACCCATGCAACAAAACAAAGAGGACTAAGTCCGGTGGCCCACCGCTCCGCATGCATGGCTGGCACTTGGCAGCATGTGATGTTGTTCTACCAGCCGTACCCAGGGCCACATGCATGCTTAGCGACCGCGCTCTTCGTGCTTCGGATGCGCGGCCGCTGTAAGGGGAAGCCTGGGACTGGCGGGTGGGATGGGCCGAGGAGGCCTGGCCGGTGCCATGCGCACGCGGGAAGGTGGAGTTCTTTGCCGGCGGCTGCGGGAATCTGCTGACCGGCCGGTCACTTCCCTGTGGTTCGTCGGGCATGTGTGACGAGGCCTCGCCATCGACTGCCGGGGTCCCCAAAAAGGGCGGCCTCAGAAGCGCAAGTTTATATTATAATATTATATTTTGTAATATAATTAGACAATAAATTTATATGACATCTAATAATTAAATTATCACTTTATCATTCATTATGTGAAATGTGTCATATGAATTATTGTCTAATCATATTACATTTAAAGTGTAATACACAAGTATAATAAATCTTTCTTTATATATAAGAGTAAAATTGAGTTCTCGATTAGTTTGAGGTGATTTTATTTTCACTATTTTTTAAATTTTTTTAGGGAGAATATATTTAGTGTTTGGAGATGATGTCTTTAATATAATCACTCTATTTCGTGTTATATTATTTGTGTAGATGATTATATTATTCGTGTATATTGATCTACTATTTATATATATTATATCACTATTTAATACACATAAAATGTTGATATAAATGTATTATGTAAACATTAAATATATTTTAAAAAAATAAAGATGAAACTCAACTGTGTGCCCAACTAATCAAGAACATAGTATTTCTCATAAATAAACTCCAAATTAGCCATTTGATCACATCCGTTCATGCGATCATGCAAGGAGAGAAATTTTTATATGATTTAGATATTATTTTACTTTGAACGATACATACGTATCTATACATATGTGGGAACGAATGATCTAGCTAGGGTCTGTTTTTAATGTGAGGTGTAAATATGTTTTAGTACACCTTCCCGTTTTCTTTTATAATAAACTTAGATTTGGATGATTAGAGATATATTATCCTTATACCCGCCCTGTTTTTTCGTGACCTCGAGATCTCCTATAACGATCTGTTCACAACTTAATTTACTTGAATTGATCATTTATATTAGATATGTGAAAACTAATTAAATGCCCCCCCCCCCAAACTCCTCCCACCAGAAAACCACAAAGTGGCCATGCCTAGTTGAAAAGCTTTAAGTGCAAGAACATAATGTAAGGAAATAAAAAACGTAATGGAAATTTTTTTTAAAATGAGATTCTTTGCACTGATCGTTACGAGATATGAGTGGTTAAACTAGAAAGAAGAAGATTCAATCTTCACCTTTGCAGAGATCGTGAATCTTCTTATGTCGATGTAGTAGCTCCTCACAGATGGACGTCATGTGTGACCTCTAGTGATATCCACATGAGAAGTTGATGAGACGTTAACATCGCGCGTTTTTCAGATCCTCGTGGATCTAGGTTTAGTGGGTTTGGTGGCCAGTGTGTGGCTCATTAGCTCGGTTTTCAGGTATTTGCGCGCGCGTTGTGAGGTTTGGTGGAGCGTCAGGTGGCCCAAAGCGCTCACGATTTTCTGCCTGTGACCGCAACAGGGGTATGCGTCGCGTTCTGAATGCGACAGCCCTGGTGGTCGCGTTCCTGTTGCCACTGTTGAGCGTCGACGTCTGCATGTGCGCCAAGTGTCATGCGCTGGGTGACTGCTGACGTCAGGAGTAAGAAGGCGACAGCCTTCCACGTCGCGTTCAGGTCGCGACGTAGGGCTGCGTCGCGTTTTGACTGCTGTGTTGTTTTTAGAACCCGGCCGAACAGAGCTTCCCCAGGCTCTGCTCGACCAGGGGGGAGTTGTTGCGGGATTTCTTGGCGATTCGAGGTCCTGGTGGAGTTCTCGACGTGCTCTCGCCGTGAGACGTTGTGCGGAGCGGGGGAAAACACCGAGGGATCTTCGATTTTCGCATTCCTCGCAAGGTAGGGTGTTTCTACCTCGTTTGATTGCGTGGAATGCTCGTGGTGTGGATTTGATTTGTTTAAAGCTTAAAGAACAGTAGATACCATGATAGGGTATCCACATTAAAGCATGTAAAAATGAATGAAGCATGGTTTGAATGGTCTAGAGTGGTAATCCATGGAGTTTCCTCCCGGATTAGGGTTTGCGCCTGCGAAGGCGACAGCCCTGGGCGTCGCAGTGTTAACGCGACAGCTCGATGCGTCGCGTTCTGATCTTGAATGCGCCATATCGAGGGTCGTGTCTCGATGGCGACCAAGGACCCTGTCGCGACAAGGTAGCGACAGGTATACCCATCGTGTTACGGTCTGTGAACGCACATGTCGGGGCGTTGCGTTCTGAAGGCGACACATCCCCTTGTCGCGACCTCTGTTGAGAGGTCAGTTATACATGTTTTCTATATTTGATTATCTGGTTAGTGGTATTTGTTGTGCATGGCAGTGACAAGTGGAGCCAGTGCACTTGTTATGCTTATGGAGCGTATTGCTCACAATGTAGGCATGTTTTACGTGGTTAATATGTTATGTACGTAATCGGTTTGGTGTTTATGTAGTATGTGTGGTGCGTTGGCACCGATAGCGCTCTTGGAGCGTGTTGTCCATGTTTGGACATGTTGTTTATGTGAATGACGTGTGGTGCACCTGGCTGGTGTATTATACACGTACTATTTACTTGGTTTGGATGTCGTACTTGTGATTTGTGTGTGCATGGCACCGGTTTGTGGTGCGCTGGCACATGTGGCGCTCGTAGAGCGCGGTGCTCACTAGATGAGCATGCTTTACGTGGTTTGGGTGTGTGTATGGCACTCGTATTGTCGTAATGTAATTCTTATGATTTGTCGTAATAATTGGGCAGTGAGGTTCCTGTGTGAACCTAGCCGTGATATTGTGGTGTTTCCATGATTTGTGTGTCATGCATGTGTATACATGGCTAGCGGTCGTCGATATAATTATTGTAATATAGTTTGCGTAGTTATTTCGAGGTGATTGGGCAATGAAGGTCATGTGTGGACCTAGATCTAGTCTGTTGTTGTCCTTCGAAGAATATTATACTGATTTATGTGTTAAGTGGTGTGTGTGTTCCATGGAGGTCACGAGGTGGCCATGTTAGGCTATAATGTTATTATTGTATGGTTCATATATATATGTGTTTGTGTAGGCTAGCTTGTAGGTCACGAGTGACCAGTACAAGCTACTCCTCACACGTGTATCGTGGTTTGTAATAAATGTATAAGTGTTGTAGTTTGTGCTAGCCGAGTGTGGTGGTCCGGTGCCTATTCCGGAATGTCTCTCTAGTTGGGTACCCCAGGTTCTTTGTGAGCCAGGCACGTGTGTTTGTTGTGCTCGGGGTTTGTCCTGGTACAGTGTGGTACCGTCGAGGTCTATGTCGTCTTCTTGGACACCCTCACTCCTGTGTTTGAGTTGTACGTCCGGCTGAGGGAAAGATGACAGTAGGGCAGCGGCTTGTGTTTGTGGGTGTGCAGTCGCTTGTAGCGCGCTCGTGGTTGGGGTACAAACACCAGTAGATGTACTGGTCCCCAGCTAGTCCTGTTCTCCAGTGCCTCACTTTAGGGTGCTCCGGCCAGAGACCCTAGAGGTGCTAGGCATGGGCCTGCATGCAGGGTGTGACCTGTAGGTTGTGGTGGTTTGGTTGGTCTCCACAGTTCTTTGGCTTTACTTGTTCTCGTGGAGCGGCAGTTGACCTTTGTCTGTGATTGCGAGATTGAGAGGTTGTTCTTGTGTTGTGTTGTCTGGGTTGGATACTGGCCTGATCAGCCAGTAGTTCGTTCCTGTGTGGTGGCGTCGTTCCTTTCCGACTCGTGCTTTGCCACTGGCTGTGGTTCGTAAGTTTTGTGACTCGTAGTCGAGGTTTGACTCGTTCGAGGTGTGCCTTGGTGTTGGTACAGTTGTGCCTGCGGTTGTGGCTTGTGGTGTGCCCGAGTGGTGGCACAGTTTTGGTTATGGTTAGTGAGTGTTGACTCACTAAATGTGGTTTAGCTCGCTATGGTGTGCCCTGTTACGGCACTAGTTTACTTGTGATTTCCGTGCTGGTACCTTGTGGTAATAGGTACATGTACCCAGTGCGGGTAATGGTTTGTGGTGGTACGTCATATATACCATTCTGTTTTGGTGTTGACGTGGAACTGTGTTTCGTGAAGTCGTGTGGTGTGACCTTCCACTTAATGTGCTTTACCCTTCCTGGTAGCTTCCGTATATTGTTTTTGTATGTGAAGGATTGGCCGTTGTAGCCAACCCTACTATTCTGTGTGTGGCTTCCGACATATTATGGTTTGGGTATAAAGGGCCAGCTTTTGGTTAGCAGTCATGTTACCCACGTACTTGAGATTTGCCTGTGAAGCTTATAGCATAGGCAGTGATTTGCTTGTGCGGCTTATAACTTAAATAATTGGTTGTGACTGTTTGCCTGTGAGGTTGAGGCCTAGGCGTTACTGTTGTTGAGCGGACTAGTGGTGTGAAGCTATCCTGTTGCTCCCTCTTACTTTCTGACGTTGTGAATAATTAATGTGTTTATATTTAATTACAATTTAAATTCAATTGTTGTGAGCATGATATGGTTTGGCTATATGTGTGTCCAGTGAGACCCTTGAGGTTGAGGTCTCTTCTGTTTAGTTTGTTGTGGTTCTTGGTGTCCCCTACTGAGCCTGTGACTTTGAGGCTCACTCCCCTATAGTTCTTTTAGGGCTTGCCGTGTGTTTGGCTTGCAGCGGCGTTGTGCAGACTTGTACCACCAGCAGTAGTGTAGTTAGTTAGTGTTGTGTGAGCTTGTGCTCCATCGGGGTATGTAACGTCGGGCATTTTTCGGATCCTTGTGGATTGTGTGTTTAACGCTTGTGGTGGCCAATGTGGCTTGTGCGTTGTGTGTGTGTGTGTGTGTTTCTGGGGCTACTGGGCCGATAGCTTCGGCCTGCAGTACCCTAGATTGCTCAGCCTGTCATCGCGACAGGAAGGTCTATCGCGTTCTTAACGCGACAGAGGTGGCCGTCGCGTTCATGTGGCCGCCTTGGTGCATTGAGCGTCTGCATGCGCGCCACGTGTAGCGCTCAAAGCAGTGGGTGTCGAAAGGCGACGCTCAGGTCAGTCGTGACCTGGTCGCGACGCCACGATCCGTCGCGTTCCGAACCGCAGCAGGTTTTTAAATAACCCCAGCCAAGTAGAACGCTCAAGGTTTCTGCTCGGCTAGGGGGATGATGTGGCGATTTTTCAGCTGGGATTTGGCGTCTTCTGCGTGTCCTCGCTGCAGGAGTCCGGGAGAAGCAGGGGAAACGTCGGGAGATCGCTGCATAGCACTTCTTTGCGAAGGTAGGTGAACTCTTCCAGTTTTCAGGGTGTAAATCGCATGAAATAAGGGTTCTAATCAGTTTAATGCGTTTCCAACAATAGATAACATGCTTAGGTATTCACAAAAGTATGAAAATGAAGAATTAAGGGTGGTTTGTATTGTGGAATTGGGTTGTCATGGGGAGAGCCCAGATTAGGGTTCCTGCCTGATAAGGTGACAGATCCCTATGTCGCGTTCTGAACGCAACACAACGATGTGTCGCGTTAAGGATAAAAAGGCGACAGGTAAATAGGTCACGTTCTGGATATGAAGGCGATATATCGTGGCGACGCCTTCTGAAGGCGACCCAATGGGCTATCGCGACTTGGCCCAAGAGGCCCTGTTTGTGCATGGTTTACGCATGTGACTATCCGATTATCTTTATCGATATGCTTAGTATTAGTAAGTAGTGCATTGGCACTTGTGGCGCTCTAGGAAGCGTGTGGTTTACGACGTTAGCTCACAGGTTACGTAGCTAGCTAGTAGTTTGCTTGTGAACATAGTGTTCACACGAGGCATGTGTGTTCACGTGTTGTGGACTGTCAGTACACGAGGTTTACGTGAGGTTTCACGTGGTTTGTGCGGTGCACATATGGTTTCTGTATACGTGTCAGGTAGTAGACGCCTACCGTGGTTACCTCTTCAGTTGGTGCCCCAGGTTCTCTGTGAGCCAGGCTGTTAACTTGGGGCTTTGTCCCGGTAATTGTGTTGTACTGTCGAGGTCTGTGTCGTCTGACCTGGACACCCTCACTCCTTAATTTCAGTTGTACGTCCGGCTGAGGGAAAGACGGCAGTAGGACAATGACTCTTGAGTTTATTTTTAGTCACTTGTAGCACACTCTTAGTTGGGGGTACGGACACCAGGTTTCGACACTGGTCCCCGACTAGTCCTTTTCCAGTGCCTCACTCTAGCGAGCCCAGGCCAGGTCTCTGGAGGTGCCAAGCATGGGCCTGCGACCATGTGGTCCGCAAGTGGTGGTGTTTTAGTGGTCTCCACAGTTGCTGTCTTTTTCACGTGGAGCGACAACTGGACCTTTCGTCCGTGGCTGCGAGACTGAGAGGTAGACTGTGTTAGTTTGTCTGAGTCTGTTATTGGTGTCGCAAACCAGTCTACGTGGCTCGAGTGTGGCGGTCTCTACCGTAGCTCGTACACGTGTTGGAATTTTTCCGTTTATTTATTACAGCTGTTTTACACAGTCGGCTAGCGGTGAGTTTGTTTATAGCTTTAATATTCTGTGTAGTTGGCTATAAAATTGCTAGCATAGTTTACTGCTTTCGGTACTTGTGTTTGGTTTGCTCGGTGTTGGGGGAGTTCCCTACTGAGCCAGTGACTAGCGAGGCTCACCCCTACTCCCCACAGGCGAGGGCGAGGAGGAGGTTTCTCTACCGTCGTCCAGTTCGGAGCCGCGACATAGCGGTGTTGGCCCAGCGCCTCCAGCAGTGTAGCTTTTCTGTCTTCAGTTGTACCTATTGTACCTTGGGGTATGCCCCATACTTGTGTACTTTCCCCTATTTCTTTTGAAGTTGGCTATGTAAAACCTTGTATATTATAAATGCAATGGTGTGTTCCTTTGTGTTTTCACGGACTAGTGTGTGGTATCCCTTGCGAGGCTTCGTCCCATTCGCGGGAGACAGACTCGGGTCAAGTACGTTACTGGTTTAATGGGCTTGGACGAGGCGTTCCGTCACAGGGTATGCCCCAGGTAGTTGTACTTTTTAATTGGACATGTAATAATGTAATGGGACAGTTGTAAATTGTTATATGCAGATATGAGCACATGTACTTTTTTGTGTCTTATACTGTGTAGTTGTCTTTTATACTCTTACTGGAAATGTGTGAGATATCCCTTGCGAGACTTCGGTCCGTTCGCGGGAGACGGATCTGGATATGGATCCTTAATGGGCATAAATATCCAGGGCCGTCACAAGACGTCTCCCATCTTGATCGTTCTGTGCACAACACCTCACATCCAACGGAGAACAAAGGAATGCACATAAGGTAAGAAAGAAAGGAGAGAGAGAGAGAGAGAGAGAGAGAGAGAGAGAGAGAGAGAGGAGAGAGAGAGAGAGAGAGAGAAGAAGAAGAAGAAGAAGAAGAAGACAGCGGCCCAAACTTTGATGCTTAGTCGAGGATTGGATTTAACCCTCTATTTATAGTATTGGTCAATCTTAATTGTAGACATCTATTTTTGGCTCATATGTCAAGCTATATTTCTTATTCATATATATGACTCAAGTTGGTTGCTATCTTGAGTCCATTATCAGCCCATTATGAATCCGTTGTATCCGGGTTTCACCCTATCTCATCTATCTTTCAACCAAGAGTCTTTTGAGCACATTGATAGCTAGGGTTTCAGAGTGTAAACCTTAACATGTCATTTTTCTTGGACGCCTCACGACATCAAGGTGGTCAATCCCTTTGACTCGTTAGTTCATACATATCGGTTTTACTTCATATATCGCGTCAAGTCCTTAGGACATCTTCACTCCTTGTCAATCGATATTTAAAGATAATCGATAAATAAATACAATCGATGTGTAAAGTCAATCGATATTTAAGAACAATCGATGATAAAGGCAATCGATGTTTAAAGACAATCGTTTTTATGGTGATCGATGTTTAGAAGTAATCGATGTTAAAGATAATCCATATTTAAAGACAATCGATATTTTAAGGCAATCGATGTCTAAAGACAATCGATGTCTAAGACAATCGATATCTAATGCAATCGATGTTTAAAAACAATCAATATTTGAAGGCAATCGATGTGAAAGCAATCTATGTGATACTGAGCAATAATCAATGTTTTAACTATACAACCGATGCAAGTTTGTTCAGCAATCGATGTAGACTTAGAAAATTCATACGAAAATGACTTTAAACTTAATTGAGTTTATTTAACTTACTAGCATCATTACAATTTTGTCATGTTGACAAACTTTAGAAAAAAGAATGTTATAGTCAAATATTTTTCATGGTTTTGTTATTACCAAAATAAATATATGGGGATGAATTATTCATCAGCATAGAGCTCAACCAACTTAGGTCTTGGATTCTACTAAGGTGGTGGCATAGAGTCTGGATGACCTAGGGATTAAGTCTCCCCCAGATGGTGGCACGGTGCTCAACTGATCTAGGGACTTAGATTTTGCCGAGGTGGTGGCAAAAAGCTTAGACTGAGATGGTGGCATAGAGATTGACTGATTTAGGGTCTTGGATTCTGTCAAGGAGGTGGCACGGAGATTGACTGACCTAGGGTCTTGGATTTTGCAAAGTGGTGACATGGAGCTCAAGTGACCTGGGCCTTAGATTCCATCAAGGTGGTGGCACAATCTCAACCAAGCTAGGGTGTTCGATTACACCATGGTAGTGTAACAAGATCGATCGACCTGGGGTCTTGGATTCCACTAAGGTGGTGGCATGGAGCTCGATTGACTTGGGGTCTTGGATTTCACAAAGCTGGTGGCATGGAGCTCAACTGACTTGGCCTTTGATTCTACCTAGGTGGTGGCACAAAGTTCGAGCAATCTGGTGCCTAGGATTTCACCTAGGTGGTGGCATGGAGCTCGACTAATATGTGGTCTTAGGTTTCATCGAGGTGGTAGCACATAGCTCAATCGACCTAGGGTCTGGGTTTTGCTAAGATGGTGGCACAAAGCTTGATCGGCCTAGGATGTTGAGCTTCACTGAGGTGGGGGCATGGAGCTAGATTGTAGCACCCTTGATTTTTTAAAACCCAAATAAAAATAAAAGAATTTCTATTTATAATAAATGAGGAAAATATATTTAATTGAATAAAAAGGGGAATAAATAGAATTAGAATGATTTAAATCAAAACCCATTAAGCTAGATTATTAATGGGTTACCCTAATGACCCAACCTAATTGGAGGGCCCAATTGTGTGAAGCCCACCATGGGATGGGAATTAAATATCTAAATTCGGATTCAATTAATTAATAAATAGAAAATGGTCAAATAACTATTAAAACAGTCATATCTATCCTAAAAAGAGTCCTAGACTTACCCTAACATTTACCCACGAAATTGGATCCATTCCCAATCCTATTAGGAGGATAAATGAGAGAAAGTGGAAGATAAAGAAGGAAATTCAGAGTTTTAGGAAAGGAAGGAGTCTTATGGAAGGAGGGACTCTATTAGCCACATAGCACCCCCAAATCGGCCCACCAACCCATAGATCGTGGCTGGAGCTTTGGAGACCGAAGATGAAGAGTTCTGGATGAGGAGAGCAAGGGGAGAAGGCTTGGATCATAGGAGGATCTCTTATTTTCGTTACCAACTAGGGTTTTTCTTTACTGCAAGCAAATGTAGGCAATCTCTCAAGCCAAGTTCGTGTAAAAATTATCCTAGGAAGAGTTCATGATCCTGAGCAAAAGCCCTTTGGTTTCGCTCTATTTCGATCTCCCATTAGGGAGAATTATTCTTTGATTCCTTGTCAGATCCATGCACCTAACCCTTCATGTTTGCTTGTGAACCTTGTGTATACTTGACTTCATACCATGAAAAAATTCTCATAAATACTACTTCATGTTAGCTTTCAAACGCCCCTGTTTGCCTAAATTTCATAATGTATCTATCTCTAATTAATTCGTTGAACCTTGACTGTGCATGTTTAGGTCATCGAAATGTAACTTGATCACAACATGTCTAAATCTTGTCTATTTTCAAATTAATTGTGCATGTTGATAGATTTATATGTCTACTTTCGTTTAAAACTTGTTTCATGCTTTTTGGACCTCTATATGATTTATTATCGAATTTCGAATAGCTATGTGTCAGGCAGACCCACCTAGAAAAGGGAAATTGCTCTTTTCTAGGCTCGGGCCACCTCTGAGGTCGCGACGGCACGATACGCCACGATCTCAGAGGGGTCGCGACACCGAGATCCGATGCATTATGAATGCGGCAGATCGACTGGTCGCGACCTGCCTCCTGGTTCATCCAACGCCCGGTTCAGCAGAACGTGACCGGACACCGCGCCGCGACATGAATGCGACAAGAAAGCCTGTTGCAACTTGACCTGATCGCGACCCGACTCTATGTCGCGACCTGAACGCAACCTAACCCTACGTCGCGACCTTAACAGAGCGGCCCAAATCCTGATTTGCTTGTATAACCTTGCTAATTGCCCCATTTAATCCCTGCTAAACCCAAATCATGCACTGTAAGAACAGTAACGACCTGTTAATGAATGTTGAGTATTATTCACCTGTTTTTAATCAAATAAAAGATGTGTGCACGATCAGTCTTGCTCTTATGATTATCTTACACAAGCACATACTATAAATGAATGATTGCCACGAAAACCTTTACATTACATTGCTCAATAATATATCTGGTAATTGAGTTAACTATTCACTTAATATCCCTTAATTGTTTAATGGACTTGTCTTCGTTTTAATCGCGTGCACTTTCTCTTGACTTGGACCACCACTCCATCGAGAATACTCTCGACTGGGCCAGGGACTCCTTGTCAAGACCTCCGTAAGTCTTCTTGGCTTTGGCGTACGTCCATTGTCAATGAGCTGGTTGTACCCCAAAACCCGTCACATCTTAGGGATCAGTACGATCCATGGCCTTAGTGTGTTCTTTCCTTATCTTTTGATCACGTCGGACCATCTAGCCTGTGTACACAGCACGACTAGTGGGCGGTGGGGACTTCTACCAGATTGCCGACCCACAGTGGTGTACTGTGCAGCTGTACTATCGATGTTCGATAACCCCCTATCTCACCTAGCTACTATCATTATACTCTCATCTCTACTATCTCATCTATCTCGTCTAGTACTCTCTTATCCCTTCTGGTACTCTATTGGCCATTCTTGTGATTCTCTAAGATAAAGAAATGACTAATGTCAGTGCAATAGGGCCCGATCTGATCCTGGGAGGAGCGTCCGAAAAGTGCCAGTACTCATGGGAGTTAAAATGATTAGGATGTGTTACGACATGCATCCAGTGCCAGTTTACTATCTAGATTAATGTATGACAATCAAGTACTATCTCTACAAGTGCAAGCGTGATTGTTACTAGTGCACAGTTGTGCAATTTACATGTTATAACGTTACATGGCCATTCTATTGTCGTTCTCGTTGTACTATTTTCCCTGTACCAGTTGCTATTATTCTCTTGTTATCATGACATGCTCTACGTGACTTTACTATCTAGTTAACCTGTCATTAAAATATTAACTATTTAAAGCATGCTTGTGTTCATGAGATATTAAATCCTATTGGGCGTTATTCACTCATCCTGCATATTTATTTAATGTGTTTTCAGGTGAGTCGGATCATGACCACACTCACGAGGATGGGACCGATGAGGAGGCTCAAGAGTGACCTTTCTGCAACCAGTGCTGTCTAGTAGTAGTCAGTTAGTATAGAATGAGTCAGTTAGTCCATATGTATTAGTTTGGTTTTCAATAAAGTACTCTGGGCCCTAGTTTTGGCTCTGAAATGTTGATGTATAGTTAGTTATGAAGATGATGAGTTATTAGTGAATGTAATGGAGATTATTGGATTATTAGTGAAATTAGAATTAATTAGTGTTATCCAATTGTGCAATAATTTGTTATTATTTTCTCGCTATGTACTATTTAATAATTGTAATCCCGCTCCGATATTCCGCGTCAGGGCGTTATAGTTTTGTGGTATCAGAGCCTAAGTTATTCTTAAGTATAGGATGATCTAGGTTTGACCTGTCTTGACTTAGAGTCTAATTCCGTACCTATGTGAGATAGGTAGAACCCTGGGTAATCACACACACACAACCTAGTGCAAACTCAATTAACTTACATTAAATATTTTGTTGTGAAGGAAATTTAAACATCAACAATGGCAGCGGAGCGTGCTCAACTCCGCGACATGCAGCAGACTATCCAACAGCTTACTCAAGCTTTACTTCAGACTACTGGAGCCAACAACAATAATAACAACAACCGAGGAGCTGGTGATTTATATAAAATCTCTGCAACCTGAATACGCCTCGATTTAGTGGTACCCCTAACCCTGATGAGGCAGAGAACTGGCTCAGGAGATTGAACGTATCTTCCGCATCATGCAATGCACGGATGGGGACAAGATATTGTTAGCTACATTTCAATTAGAGAGAGATGTCCGTGCGTGGTGGGAGTCCATTGAGGCCACACGGACAAACACACAATTTACCTGGGAGGAGTTTAAGGAGTATTTCAACTCTAAGTAGAACTCACATGGGTAAGCCATCCTAGTCTCAAGAAACTCTCCTATGCCATAAAGAAACCTGAATCACCTTAACCCTTACCTGATACCTTATTGACACCCCCATAATAAGGACAGTTAATTAGCTTGAAGGACGCGGAGGGAAAGGATACGAATAAGAGTCCTATCATTCTTAAACCCTATCAAGGCGCATAATATCAGACCGTAAACGAACCCTTATTTGGAAGTTACATCTCCTAATCCACCTCTACAACTATCTAATCTTTATGGAGAGGTGTGGGGGTCAATGACTACATATAATCTAAGAACCCTCTCAAGAGAGAGTAAAAGTATTTTAAATCCATCAACTAAGTGATCATATCTTCTAATCTCTCTTACATTTTACTCTTTATTCTTACCTATTATTGGCTTATGTATCGAAAGTTTTTTTTTTCTGAGAATCCCCTCCCAAAACCCCCGGTCTTTCTTCCAAATCCACTCACAAGAGGACGCGAAGTGACACCATCAACAGCATTCCCATTTGCATCCAACAGTCTGCAGTAGAGTATGAGAGATCGGGCCTCTTCAAATACAATTTTTTTTTCATTTTTAGCCAATCTAAAGAGACGATCTCTAAATTCGTTGCTATCTCCTCAAACGCAACCAAAGATAAAAATGTAAGAAAATTGTTGGTATAGTCCCCGAAAATGGTTTCTAAATAACCCATCGTCATTCTAACTTATGTAACCTAGGCGTTTACCCCTCGTTGGGGAGTACAAGTTGAGAGAGACAAAAATTTATTGGCGGTCATAAGATACCAGGCAATCGTTTCCATGACAATCCCATCCCTGGTCCAAAATGTTCTCGGTTTCTAATAAGACAATGAGACAGACCGCGGCGGAGGCACGATTTCCACAGTCTCGAAAGAAAAGTTGCACGACACCCTCGAGCACCACCCAATGCCCCCTGCCAACCACGCACAGAGTGGAGGCCGTCGTTTTCGTCTGCGCCAATCATGTTTCGGGATTTTATTACTGATTAGTTCGCTATTGGCCGACTCAAAAGTGCAAGTTCTCAGAAGCAAAAGCTTGGACCCAGCCAATAAATAGAGAAGGTATGAGGCCATCTGCCAAGTAGGAACATAGAACATGAAGAGTCCCGATCCTCTCAGTACATGGGAGGATCGGACTCTAGCAGTCACCAATGAAATGAGAGACATTAAGAAAATTTTATAAAAAATTTAAAATTTGAAATTTTTTCACGTTTCTATTTGAATTTTTTCGTAAAACATAGACAAGTGCACCCAAACCCCCTCATCTCATTGGTGACTCTTAGAATCCGATCCTCCCATGTACTGAGAGGATCGGACTCTAGAACATAAAGTGATTGGAAAGACCTTCCTTAAAAAAAAAGGTGATTGAAAAGTGGCGACAGTGGGTAGAGATAGGTGGGGATGAGGCCACGTAGTGTTACATCCACATGAAAATAACATAATTTAAAGGTGACGTCTCATCTCGGCCAGTTGATAGACCAGGGGTACCCCTGGTTAAAGTTCCTTTTTGAGTTTGGTAGGGGTGGGTGGACTAACTAGGGGTACCCCTGGTTACCCCCATTTTTTGTGGGTAATTTTACCCCTCCTCAAAAGGTGGGGTAGAGGGTGGGTAACTTTTTTTTTTCAATTTTTTTTAAAAAATTATCATTAAATTGTAAACAATATTTTATTATAGATCTCTTAAAATTATAACTTTTTACATTCTCTTCATAAAGATAAATAGAGTCAAAATACATAGTGACTAAAAAAATAAAAAATAAGCATGGGTAATTTAACCAACCATCCAAAGTGGTTTTCTACAAAAAGGTGGGTTAGCCCACCCATGGGTAACTAACCTCTTGTCAAACAAATATTTTTCATCAAAAATAATGAAAACAGCCTCCCGATTAATTAGCATTTATAACAAAAAATAGAAATTAAAAGCAACTTTGAAGTTGTTGCAAAGAGTGAGTGTCTAAAAAATGTTGCATTTGAAGAGTACTTCTTGTTGCTAGTTGCACTTCAAATCTCTAGACATTTTCACAATGAACATGTGCAAAAATGCTCCACATAACCCATCGCATTGGGTCATATGTTTTGTTGAATAAGATTTTATGTGATTAATAAAACATGTCACTTATATTGACACATATAAATCGAATCTTTAATCGGTCAAGTTTTATAAACAAATCTTGATTCATCATTTATGTCATACTAAGTAAAAAAATTAGAATTCCTCTAAGAACTCAATCAATGGACTAATTGCAAAATCAATTCATGACACCATTAAAAGATAAGAAAATTTCTAAGTCTCTGGGTACTAGACGCTAGTTACTTAATCAACTAAGTACATATGTTGCATATTGAAGTAATCGATTGGATTTCCGTGAGAATATATGTTTTGTTAGTATGGATTACTTATGCCAAGTAATAGGCCTTATTGAATAAATCGATTAATTTTTTTTTCAAGAATCAATTACATCCATGGTGGTGTACTCTTGTCTACACTGAAGTAATAGATCATATTATATTGCATATTATGAAGAATCGATTTGTTTTCGAATGATCAAAATGTTTGAATATCCTTAGACAAAATGTCTGACTTTTGTTAATGCCAACAATAGAAGTGCATGTTCCCATAACTGACTCTATTTGGGAAATATGTGTTCAACTTTTGAAAGGAACAAACTAAGAGGTCATTTGGAACAATGTTGGTTGATTATTGAAAAGATGATTTAAACTTCAAATGCACATCTTTATCTATCATCTTACTGAGAAATGTTTATCTAAACTGACAAATACTATAAAAGGTATTTTGAAACTAACCATTGCTTGAGTATACAATTAGAACTTTTGTGTAGTAGAAAAGGAGATCGTCTCAGGACAAAGCACAGATAAGGATCTCATGTTGATGGTAGTCATGTAATAACTTCATTAGGCTATAACACGACTAAAAAGTGAGATCTCTCCATATTTATTTTATAGTTCATTATATTTTTTATGCTAACAGTCTGCAACGAGAACATAAATCTATTGTCAAAAAATCTAACTTTTGTTTAGAATTGTATATTGCAGAAAAAAAAAGAAAAGATCAGTGAACCCTGTCCAAATTCATGGGTAAAAGATATCAAGTGCTTTCCCGATCAAAGCAACACCCTCATATCTCAATGGTCAAGAGGAGCCACATGAGGACATGCCCAACAGAGAAACAAAAGAAGGAACAAGTCACACCTCACAACGGTCAAGTTTTACAAGCATATATAAATATGTGACCAAGACAAGGATTACAAGTGAAGATCGTAGCAACAAGAAACAAGCTTCATCCTCTGTGAGCCATCATTCAAAGATAGAGCAGACTAAAACAACACTCTTTTATTAAAAGTACAACTTAGGTAAGTTTGATCCCAGAAGCGATGAAGGTAAATTTCTAATGAGGTACTTTTCAAAACCCAAAGGGAATATAATTTTTAATAAATGTACGTACTTTAATCATTGAGTAATTTGCCCATGTTACTTTTGATGAGTCGAATCCTACGAGGAAGAAAAGAGAGGTTGATGATGATGAGGACTCAAGTTCCCTCTTCAAGGAAACATTGTGGCATAAAATCCTTACAAGGAGTAAGAATCTATTATGTAATTATCTTACTTTGGTTTCTCAGTTTGAGCCAAAATATGTCACTGAGGCTTTAACTAGTGAAGCTTGGATTAGAGTCATGCAAGAGGAAATTAATCAGTTCCAACACAACCATGTTTAGGATCTAGTAATTAGACCTACTAACCAACTAATTATTGGCATCAAATGAGTGTTCAGAAATAAGATGGATGAGTCTAGTGTAATCGTAAAGAATAAAGTTCGATTGGCAGCCAAAGGCTATTTTCAAAGAGAGGGCATAGATTATGATGAAATTTATGCACCAGTAGCTAGATTGGAAGCCATCCAGATTTTACTCACTTTTGCTTCTACGTTAGTTTTCTATCTGTTCAAATGGATGTTAAGAGTGTATTTTTAAATAGTTTTATTAAGGAAAAAGTTTCTATAGAACAACCAGGAGGATTTGAAAGCGATGAATATCCTAATCATATTTACATTTTAACCAAAGCTTTATATAGTCTTAAACAAGCACCGCCTACATAGTACGACCGTTTAAGCAAGTTTTTAATTAATAAAAAATTTTCTTGTGGCAAAGTAGATAACACCTTATTGATAAAAAATGATAAATCTATTATCTTATTGTTGCAAATATATGTGATGATATTATTTTTTATGCTACTAATAAGGATCTTTGCAAGAACTTTGAAGGATTAATGCAGCGAGAATTTGAAATGTAAACTACTTCTTAGGGTTTCAAATAAAGCAAAGCAAAGAAGGAAAACACATAATTCAAGCCAAGTACAGATGTGACATGCTCAAAAAGTTCGGAATGGAAAACACCAAACCATTGCCAACCCTAATGAGCACTTTAGCTAGATTAGATGTTGACGAAAATGGCAAGAAAGTTAGTCAAAAGTTCTATGGTAGTATGATTGGATCTCTCCCTTACTTGACAGCCAGTAAACCAGATATTATGTTTAGCATATGCATATATGTTAAATTTCAAGCAAACTCTAAACAATCACATCTAGCATTTGTTAAAAGAATTTTAGATACACAGTAGGCACTATTGACTTAGGCTTATGGTACCCTAAGAAATGCTTATTAGAATTGGTAGGATGCTATAACATTGATTATCTAGGATACAAAATAGACAGAAAAAGTACCAGTCATACATGTCAAATTCTTGCAAATTATACCATTTTCTGGTCATCAAAGAAATAACACTCAGTGACATTTTTCACAACAGAAGCATAATATATAGTAGCGGAAAATTATTGTGCACTACTACTATGGATCAAACAACTACTAGAAGACTATGACATAAAACTTGATAAGCTTCCTATGATGTGTGACAATGCAAGTGTAATAAATCTGACAAAAAATCCTATGTAGCACTCACAAAGAAAGCATGTAGAGGTATGCCATCACTTAATAAGAGATCATGTTAATTGTGGTACCATTTGTGTGAATTTTGTTGACTCCATACATTAATTAGGAGACATCTTTACGAAAGTACTACTTGAAGATAGATTTTCAACCATTCGAAGGGAATGAGTATGCGCAAAGTGTAAATAGATGCTTTCTATTATATGAATGAGCATAACATTAATCTTGATATTAGTCAAGATTGTGCAAGTTCAATTAGATCCATCTTTTCTTGAACTCCAAAAATAACTGATCTACATCCTTCAACTACATAAGTATTAGTTATCTCCATAATAAATCCTCTTTATGCCTATTATGTGTTTCATACCTCCTCCTAGATAAGCCAAATCCATTCAAAGGAAGAGAATGAACAAGGGCAATGGGCTTAATCTACGGATACATATAGAGCTTTATCTATAAAACTCAAAAAATACCAAGATATCCTACTCAACCATTGCCACCACCACCACTACCACTGCCACCTATACCAGATGGAGAAGAAGGATCTGAGGATTATCTCCCGAACTCTGTCTCTGTGAGGATTTAGATGGTGAAGGAGTCACATCATCCTTATCCACTATAGTGGCATTTGCAATATCAAGGGGATCTTCTTGTTTTGTGCTCTTCTTTTATCTAGAATAAAAAATCTTCATTATTCACCAATATTTCTTTGGTGGTCGTCCTTGTCTAGAATCATTTTCCCTTTGTTTTTTGGCACTAGATGGCCAAGCACTAGATGCCTACGACAAGTTTGTGCCATTAGAAGCAAGATAAAGAGCAAATGTATGATATATTATAAATGAACATGTATCACTTGCGTCTGATATGAAGCACGATGGCGTGTAGAACATGACTTAGGTAGAGATGGTGTCAAGAAGAGGGACCTTTAGGTCAAGAAGTAGGGGGATCCATCAATCGAGAATGGTGGGGGGCTGGTGTTGAATCAACCTCTTAATATTTGCTATGTTGAACTCATAGTGAATATGGGCACTAGGCCCTCTATCAACTATGGTGTTGTTGCCTATGATAATGTCATCATCTAAGTCAAATTCATCATCACAACCATGAGTCTGCATCGCTGGTCAATCTTCGGCACCCCCGACATCTGCCTCCTCCCTTTGAATAACAGAAGCTAAGAGTGTGCTCGGCCGGGGTGGGTCTTCTGAATTGTTGGTCTCCTCATCAAGCTCTATTCCCCCCCTTTCTGTAGTGGACCATGCAACCAATGACACCATGAGGTCTTCATCATCTCAAAGATAAGATATGTCTGTAGGATCATAGTCCTCCTCTCCTTTTTAGCATCCATCTGCACATGTTTTAACTTGAGTCTCATGTTGTGTGAATGTACTATCTATGTCCAATCTTCTATGAGTCAATCTATTCCTCAACATGGTGCGGATTAAGGCGAAAAATGCTCCAGTTCCTCTCACAACTGCTAGAAGATGATGTATGGGATAAAACTTTGATTGCAAGCTCTCTTAGAGTAGGTGCACTTCTGCCATAACTAAGCCACCACTCTCCTACAAATTATAGAGACATAGGCAACCTTAGGATACATTTTACTTCATGCTACACAAACATTCTTGCATAAGATATGTCTTTAGGTATCTAAGTCTAGCCTGGGTCGTGCTGCAAGCCTACAATGTCACCAAATGAGCCAACTGCTTGTCGAAAATATTTCAGTTACATTAAAAAAATGATGGAAATAGTGAAACCTATAAAATATAAATGACATTAAGCATGAACCTTAGTGAGTGTAATTACCTCATTCAAAGCTTCTATAGCTTTGAACATGACTTCGTGACATCCTATCCACTATCGACGTCACAACAACTAGCAAGTCATCTTTGTTATCAAGTTCATACTCATATTGGTATGCATGATGTAGAAAATATGCTACAGGAAAGTGATGATTATGTCATTACATTAAAATTGCGAGGGGATAAACAAAAGTGTTGATATTCATTTACCTACCATGTGTAAGTCTCTACTCATCTGGCGGTCCCACCTATCCTGAACAATGTCGATGAATATTTATGCATACTTTGTCGAGGCAGTCAATAACTTAGCCTTTGTATCCTCAAGTTTTGCATACACCACTATTGTTGGGGTTCTATCACTATCCACAACTTTCAACATTTCATAAAGTGGCTCAATAATCTGAACAATCTTGGCGACCCTCGACCAAATGTTGGAGTGTTCACTAACCCCCCACTTCTTGCCCATCGCTCAAGGTCGCAAAGTGTGAATTTAGCCATTGGTCACTTCTAAACAACTGTTTCAAACCATCTCTACGTTTCATGAGACTATCTAAGGCAATATAATTTGTAAGAAATCCTGTGATGCCCGGCCTCAATATAGCTCCACCACATAAATCCCTCATCCATCGTAGCACAATAGTATGATTATAGATATAGCGTGTAATTATCTATGCAGCCTCCATGACGTGCTTAACCTGGTACATCATCACAAGTTATTGTTAAAGTCATTGGCTTTATAAAGTACATATGGAATGGTGATATTTTAACTGATGAAGTTGACCAATATCATTTAACAATAAATCCATGCAATGAGTTGCACATGGGGTCCAAAAAATATACGGATGTATTTTCATCAATTCTTCATCTGCCTTCTTGTAATTTGACCAATTTTTAGTAACTACCTGCACAACTAAGTTGACCCCAATCTCTGCCACCATCTGCCCCATCAACTAAAATGTACTGATGGTTATGAATTTTTCTTGAAGCATCCACAAACTTATGGTAAAGGACTTGACAATCGCAGTACACAAGGAAGTTGATGAGGTTGCTTTTGGTAGTGCCTGACCACCCATCACACATAAAGTGTGACACCATACTTTGTCATTTTCTCTGAAAGAGGCAATGTAAGTTTTCAACTCTTCCATCTCCTCATCTAAATATACACCAACAATCTCCTTTACAGTAGGAGGCTTCACATGCTTTCTAAGATTCTGTGCTTCTTGTACCATTGTTCTGTAATAAGGATTGTTCACAACATTAAAGGCTAATTCGGTGTGGTGCCAAAATTTTGAAACAACCCTTCCTAGCTGCCACCTCACCCCTTTGCTTTGGAGTGAGTCTTCAATTCTAGTTTGCTTGCCATGCTCCCTATCAAATTCATAAGGATCAATCTCTTATAAATCTTCACCACTAGTCCTCTTCCTTTGTGGCTGGGAGGAGGATGAGCTTCGAGGTGGATCTGTGTAGTAATGGTGCAAATCTTGTGATCCGGAAGCAGTTTGGGATGCCTCTGATTCATCGCGGGGAGGTGGTTCTAAATCACCCTTGGCCCATGCCTCGACCCTACTCTCGTGTAGAGCCCGCTAGAAGTCTTTCTCATAGGGGTCTCGTACCATAACATGGATATTAGGTGCTTGGGAGTGGATCTGTTTATCATCTTCAAATCCCTCATGGTCATCTCCCATGCTAGCCTAACTTTGTGCCCTCTTGTTTGTCATGGATTATCTCAAGATCTTACCCATCACAATTTTAATCTCGTATGGGACATTTGGACAACCAATGACCTCACTAAAGCCTGCACCTTTGCCTCTGGCCAAATGCTTCTTTAATCAAGGTACACCTCCACCATGAAATTGCATGGTACAATAGTTGTATTAGAATCAATGCCTATTGCCCTCCAGCATCGTCCCGTATTGCCACCCAACATCATCACTATGACGACGTTAATGAGTATTTAATGACACATCATTGAAATGCCATCATATCATTGTAACCAACTCACATTTATTATCAAAACCACATCATTTTTTAATGTAGAATGTGAATAAAAAATGTTTAGGCAATGCCATTGATGGTAACTTGCAAGGCAATATTATTGTAGGGACTTTCATTATATACCTATTTGTGTTAAATCTTCAAATTGTTATTTTAAAATAAAACAATATTTTTAGTAATTACACAGTCTCAAATAATAATAATACAATCTTACGCATGAACATTATATATTTATTCTCTTAGAAGATTTCTACAACATCATACAAATTTTATAATTATCATAAAAATAAAAATAACTATTTAAATTTAGATTTATTCAACATAAACCTTAGATTTAGTGTAAAATGCAATGGATCTAAAGACATAGTTGTTGCAAATGCTTTATACCACACTTACAATAAATGTGTGAGAGAAGATCTTACTCTAAATCTCCAAAATAGTTGAAATAGTACAGATCTCGGATAATATCTCTAACCTTGAAGAAGCTTGAAAAAACCCAAAATTGCCGGGCACGTACCGTTGGAATAGAATTTGGAAAAATTTTGAAATTTAAAATCTTTGAAAAGACCAACCTTGTTTCCAAATGTAGCATCCCTTGTCTTGGCTTTTGAGCTCTTTAAAATCGGTTGGAAGAGAGAGATAGGAAGAAAAATTGTCACATGTAAAGCGGTGTAATACCCGCTTCTGAAAATTTTTGAAAAAGATGGAGAGAGAAGGATAGTGTGCAGACAGCGAGAATTTTTTTGGTTTTTTTTTAATTTTCAAAGCCTCGTCGCCCACGCCGCAAAAGGCACGGGCGACAAGGCTACAAGCGCTTCACCGTACCAAGATACAGTGGAGCCGCTTTTCCCAATTTTTACTTTTCTAACATCGATAACAAACGATGCCAAGCCAAGGTGGTAAAGAAGAAGAAGATTGAGATCCCCACAAATTTCTGCAAGAAAAATGACCCCAAAACTAAAAAAGTTTGAAAATAGGAAGCAAAATAGAGAGAGGAAGAATAAGAGAAAGGGTGGAAGGAGCCTTACCTGAAGGCATCGGGTGGGAGAGAGGAAATGGGGAAGGGAAAGGGAAAATGGCTATTTAGGGGGATCTGATAGGACTGTTGCTGTCCAGTCTAGATCCTGATCTAGATCGACTCGCTCGAGTTGATCTGGTCCGACTTGTACCGCCGCGAGTCAATTCGACCCTGATGACTCGATGGTGCCCGACTCAAGAATGTCTTGGTATGCATCGGATCGACCGTACCACTACAGTTCGCAGCAGTACGGCCAACCATGGTGCAACAGATTAAGACTATTGATGTACATTATTAAGGGTTATTCTTTAGAAGATAAAATGATAGAATAACAAGGTAAAAGTAATCAAAATGAAGCATTTTTGTTGTTGATTATTTTAGAGTCAATTTTTTAATAAATATGAGAGCCTAGTCATTTAATTATAAGCTATATATATAGACAACATAATTAAGAAATTGATGAACGGCATTGCCCTAGATTAACTGCCATCAAGTGGATAGAATACTCTGTTAAGGAAACGGATGTGCTATCATATGGAACATTCAAAGGATAAACAAGGGTAGATTAGTTATTTTGAGTTAATCAAACCCAACTACGAATCACTGAAAGATACAAATGATGATAAAAATAATATAGGTGAAGAATTATTCTTTGATATGAGAATATACCTTTATTACTCAAGGAATAGAAGGCTTAAAAAAATTCAAAAAGATTATTTATTCTTGGCACCTGACACCCATCATGTTAATTTATTAGGAATTAAATATCCTATATAAGTAGTTAAATTGCCAATATATTAATTACACATACCAAGATTTGATGATCTGCTCCCTCCCCAAGTGGTAGAGCAATACATGGAATATTTCAAGGAATATCCAATGTGTATTGTATAGAATGTGTATGTATGTAAATGTAGACTGTTGTTTTATAGGGGGATGTGCACACATTCCACGTTGTCCAAGTTGAAAGATGACCTAAATTATTGGCATTGTTGGCCAAATAAGACAAATAGTCATCTCATCTCATGATTTCAATATATACGACTCTTAGAAGGGCATCTTTGCAATTAAATTCTAAAAAAAAAAGGTACACATGTATCTTATGATTCTTATCTTATAATTATAGGCCCATGTAAATGTTGACCCACTTTTCCGTCTAGCTACTCAGGAATATGAATCTGAAATATTTATGTGTAATTTAAAGATAATATATAAATAATTACAAGGTAGATAATATTTTTTTTTGTGATTAATGCACCTATTAATTTTCCCTTTCCGGGTCCGAAAGGAAGGACCAATTCTAGACCTAATGACTAGGAACCATGATTAATACAAATCTATTGACTATTTAAGATATTAATTTAGGGAAAGTTTGATAATTAGATAGCTTATTAATGGGCTACTCTAGTTTACTATTTTTTTGAATTTTATAAGATTAAATAATGGAGGCATGAAATAAAAGGATGTGTAGAGTTATTTTTTGTTATCTGACTTTATCCCGCAATAAATCTTGGTTAGCCTTTCTAAGTTGTCATCTCTTTTCTGACCCTATCTAGGTAAAAACCAAAATTAATTAGGAAGCAGCTCAACTTTAAATCAGAGTCGAATTTTCGACTAGAATTATCACAAACTTGTTTTTTTTTGTTATATAATCTTAAGCTTGGATGACTAAAGAAGTGATAGACTAGTTTTAACATATAACAATGGCATAATTTTCATACACCTTAACAAGAACATATGCACGTATCACAAAAGGATTTAAAGACCAAACTACATTACCATGACTCCATCCGCGTTTTTCTCACAACTCATTAAATTGCATCTGATCGAAGGTTTGAGACGTCATATCGAAACAACGGCTTATAAACCATTAGATTCCGTCCCTAATAATTTTAGAATATGATGTTATGACAAGAAGAGTAAGAAATTATGTTCTCCTCTCACATCCCATCATCAGCTCATCGTTTAAATCAAACCCCATGCACCGTACCCTTCCACCAATCTCAGAAAAGCAACACTATATATACCACCCAAAACTATGGAAAGGCCAATTTAATACTACTCCAATAGAGGAGGTTATCCTGATAAGTAAAATTAATGATAATAGTCTAGATACATTTAAATAAAAAGGTGACAGCTTTATTTCTCTAAAAAAGGGAGATATATAGTCAGAGAAAATCTATCCGTAAATAAGGTAATAAACTATCATGCTATTAAATTAATTCAAAAAGTTTCTTTTTTGATAATATGAGATCAAAGAAGGTTTTGAGGACAACTATAATGTTGTGTTGGGATTAGATAAGCCGTAGATAGATAGGTGTTAACGACCAGTGTGACCACCAATTCGAGTCCACGGGCTCCAGCCTCCGGCGCGCATGATGTGCCTCGCTCCGTGCTATATTTTACCGAGGATGCCATCCTCGCTGACACGTTTCCAGCTTGCTGCTGTCCGCCAGGAGCGCGCACTCGGAGCACTTCAAGCGGGCCACGCCTCTTCTTCTCCTGCTGCGCCACACCGCTCGCGCTGAAGCCTCGCCAGCCACATCTCGCTTCCTCTGCAACATCGCCATCGCCATCTCCATCTCCATCTCCGCCTCCACCATCACCACCCTCCCGCATCATCCCCCTTCTCGCTAGCTCTTTGGTTTCGAGCGGCATCGCGGCCGCGTGTTCTGGTGCGGGCGAGGGCGGAAGGGGGTGGCGCATGCAGGAGCAGGGGGGCGCGCGCGTGCACCCAGCCATTTTTGTAATCGCCTGCTGCTCCGTGCGCGGTTTTCTATTGTTTTCTGTCGTCGTACACCTGTTTAGAGCCATCTGAGGACCCCCGCCGCCGCAGTTGCCGCCGCCGCTCGCGCCATCTCCCTCTCCTGCTACGTGTAAGCGCCACCCCAGCGTCTCTCTCTCTCTCTCTTGGTGCACGCAAGGTAGAGGCTGTGGTTAAATTTCCGCGGACTTCCGGCATGGCGATCCCGATATCGCAGTCGTAGAGTTTCCATATATTAAAAAAGGAAGGGCAGAGCAAGGGAGGAGAGGAGAGAGAAAGCTTGGGACGCGTGGTAGAATCTGCCCCTACTACCCCCCTCGCTCTGTCTCTGTCTCTGTGGGTGTGGGTGTGTGTTTGGGTTTGCCTCTGTCTCTTTCTGTGGGGAATCTCGTCGTATTCAAACAGTGATCACTCCGTTTCCCAGATCGTTGGCAGGCGGCCGGAGGGAAGGAGGAGGTGGCGTCGCCTTCCCCTGCGTTTTGTTGATGGTCATCTAAGCAGCCACCGCTCACGAGAAAGAAGCTCGCCTACGTCTCTCTGCGCGTAGGCCAAGGTACCGATGGCTTTCTCCGTGTTCTTCTCATGAACAAGCTCCGCTTTTTCCTTTCTCATCTCTGTCCCATGTTTTTCTTCCTCTTTCTCTGCCCCTGCGATGAAGGATTTTGTGGGCATCAGAGCTGGGCCTCGGGTTTGGTATGCGTTTCGTTGCGTTGGGCTGGTAAACCTCGATCCCTGCGATGTCTTTGGTTATCTGCTGAGTGGGGCAGCAGGATTTCCGGTTCCTTTTGCGTATAGGGTAAGGCGACTCGTAATGCCGGAGGTGTGAATAAATGTGTTTCTGACGCTTGGAACGCTCAGAGCATGATCGCAGCGCCGTAGTGCGTTCCATTCCGACTGGTTGAAACGTGGCAAGATATCTTCGCTCAAATCCGTAAACCATTGTGTTTGGTAATCAGAATTCAGTGGAATTCTTTAGTGCTTGATGACCCTTTACATTTCCCCGGACCCCAGCCCATCAACTCCTCGGCACATTGCTTTAATATTGGGAAATCTGTATGCACGACAAACACCGTGATTGAATCTATCTCTGGGGCCACATGCGAGTTTGCCGCTTTCTCAGCTTGATGGTATGTCAGTACTCTTCCTCGAGGTCAACCAGCTGGTAGGTTCATAGCTGGTGGTAGGTGGAGCAGGGAAACAGGGACCTTCTTACCTTGAACAGCAAACAGTTTAGGTCTCTAACTTTGATTATGTTGTACCGATGTTTGAATGGGAGGGTGGTGTTCTTATTAATTCATAATTATTCCCTTTTAGGAGTAGGAAATATTAGTACAACTGTCCAAATGAATTTCACCTTAACTGACTTCCTCGTGGGTTATATCGCCTACGTTAGGCAGTTTTGTGAGAACTTGCTTAACTAAAGTCAGGTTCTCTTCAGTGGCTGTGCTTTAAGTGTGAGATCAGATCATGGAGCTTCCTCTTGCAGTCTAAGAAATTCAACACTAGTTAACATCGAGTAAAAGAATTTGCGTCAGGAGCCCTGATCTAAGTGCAAACACTTTACAGGGACCCTCCGGCTGCTTGATTCCTTGCCTAAATTAATCTTTTCTCACAGATTCATGTAATGTAAGCTCATAATCCCATGAATTTGGTGGAGAATGGGTTCAAGATAGAGCTAGCACTCTCATAAAACACCTTCCAGATGGTCTACTGTTGTTTATCTATTCATAGTTTCTAATCACCTCCCAGATGGTTTGGTTGTTTCACTCTTCATAGTTTGTTCTGTAGCCACCTTGCATGCTCTGCAAAATGGGCATCTCTTTGGTCATTTTTCCTTCCCTCCCCCCCCCCCCCCCCCGGAGTAAGGTTCTTATCAACTGTTCATGTTACAGTTTTACCAACTTTACTTGTTTCACCTAATGATTCTCTCCAGTCTCCAGTTTGAACATTGGTATGAGATACTTCTGCAAACCTTTATATAGCTTCTGGAAATGTTCACAAGAGGGAACTTGGACCGAGCATTTCTGGATGTCCTCTACCATCCCAGGCTCCCAGCTTACGTGATGGACTGTGGGTGATGGCTTATAACCGTTGAACTCAAGGAGATTTGATGTCAGGAAGCAGCTGATTTCATTTTGACAATTTTTTATCCAAGGTTATCTTAGCTAGGTCTTGGTACCACCATGTAGAGTTCGACGTCGGAAAGTAAATGTAGGAAAACTATACCAAACCTACAGATTCTTCATTTGGTGTAGTCAATATCAGATTAATAATGACGATAGTGGTGATGATGATTGTGTTTCTTTGTGAATGTAGAGAGGCAGGATTTTCCAGAAATTATTATAAATTAATCCAAGTAAAACATCCAATGATTCTTAAGCTAAGATATGCAGTAAAACCCAAATAAGAGATGGGACTGCAGAGATGGATGCTATGTATACAATTATACTTGTGAAATTACAGCTTCAACTTCAAAAGAAGCGTACAGCTTACTGCAACATGACTTGAGGGTATTGAATCAATAAACATGACAGGAACATGGGACATTAGCCGGAAGGCCATAACATTGCCTGGTCATTCATTGCACCTAGGAATCAGATTATTGGTGGCTTTCTTTGAAACAAAAGTTACTTTGCTTCTTTCTTTGCTTTGAAGAATTGATTTGTAGTTAACCTGTGTAGTAGATTATGATCTCCTTGTGGTAGTGGGATGGGATTGCTTCTAGCTGATCTTTAGTTTTGAAAGAGCTTATTCGCTCTCCTGGTTGACATTGTTTCTTTCTGTTTGTTCAATTGCCAACTTGACATCTTTTTATTAATTAGGATATGATGCTAAAAGAAGTCTCATTTTGCCCATCTGATTGGCATAAGTATCATGTTTATCCTTACAATTCTACATTTCTTTCTTTTTTGTTTAGGCTTGCTCCGTTGAACTGAAAAATGGTTCATTTTGCAAAGAGACTGAAGGCAGATCAAGTTGAGGAATGGCAAGGGTATGTTTGCTGTGCTTATTGCATTAATCTCATCTGGAAATTAGAAATCAGGTTACTGAGAGAAATAGGGACACCATAGTACAGTTCTATAATAGGTGCAGGCTCCACTTTCTCTTTGGGCCGTCTACTCATATCCATTAGGATTTGGGAGAGACCATTAGAACTGGTTAGTGCATAAAATTGAATTCTTGTGTTCTCTGCCCTGAATGAGCTATGTTGGTTCGCTCATGCTGAAAAATACTTTGTTAGGGACACCATAGTACAGTTCTATAATAAGTGCAGGCTCCACTTTCTCTTTGGGCCTTCTGCTCATATTCACTAGGACTTGGGAGACCATTAGGACTGCTTAGTGCATAACATTGAATTCTATGTTAGAAAGTGTTCTCTGCCCTGAGGTAGCCATCTTGGTTCGGTCATGCAGAAAAATACTTGGTTACCAATGTATATCCAGAGTTACTGATATATGGTATTTATTCTGGTAGGCATTCTGGGGTATCATCGACTGTGTGTTTTCTGGACTTATATTGCTATGCTGAGGTCGACTTTTGTCTTGATCCCATGTATTGTGCCCCATTTAGTGATCTGTAGTCTCCTTCAGGAATATTTGTTTCCTCAGTTTAAACTCGATATTCACATGATGACAACAGGATTCAATACATTAGACAACAACTGAACCTTTTTTCCCCTAAACAACTGAACTTTTTTTCCCCTAAACAACTGAATTTTCCCCCCTAAAGGTGTGTGGCTTTTACTGCAAATCAACAACTCAACTTTTATTGATCCCAATACACATGATCGGGCAAAATATGAGCAAGTTGACACAAGTTGCATGCTGGTATTTTGTTTGAAATTGTATACAAGTGGCTGTCACTGTGTTCAACCTAAAAAAATATTCTATTAGCTATTATATAATAACATAGAATATACTGAATTTGATCATTGTGAAAATTACACACAATGGCTGCAAAAGGGGGAAGTGCATTTGCCACTTGAGTGGAGCAATGTGTTTGCAATCTGTGCCCAAACTTGCAGTTGAGCTTGGTGAGGACCATGTAGGAGCACTAGAAGGATCTGCATGGAGCATCTCAGGTAGACACTGGTGGTGGTGCACATTGTCTGACATCATGCCTGATGTAGTGCTGTGCATACCTGCCTGCAGCAGCTAACAGTGCCTCGTGTATTGTGTATGTGTTGGCATATGGATGTGCCTACAGGCACACCATGGTGTGCTAGCACACACACACCTATTCTAGAGCAGCCAATGCCTGCATGCAGTTGGTGTATGTGGGTGTTTTGTCGAGGCATGAAGGTATGCAAGGTATGCGGATGATGCTGTGCAGGCACATGCCTCACAATGTGCCTTCTGCCTCGTGCATGTCTGCCCATTTCACTTGTGTGCGCAAGGACACAGGAGTCTGAGGAAGAAGTTTGTGTTGTTGATTGTTTGGTAAATGGTTATGGGAAGCAGGTTCATCTGGAGAATAGAAAAAGGTGTGAGACACAATTTTTCATGTATATGTATGTCTGAAAAAGGAGGAAGATTGTATATATGAGAAGAGAACTAAGGAAGATAGGTTCTTACTGGCCTTAGTAGAGTGAAAACCACCATGGACTTTGTTCCTTCTTTCCTAACCCATGTGAATTAATTTGATGTCTACTTTTATCCATTCTAACTGTCAGGGGGAAATTATAAATCTCTTTATGGCATGATGTATGGGAAGAAAATCCCCTCTTTACAAGCTCAAACACAAAAAGAAATATTTGATAATATGTTGAGGGCATGTTGGAACCTCTATGTTTCTATTGAGGGGATGTCAGAACCTCTATGTTTTTAACTGCCATCTTGTCTTCTGTTTCCTTGGGTGAACATGTTCATGGCATGAAATCCATGTTGAACATGGAGCAGTTTTCTGGGCGAATTAACAGATTATAAGAAAATCTACTACAATTTGTTCTCATCTAATTATTATTTTGCACACATTTCCATAGACAAAGTATAATTTATATAATATCTTGTAACAATCTAATGGGATAAAGCTCTGATGATGATGATCTTGCGACTATCTGTTCCATCTAAGTGTCGTTTTTGCATGGTTCACAAGGCTGGTATAGGTCAGGTCTGCATTATGAGAATCTAATCAAGAAAGTGTGTTAGAGCAATGCCACCAAGGCTACATTTGGAGTTGTTTAGAAAGGATAAATAGTTCGAAAATGTTTAAAAAAGGGAAAGTTGTTCTAAACTAGTCTGAAGCATCAATTGGCAGTAGGGGGTTGATGGGTCTGCATATTCTGTCTCTCTCTCTCCACCTCTTTCTTTGCTTCCTCTTCTTATTTCCCCCTCGTTGTCCCTTTTTCTTCTCCTTATTTTTCTCTTTCTTCCTTTCATCTTGCTACTCCTCACCTTTATCCTTCTTTTTTCTTCTCAGTTGCATAAGGAGGCCACTTTCCATTATATTTCAAAAAGGAATTGGTTAAACCTTTCCAATGTTGCTGAACAGATGGTTTTTTTCTCACAGAAGCTCTGAGTTACATCATAACTCTTTGAAATTAAGGATCTTATCAATGGTTCATTTAATAAACCATAACATTGTATAAATATTTCTACTCTTTTCTAACCCCTTTAGAAAGATTGAAAAAAATAAGTCATTTGGGACAAAAAATTAATTTTTTTGGTGAGATAGTTAATTCTGAGCTTATTTTTGCAATTTTACTGATTATAGCTTATAGTTACATCTTTCCAAGTTAGAAGCATGTAGGGCTGTAAACGAACCAAAACACTCGACAAGTAGCTCGAATTCGGCTCGTTTAATAAGGTAAACGAGTCAAGCTCAAACAAAAATTTAAACTCGTTTCATAAACGTGCCAAGTATGAGCAAATGTCTACTCGGCTTGTTTAAACTCGTGAACAAGCTTGTTTAACTTTTTAATTATAAAAATTATAAATATAGTTGTTAAATATTTTAAACATTATACTAAAATAATTAAACAAGTAACTTATGAAGGATCTTGAGGTATGACCTTGAAATAAGATAGATTTGGGTCTTATACACAATTAATTTTTTACTTGTAGATTGAATTGGGCTTATATATATACATATATAGATACATATATATTTATATATATAACTCGTAAATTCAATTGGGCTCGTTAAGATACTCGTTAAAGGTTCAAACTCGAGAGTATTTAAACGAACCAAACTTGAACAACCATTTTCAATACTCGATAAAGCTCGAGCTCGACTCAAGCTCGATTAAAAATTAATGAACAGAGCTTGAGTAGCATAATAGTCGGTTCGGCTAGACTCATTTACACCCCTAGAAGCATGGGATATTTGCTCAACCCTTTTCGATGATGAAATATAAGAAGGCATAGCTTTGTCATCTACCTTACGGATAATTCATTAAAGCTTTCCTCAGCCATTAATTTTGGACAATTTTAACAACAAAACTTAAAAGCTAGCCTAGTTATTGATCTGTTAGAAATTCTATCTGACCAAATTTATCTGGAAGGAGGTAATTAACAATTTTCTATTAATCATGGGGAGAGTACCATTGAGCTTTAATGCAAATGCCTAATAAATGTCTAGTTACCCATATTTAGCTTGTCCTCAGTCATGCTGAGATTTATACCTTGTATACTTTTTTCAAGCATTTGATGAAGGCTTGTTTTTCTCTACATTGAATCCTTTTCATCTTCACTCTTTAAATTTTTTTCTCTTCTATTTATCAAAATGATAGATTTGTAAGTGCACTATCTCATTTGAAAACATCCTGCATTTTCTATCTTGCCTGTTTCAGTTATTATATCAACTACAAGCTGTTGAAAAAGAAAGTAAAGCATTTTGCTCAACAGATAAAGATTGGTGCACAAGATCGCCGTCATGTTTTGAAAGAATTCTCCAGGATTCTAGATGACCAGGTATTCAATTTATTGGTTAATCACATATTATGTTGTAAATATATATGCAATAACATCCTAAGGTCAGCTGTATACATTAATGCTGTTTCTTTTTCTCTTTTTTCTTTTGTATTCTGTGCACATGGTGGAAATTAGGGTGCTTTTCTTTTGAGTTCAGACTTCTGTAAAAGACTGATAGTAAATCTTTCATTCTACCAATTTTCCATTCTGATTCTTGATTCTGAGTAATGTGCCTTCTCATGCATGGAAGTTTTAAAGCATGTTGGCTAAAGTAGGACTTTTGTTAACTGAAAACTGGTTAAAGAGAACATCTGTTGTTAGAAGGAACAGCCTGTCAACCATGGGTCTAATGGGCATGGTGAATATAAAATTATGTGGTAATGATCTTAAAGATAAAGGGTGTAGGTTGGATACAGATGTAGAAGGGCCTCTTTAGAATTAAGATTACCTGAAAAAGTGCACTGATATATATTTTTTGAAAGTGGGTAGTACCCCGAATATATTAAAGGAGAAGGGAGAATGTACATGTATAGGAGTCCCAAAACAAAAAAACCCCAAAAAGATCACCACCCAAATCCCTATACAACCTAGCACACATGATATATGGGTGGTGTATAGGACCCGTAACTTACCCAATATCTGCTTCTCTGTGTAACGGGTCTCCAGGGCCCGTTAGCAACCTTCTTCTCCTCCCGACTATGGGTGGTGTTCTGGGGGTCTTCCCCAGCGGTAGTCTGACGGCCTTCCCCAGCGGTAGTCTGACGGCGGGGAGCCTTCTCCCTAGGCCCTTTTTATCTCCGGTGGCGATGGCCGGTGACCCAGTAGAGACGGGAAAAGATGAGCGGATGAAAGGGAAGCAGCGGCTCGGCGAGGAAGATGCCTGCAAGGGGGGATTTCTACTACTAGAGACAAGCTCGCTGGTTGTCGTGCAGGGATTCAAGGAGCTTTCTCCAGGGGTTCTGGGGTCTCGGGCTGCCAGGAACTCCATGTCTATTGGCGGAGTTGCTCCTACCCTTAGTGCTCGTGGCAGAGAAGTCTTCTTCAGTGGCAGCGGTGGTGGACCTAGTCAGACCTTCTCCAAAGGATTTGGAGGTACATGGTCAGTTGATCCTTATAGTGCTGCTCGCAGTGATGATGCCAAGGGAGCTGTGAGGGACAGGATTACCCAGGTGAATAGTGATGATGAGATACCCAGGCAGGAGGACGACTCAGACAAGGGTAGGTTGCAAGCGCAGGCTGTGAGGGCCCTCCTCAAGGAAGTGGAAATTATGTGCATTGAGAGGGCTAGGGAGGTGGCATGGAAGGTTGGCATATCTTTCTTGCCAACAGAGGACGACTTGAAGGGAGCATTCTCAAAAATCAATAAGCGATGGGGTGCCATGTATGCAGGAGACGAAGTGGGATAGAGATGGAAGTGTCATTATGAGGGAGATCGGAGGAGCTAGATTGTCCGGGGGGGTTGCCTCTCTTGTGGTGGAGAGTTCGGGGGTATCCTCATTTTGTGGAACTTGTTTGAGGTGGAGGAAGTTGAGTATGGTAGAGTGGTTAGCAGTTCACTTCAAGGGAGTCTAAAGATGGTTTTTCTTGGGACTTTAGTGGAGTTTATGGCCCCCAAGCTAGGGAGGGTAAGAGACAGTTATGGAAAGATTTATCTCAACTTCACTATTCCTTTGGGAGACCATGGTGTTTGGGCGGGGACTTTAATGTGGTGGCCCATCCATCGGAGAGGACTGGGACTTCTTCTGCTAATGGGTGTATGGAGGACTTCTCGGCCTTTATCCAGGAGGCGGCGCTGGTGGATGTAGGTATGTTTGGGGACTTCTTTACTTGGTCCAACCTAAGAGCAAAGGCTGCTTGCTCGAGGTTGGACAGATTCTGATCTTCGTTGATTAGGAGGACCACTTTCCACATGTGCAGGTGTCCCTGATGCCTAGAGTGGTCTCAGACCATAGACGTATTCTCTTGAAGACCAGTCGTGGGCATGATCACGATTCACAATTTCAGGCTGGAGTTGTTCTTGCTACGAGAGGATGACTTTATGGTTGTGGTCTTGGGGGCTTGGAATGTTGTGTATGCGGCCCCTCAACTATGGGTACCCTTGTAAGGAGGCTTAGGCACACTGCTCTTACTTTGAGAAGATGGATTGGGTGCAGTAAAAACACTTCTGGGGAAAGAGGTGAAGAACAAGATTTTGTAGCACATTGATGGGCTGAATAGTTTAGAGGAGGTAGGCTTATTGGATGAGGAGGAACGAGTTGTTCCGGCTTCTCTGAAGGAGTAATATGAGGACATTCTTTGTAAAGAGGAAGTTTACTGGAAACAGAGATCCAGAGATAGATGTGATAGGAAACGATGAGCTACAAGACCAAAATCGAAGGCCTTTTTATATTTTATGTGGTCCATTAGCGGGCCCATCGATGTAATTTCATTTTCTTTTAGGTTAGAAGTCTAGTTTCTAATTAGTGGGTTTTCATTTGGCATGTTTTGATGAACCTATCATATCTATATATTCCTAGGTTTTAGTGATAACAAAACTTTGTGTAAATGCTTAATATTTTTGCTATATAGCCATACTTCAAATAAGTCTATCAATAGGGTATTCTAAAAAGTATTTTTATCGTTCCAAGGATCATCACTATAAGTATTCTAAAAGACTCAAGCTCATTCTACATTATTTACTTCAGAAAAGTTGTTCTGAGTCCATATCGATTGAAGAACGAGTTCCGTATCGATTAAAGAACAAGTTCCATATCAATTGGACTATAAAACTCTGTATCGATTTTTGTTAAAATCATGTATCGATTGATGTTATTTTCCCTATCGATTTCTGAGTATCACATCGAATGTATAAGGACTATCAATTGTAGATCAAGACCATATCGATTGGAGTACAAAACTCTGTATCGATTTCTGTTAAAATCATGTATCGATTGATGTTATTTTTCCTATCGATTTCTGAGTATCATATTGATTATATAAGGATTATCGATTTCGATTGACTTGTATATCTTATCGATTGGTCTATATACATATCGATTGATGTTTTAATGAGACTCTGATTGGCAAACATTGCATTCCGATTGCTGAACGTCACTTCGATTGATGAACACTTTATCAATTAGTGCTATTTATTCCGATTGGTGAACACCATTCCAATCAAGGTTTGTCGGATCGTCGATTCAGACCGAATCGAGTTTGTTCTGATTCGATCCGATTCGGGCGAATAAGACCGAATCGATCCGATTCGCATGTATATATATGATATATGTATTTAATATAATATATGTATATAATGAATATATATTACATATATATGTATATGTAAGACATATATGCATGCATATATGTAACATATGTATGTCAGATATGAGAATGAGTTCAGGGATTCACATGGGATTACATGGAGCTCAGGGATTCACATGGGATTACATGGAACTCATACCTTATTTACATTCCATATCATTTAAGTAAATGTTATAATTTGTTGTTTCATTATAATTTGTTGTTTCATTTACTTAAGATATTACATGTAAATAAGGAAGTACCTCCCATTTGAATTCAATAAAAATATCAAAAAAATCATATCTCTTACCAATAAAAAGTCAACTCTCCTATTCGATTAGTGAACACTTTGTATTGTTTCGATTGGTGTTGCTATCAATTAGTGAATACTTGGTCTATACTGTTCTGATTAACATTATTCACTCATCGATTATTAAATACCAGTCATATGTTATTCCGATTAGTATATGCTTGACTTATGATCTTTCGATTAGCGACTAAACTAATTCTGATTAGTGACCAAGCATCTTATTCATACTAATTACTGAAGACTGATTTCAATATAATTCACTTATCTTCATAGTTGCACTGATTATCCAACAAAATATTTTTGGCTCGCAAACTTGCTTCATTTCAAAACCTGGTTCATGTGTTTTACGTAAAATCTTCTGCATATCTCAAGCATTAAATGTAGCAGACAAAAAGGCAACTCCTAAAATAGCCGGATGTCAGTCGGAAATGTGGCTTTCTGTACAAGAGGTATGTGTGTTGACTGACGTATGATCTCTCTTACCTAACATCTCCTTATGTGCATTAAATGTTGCAAATATTTGGTACTTACATGAAGCATACGTTAGACATTGCTAACGCCTTGGAAATATGCACATGCTGATGAAGAACAAGACTCAACGGATTTATCAATGTATTTCTCAACGTATATTTTCCATGGAGTATATAAAAGACGATGCCCGCTGAACATGATGTTCTTCTTGGTTTTTGGGTGTCAATCTGAGTGAACTAGTTCTCTTTAGAGAGGCATCAACGCAAGCTTTTTCAACCTCTTGAGAAAAGAAGAAACTCAACGCCAAAGCAATTCTCTGTGACCTTCGGCGCTCCATTGTTATTTCTCTACGTCCAAATGGTGTCCCTTTTAGAAAGAGATTGTTGTATATCTAAGGGTGTGTCTATTTCTAAACTTTGATCCTCTTAGATATTGCCTCAGATCAAGCCTCGCTAGTGTGCATCTTAAGCTTGGTCTAGAGACTCTTCTACACTCTTTCATGATTTGAGTTGGTCCTCTTCAGTGGAAGAGTAAGCTTGTATTGTGCAAGCGTTGTTTCCCTTGTAGAAGGGAAGACCCATGGTGTTGGGGTGTGGTATGTTCCTCTTTTGTGTGTGAAGAGAAGACCAGCTGAGTTAGTGTGTAAGCGTCCTTAAAAGGAGACTGTACCCTTAGTTAATGAAATCTCAAGTTGTTCTTGAGGATTGGACCTAGAGTTGAGTAAAGACTTAGTACCGAACCAGGATAAATCCGAGTGCACTATGTGTGATTGTTTGTGTTATGTTTTTTTTTTTGCTATCAACTAACGCTAACAATCTTGTTTAAAATTTGTTCTAAACTCCAGAAATCTTTAAAGCAATCTATTCAACCCCCCTTGTAGGTTTGTTAACTGGACAACATGTTTAATGTCCATTTAGAGTCTTTTATGTTTTTTTTGTATTTTTTGTACGAATTTCGTACTATTTTCTAGGTCCAAGGGTATTTTGGTCAATATGTCATTTTGGAGTTTTTAGGGTTTAGTTTCTATAAAGACTCTTGTAATCCTCTTGAGGAAGGATATTGAAGTGAATGAAGATAAAAGAACCCCTTTGACTCCCCTGCCTTATCCTCCTTCCTCTAGGTGCGATTCCCAAGGCGATCATTCGTTTCCTGCATCAGTTGATATCAGAGCAAGTTTCGATCCCCGTTGTGTCGTCTTTTGCTCCTTATTCTTCTTTTCCACACATGCAGACACCCCTTCCCCTTCAGTGCTGTGTCGGTTAGCACTATTCCGCACGCAGCCTCTCGTGCACCGTCGCCGTTCTGTCCCCGTGCACGCCGTTGTGTCGTCGCTGCTTTCCTTTCTCTCTCCCTGCGTTGTTCCCCCACTGCAACCACCCTCTCTCTCCCGTTCACATCTCCCACCCATTTCTCTCTCTCGTCGTCTCTCTCTCCCACGTTCTCTCCCTTTTTCTCCTTGTCTCTCTTCCGCAAACAAAATAGGAAAAAAAATTCATAGCTTGCATCATCACTTGTGCCTGGGCATGCCGTCGTCGGCCAACATCAACGCCCAGCCCTGTCCCCCCAGCCCAGCTGCAGGCTCCCTGCATGTTTGTCATGCGCACCGCCTTCCCCGCTCGGCCGCCTGCGCCTTGCGTGCCTCCGTGGGCCAGCACCACCCCACACCCACCGCGCCACGGCCTCCGCTTCCCCTCCTACCACGTCGAGCTACCGCTAGGAGCCTCTGCCGTCTGCGAGCCACCCTTCGCATTCATTGAGGCTGATGCTACCAGTGGCCCTTTTGGCTATCAGCGCCGCTATCGCCGGCTCCACCGTCCGCCGGTGCCATCGGTGTCGCTGCCTGCCCCGTCACCTCCACCACTACCTTCCCCCTTCTTTGTCTGCCTTAAGGGAAGGGAGAAGGAAAAAAGGCCTGAGCCCTTTAATGCAATCCAGTCAACAAACCAGGTTTGGCCTGGTTTAGGATCCGAGCCAAGCTCTTTTATGAGGTCTGCTACAGTGCACGGCGGTGCATTCGGACTGTTATTGCACCGCCAGCATAGGGGCTCCATTTATGCTTTGATTTACGTGCCATTTGTGCCGTTGTGATCGTCTTGACAAATCTCAATCAATCAGTGGCCCCCGTCCAGCAGCAGTCCATCTGTTCCACACTATTAGTCTCAATTTGGGTAATCTCTTACACTTGCCACATGAATTTTAGTTTTCTTGTCCGTCTACCAAATGAGAAGCCGAAAAAAATAATCTTGAATGAGGAGCACCAGAATAATTATATTTCTCAACGTATTGTTGATACCTTATTGAAAATCGACGAAATCATTGTAGAAGGTGAATGAGAAGCCGAAAAAAATAATCTTGAATGAGGAGCACCAGAATAATTATATTTCTCAACGTATTGTTGATACCTTATTGAAAATCGACGAAATCATTGTAGAAGGTGATCAAGCTTTTGTGGAGTTCTCTCGATAGTTCAGAGGCAAAACTTCACGGGAAATTGTTAATTATCTTGATGGATCATGGTGCACTATTGATTCTTCGAGATCCTACATTACTTTGGGGCGAGAGTGGATGGTCGAGCAATAGGTTACCATCAAAGCCGACCAACCTATTTGTGTTATCCAATCACTGTATTTACCTGGTAAATTTCGTTTTCCCAAGCATATTCCTTCTAGTGCCAAGCCTTAGATTTAGAAGGTTACCTATGAAGCTAGCCCCGCAATGGCAGAAGAGTATGAAGATGAGATGCGAACATGGCCAATGTTGCAGAAGAACTTGTAGGATCAAACTATATTTGTTGATTTCGGATTGGATTTGATGGATGATTCCATACTCACTGTTGACTCATCTTTTGAGATTATTTTGACAACCATTTCTGATGACAGCTGGGATCATAATTTATTTCTTATGTTTGAGTTAGACTTGATTGATAGTGCTATATTTGAGGATGCTTCGTCAGTTGTTCCTTATGATGCTGTGTTATTTCTGGAGCCATCTTTTGGTGATTTGGTATAGTCAGAACTTTGCGAAGCTCATGTGGTTGGCAGTTAGAGATCCTTGACATGATTATTTGCGTGGAGTTCTATTTTTGCTCCCTCATGTTCAACTCGCCCTATTTTGGCACTTCAAAACTCGAGGACGAGTTTTTTTGAATCAGGGGAGAATGATGGGAAACGAAGAGCTGAATGACCAAAATCAAAAGGCCCTTTTATATTTTATTTGTTTCATTAGAGGGCCCATCGATGTAATTCCATTTTATTTTAAGTTAGAAGTCTAGTTTGTAATTAGTGGGTCTTCATTTGGCATGTTTAAGGTCCATTTAGAGTCTTTTATATTTTTCTGTATTTTTGGTATGAATTTTGTACTATTTTCTAGGTCCAAGGGTATTTTGGTCAATATGTCATTTTGGAGTCTTTAGGGTTTAGTTTCTATAAATACTCTTGTAATCCTCTTAGAGGAAGGATATTGAAGAGAATGAAGATAAAAAGAACCCCTTTGACTTCCCTGCCGTCCTCTCTCCCTCTCCCCTCCTCCTTCCTCTAGGCATGATTCCCAAGGCGATCATTCATTTGTCCCCCCTTCCCCCATGCTGTCCCGCATCAAGATGAGTCAAAGAGGGTGACAGGAATACTGCGTACTTTCAACGTATTGTATTTGGTAGAAGAAGAGTGAACTCCATCTCATGGATTAAGGTGGGGGACACTATATTCGCTGAGGACGAGGAGATCAAAGGACAAGTGAGAGAATTCTATTCCAGGATTTTCATGGAGGGGGACTTTTGCAGGCTGATAGTAGATGAGGATCTCCTGCCTCGGCTGCCCCCCTAGGGTCAACGGGGTTTTAGACCAGATTTGTTTTAAGGAGAAGGTATACTGGGCTTCTTTTTTTTTCACTTTTTGGTTATAAGGCCCAGTGGTTGGATTGCTTCCCTAATCCCTTTGGTCTTTGCCCAAAAATATTGGCATATTATCAAATGGGATCTTGTGGCAGCGGTTAAGGAGTTTCAGGAGGGGAAAGCACATTTGAGGGGCATCAAAAAGAGGTACATTGTTCTCATCCCTAAGAAGAAGGAGGTGAAGGAGTTTACAAACTTCTGGCCTATTAATCTTTTGAATGGTACCTACATGATTATCTCCAAGATGCTGGCAACCAGGTTGATTTTAGTTATGGATTGGCTGGTTGGCTAATTCCAGGGAGCTTTTATCAGAGGGAGGCATATTCTGTAAAAAAATTTGGTGGCCCATGACTGATTATTTGCATTGAAGTAGTGGAGTGGGAAAAGTTTAATCTTGAAGTTGGATTTCGAGAAGACTTGTGATAAGGTTAACTGGCATTGTCTACTGCATGCCCTGGAAAGGATGAGTTTTTGTGAGAGGTGGACTGGGTGGATGAGGATTTGTAGCTAATTTTGTTGTTCTCATTAATGGGAAGCCATTAACATAGTTTCATAGTGGCTGGGTTTCAAGCAGAGTGATCTTTTATCAGCCCATCTTTTGTACTAGTTGCTATTGTATTGACTATTGAGTAAGGTATGGGTGAGGGCAGGGGCTGCAGGTCTAATTTCAGGTCTTCAGGGCGCCAGAGGTGGCTCTTTTATCTCACACTTGCATCATGTTGATGATACCATTTTGTTCTTGGCTGAGGGTGGAGCACATGTCCCTCATGGTGGGATTCTTATTGGAGTTGTCGGAGGTTACAGGGCTGAAAGTTAATTTCAACAAGAGCCTCCTGGTTGGGTTGAATCTTGAGGATCCTATTTGTTGGGGTGTGGGATTGGTAGCTTCTCTATCTCTTATTTGGGACCCCCTCTCTCGTTCTACTCTTAGAGCTTCTGACTGGCAACCCATTGTGCACAGAATCGAGAGCAGTTGGCGGGTTGGAAGGCCAAGACTTTATCTTATGGGGGCAGATTTGTGCTATACAGCTCTGTCTTGGATAGTCTATCAACATGCTTTCTCTCTATATTCAGAATTCTTAAACTGGTGGCCAAGAGGCATGATGCTATTCATTGTAGGTTCTTTTAGCATGGTAGCGGGGATAGCTGTAGAGGCTAGCATGATGTAGCATGGGGAAGGGTCACCAAGAGTAAAGTTCAATGAGGCTTGAGTTTAAAGAATATCAAGGACTTCAACCTCGCCCTACTGTGTAAGTGGTTGTGGAGCTTAGGGTGTGGAGAAGATGGCCTGTGGATCCAAATCATCAGGTAGAGGTATTTTAGGCGATCTAGAGTCTGGGGCCTTCTTCCTTCTCCGTGGGCCAACACATCTCTGCATTGGTAGGATATATCTTTGTGCAGAGATGTTCTTGCTGCTAGTGTCAAGATCCAGTTGGGGAAGGGGGACAAGACTCTTTTTTGGAAGGACAGGTGGTGCGGAGATCTTTTCTTCAGCATGCTATTTCCCAGTCTTTTTTGTGTGGTCGCGGATCCTCTTGTCTCTGTTTCCCAGGCCATTAATCCTTTTCTATCTGGCCGAGTGTGGTCGCCCATCATTAGAGGGATCTTATGCAGTTTGAGACACTTCAATTCTAGGACCTACTCTCCTGCTTATCTCTAGTCCACCTATCGAATAGTGAGGATAGGTGGATGTGGCAGTGGGAGAAGGGTGGTCGCTTCTCAATCAGATCAGCTTATTGTAACATTTCAAATTGGGTTTTGGGGGGGCGGGGGGGTTGCGGTATGGCCTTCATGATCAGGTTTGGAAGCCTAGAAGCCCTTTGAAAGTGAAAATCTTCCTTTGGAGAATCTCCATTGAGAGACTTCCCACGCGAGATAGGCTGCACGGGTTTTTGCCAGACATTCAGACCACTTGTACTCTTTGTGAGGAGGAGGATGAGTTTCTAGATCATATTTTTACTGGATGTTCCTATTCTTGTAGAGTCTGGATCGAGGTGGCTATGAGGACCCACTGCATTATCGACCATCATTTTGAGGTCCAAAGTCCAGTAGCTAATTCAATGGTGGGACAGGCAATGGTCTACCACAAGTGATAGCATAGTCTGGTCAGGTGGCCATTCTTCATGCTACCTTATGGATGATTTGGGCGGAGAGGAATAATCCGATATTTTCGAGAGTTGCTCAGGATGCAGAGGCTCTTTTGTGTAGATTTGTAGTGAAGTTACAGGATGGGCATCAATTGTTTGTAATATGGACCATTCTAGCTCTACACTTTTTGTTTTGTTGGGGGGGGGATAGAGATTGCCATTCCATGATGTATAGGCAGTCAGGGTTTTTTTTTGGGACTTTTCTTTTAGGCCTATACTTAAACTTTCCTTTTCTTTTTCATATTAATATACTTATGGTACTATCCACTTTTCAAAAAAATCAGTGATAAAGAACTAAATATATGTGTATCAAACCACTATTGCATGAGTATTTACAAAACAATTAATTAAAAAGATGAAGAAAACAAGAAATACATATTATTGTGAACATTGAAAATTAACGTTTACATAAAAAGAATCTTAAGATTCAAAAAAGAAAGAAGATAGAATGAGGCTTATGTTTATGCATGTGTGATATGAGAGAGAGAGAGGGGGGGGAGAGAGAGAGAGAGAGGCGGCGGCTCCTAGGTTACAGGTAAGCCCACTTTTCTGATGAACTACCAGATCTGTGACGTGTGCAGGTTCTGTTTGAGTATAGAAGAAACTCTTTTTCTCTTAATTGGTTTATCCTATTATGATTGTTGTTTGTTTCTGATATCTGGAAGTGCCAACTTTATTATGTTACATGTGAAATGAGTGCTGATTTCTTGGGAAAAGGTGTCATGATACCGTGTTTCTTTGTTTGATCCAGATAGAGAAGATTGTCCTCTTTCTGTTGCAGCAGCAAGGGATTCTTGCAAACAGGATCGAAAAGTTAGTAGAACAAAGAGAAGTGCTTCTACAGGAACCTGAAATATCAAAGATATGTGAATTACGAGAAGCATATAGAGCTGTGGGACATGATCTTCTAAAGCTACTCAAGTTGTTGACATAAATGCTACTGGTATCCGCAAGATATTAAAGAAATTTGATAAACGCTTTGGTTATAGATTTACAGATTATTATGTCACTACACGAGCAAACCATCCTTATTCTCAGCTACAGCAAGTATTCAAGCATGTGGTAATGTTTCAAAACTCATGGCCATATCCCATATGTATGATGTTGTTTTGTTCCTAGAAGAGTTTACTTGTTGAATTTTATGCCTCTTTTCTTTCCTTTGTTCTAAAGTGTTCTTTATGTTTAATACTTATGATCTGAATGGCGATCCTGATTTTTATTTCTCTGCTTATGTTGACATATTGGCAGTTTTACTTCTTTGCTTACCACATCTTTTGCTTAACTTTCAAAATTCTAGGGTCTAGGAGCTGTTGTAGGGGCTTTGTCTCGCAACCTAGCAGATTTTCAGGACCGTGAAGGAAGCTACCTGTCAATTTATGATCAGCCATCTGCTGATCTGAAGGTAACCTTATTCCCTCCTTTTGAGTATACAGTGGAGGATTGTCAGGGACATTAGTCATACACTAATTTAAGGGCTCTATTTTAAAACCCTTCTTATGGGGGCCAGAATGCTATGCCTGCTGCCTCTTTCTCTCACATGCAAGCTCATGCTCAAATTTGGTTAATTTTAATTGTGCAGGACCCAATAATTGACTCGATACAAGCAGCTATAGATAAACTTACACACTCGACTAATTTGATTCAGTTTCTGGGACAACATGCACTTATTCTTCAGGAAGAGATACCTACTGCCACAGAAGAGCGCATTGATGAGCAAAGATACCATTTTGTGTCCCTCCTTTTAAATTTGGCAAACACTTTCCTCTACATGGTCAACACATACATAGTTGTTCCAACAGCAGATGATTATGCACTGAGCCTTGGAGCAGCAGCAACAGTTTGTGGTGTCATTATTGGATCAATGGCTGTTGCTCAAGTGTTCTCTTCTATCTATTTTAGTGCATGGTCAAATAAGTCATACTTCAGGCCTCTTATTTTCAGCAGCGTTGTTCTTTTTCTGGGCAACATCTTGTATGCATTAGCCTATGATCTTGATTCTATAGTAATTCTTCTTGTTGGCCGTCTGTTATGTGGGTAAGCTTTTCTCTTGCCTATGAAACCATTCTTTTTTTTAAATGTGGTGTTCTACTTAGATTGTTCCCTGTCTATGGTTGTCTTTAGGAACCACTGTTGTCATCCTAGTAATATTCGATTTTTGTTGTCTACTTTCTCAATAAATTTTGAGCAAAAGCATTATTTTTCTTATAAAAAATCAAGGTGTAATCATATGGGAGTTTATTTAAAGGGTGTTAAGCAAGGAATTTCTTTAGTTTTTAGAAGTATCTGTTCACATAAGTTTGATAATTCTTCTAGTAGGTTTTGCAATATGAATGTTGTAGTCGTGCACTTCTGTAGCATTATGCAGGGGGGTTAACATTGGAGTTCTGGACCACTGGTTTTCAAAAATCAAAGGGGTATGAATACAGCGGTTGGGTTGGGATTCCCCCTTTAGCAGTGCGTTTGGTTGTTCTTTTCTCTTTTTCTTTTTTATTTATTCTGGTTTTGAGTGGGGAAGCTATTTGTACTCCAATCCTTTTTGTGATCCAGTGAATGAGTCTGATCCATAATCCAGGATTGAAGGAATGTCTGATTACATTAAGCAATTTGTTTATGAACTTAAAATCTTAAAGAAGCCTGGGTTTTAGTCAACCCAACTGCAAATGGGACACATTAGGATACCAAATGTTTTGATTGAATTGTTAAATCAAGAGTTGATTTTTCTAGAGAGAAGATCTAAATCAAGGTTGCAAAACCAGGGGTCGATCAGACAGCCAAGAACCAGTTGGACCCCTTGATCCCCGTCTGATGTTGGCCTTTCAAATTACAAACATATATATGTATGAATAAATATGTATATACATATGTTCATGTATATGTATGTACAATGACAAATGTGCATGAGAGATGCGGAATAAAATTTGAAAACAGTAACTAAAATGCATTAATTGTAGAAAGTTTAGTATGGAATTGAACAAAAATGTGATACTAAATTTGAATATACAAGAATCAATGGGTATAGCTTGCCTGTGTGTGAGACCGTCAGAAGTGGGGTCCCAGGCTGTTGCCGAGCTTTAATCTCACATTATATAATCTGTGGGTACCTTCCCTCTATATCTATTGAGAACTCCCTCAATCCAATGCCTAGGTTTTAGATTTTTGGGACTTTAACATGGTATAAAATGTGGACTTTTCCATTTAGACCGCCCACCTTTTGTTTTATTTATACCATAACCATTCAGCTCCGTCTTCAGGGGGTGTTCAGAATTAGTCCCACATCAGATAATCTGTGAGCGCCTTCCCAGGTTTTCATTGGAATTTGGGCCTTTAACAGTGTATGTGCAAATATCCTGCAAAATAACTTGTGACTTTAGTATGCCAATCTGCATAGTCATCTATGGAACTGTGTATTTGCGAATATCCTGCAATATAACTTGTGACTTTAAAATACCAATCTGCATATTGTCATCTGAGTGTAAACATTTCATATATATGTTTGAATGAAAGTTTATAATTACAAATGAATCTCTGCCTAAATTGCTATCCTCTTGCACACTTCCTCTCCTTAAAATGGGGTTGTTGGACCTTTTCCATTTAAGGCATTCTACTAAAATATGCAAATGCATAGGGTTTTATGTGAAAGGGAAAAAAAAAACCCTAGATTGCTTTCTTCAGCAGATTCATTATAATTTGTGGCCATTAAACCAGAAATTTTGTTTATCCTTCTCTGATGATTATGTAGGTTATGAATATGCATTGTTCTTGGCACATATCATGATTGACCTTTGGAATTTTTTATCTTTCTTGTTTTTACCCAATTGATCTTTAGAGTTACCCTTTTTCTTGTTTCTACGGAGATAGGTTCACTAATCATTTTTAATTGTTTTTGTTTGTGTACTAAAATTGGCAATTTTCATTGGACAGTTTGGGTTCTGCAAGAGCTGTTAACCGAAGGTATATTAGTGATTGTGTTCCCCTTAAAATTCGTATGCAAGCTTCAGCAGGTTTTGTTAGTGCAAGTGCTCTTGGAATGGCATGTGGTCCTGCCCTTGCTGGATTACTTCAAACAAATTTCAAGATTTTTTCTTTAACATTTAATGCAACTACACTACCAGGATGGGTAATGGCCGTCTCATGGCTCATTTATTTAGTTTGGTTATGGATATCCTTTAAGGAACCAGCTCGTGAGAATGAGAATGACCATTTGGATCAGGAAAATAATGCAGGTAAAGCGTGTGTTTTCAAACACTATTCTTCACTTTAACTGTTGGATATGTTGCATATTGAAAGTACAATTTTTTTCCCTTTCCTTTGCCTTTTCCTTTCCTTTGCCATCTATAAACCATTTTGATGGGCCTTGAATGCATATCATGACTGTACTTAACAAAGTTTCTTATATACTAATTTTTCAATATTTTGTTTCATAAACTAAGACGTCTATTCAGCACCTGTTTAGCTTATTTCTTTGCTTCACTTCCATAGTGAATATTGGTTCACCACCTTTTCTTCTTGTTATCAGTTTTGCTTATGCATATTTAAATTCCTCCAATAAAGTTATTTCCATGACAGTTTTCTATTATTCCAAATTCCATTGTTGGTGGAGGTAAATGTCATAGGTTAGGGTTGAGGGTCAGATGGAAGTTGTGTATAATGGGGTTTGATAAAGTCATTTGAGGAATTTGTGATTAAGGAATTATGTGAGTAACTTTTTGAATGTAGATGCTCTCAACTATCAAAGTTATGAAATTGCTCTCAGACTGCTTTACCTGTGACCAAAGATGGCAACCTGGCAATGAACCTTCTGGTTGGACTCTCTTGAAAAGTACACTTTATTGCTTCCTTGGTATTATGCTGTTGGCCATTCTGACTATCTGTGCTACCATTTTAGCCAACAAAGTGACAAACCTGATCCTGATCCCCCATTTGGTGATGACTTGGTCAATATCAGGCAATCCCAGGCCAAGACCAGATGGAACAGTTCATTAGCCTGATCCATGAGAGGCTGGGTGGCCTATGAGAGTAATGGATGAGTGCTCTCTCTCTGATCCCACATTCTGAGTTCCACTTCTTCTCTTTTCTCCAGCCTATTCTCAACTGTGGATGCTCCTGCTGCCACAAGGATGAGTAGAGACCTACCTCACCCTGTTGTCACTATCACCTATTGCTGTTCTTAATGTGACACTTCTCTAGAACTGCTGTTATCACTACCACCATTTCTTCACTGGAGCTTACCATTAGTGCTTCTGGAGTGAAAAGAAGGGGAGAAAAGTTATATAAAACTCCTCATCAATATCTATCCTTAAAATAAAAGCTTATCCTTGACTGACATTGGGTATAGGTAGGATGGAATACTCTAACCCAGTCAATTTTGGGTTCAGTGATTTGGAGCCCGATTTCAAGCCTATGAGCATCAGTCTCCATGTAAATGGCTGTGGAGAGCAAGAGTGCCATCGTAGTCTACATCTCTGTAGAACTCCCCTTGATTTTTCCAACCTCCTTCCCATCTCCCCATCTTCCAGAATGTTTGAGATGAAATCTCTTCTGGGACATATTTGGGGATCCCAATCCAACAAGGGGGAATGAGATCATGGCAATCCTTGGCAGCCATTTTATGTTCATCCTCAGTGTTACCTTCTGGAAGTGAGTGGTGGCACTCATCAATGTTTTTACTTAACTTTGTTCGTCAAAATTGTGAACAATATCTTTCAGCAAATAGCAGCAAGAGTGACTTTGAGCTATAGAACAGGATAACCATGCAGCTAATGGAAAACCATTTATAAGGACAAAAGTAGTTTAGACCTCTAGTTTTCCATCTAATTGTGGTGTGTTATGTCTGTCAATGGGTTTTTTCTCATTCTCAGGAAATTAAACTTTTAACTCAGCTATTTCTATTTGATGATTTCATAGATCTCAAGTATTTGCTAGAAGAGCAAGTTGAGTCTTCCATTGTCCGTCTTTCTGCGAGCTATGAAGTACAGAAAATTCTCTCTCACATTTAAATCCTTGACTATATAGGTTGCAATAGTGATGATGGTGGTAAGGCAAGGATCAACGTCCATATTACCAACTATAGATGGTTCGTCATATGAATCTGAAGTTGATCCTTTGTGAATCATATATAGCACTTAAACTCTGAAAGGGGTTTGCCATTCTTTTTTTCATGAAGTTGCCCTCTCGTCATCTTTGTTTGATAGTTTTAAGCTTTATGTTCCACTTATAGCCCCAAGCAATTCTGTTACAATCTAGCCCTTGCTTGCAAAGAACACAGTAGCTTTTATTCAGCATCCGGTTCAGTGTAGCTTGCAGGTGGGATCATGGAAGGCAGGATCAGGATCGGGATCGGGATCGACCCTGGTCGATCCGATCCTGGATCGGATCGGATCGAAGGATCCGCTGGATCCCAGGGAAGTCTGGCCGATCCTAGATCGGCCAGACTATAAAATGTTTATTTTTTTGGAAAAAATGCAGGAAAAATTCAGGAAAAAACAGAAAAATCTGATATATTGAAAGAACTAAGATTTGCATCAAAAATCATTATACATGCATTCATAGTACATAAAACATGAAATTTAAGACATTGTACATGTAACTTACATTGATAGAAGACTAATAATCTTTCCATCCACTTCCAGACATAGATGAGCCACCATCATTTGGGTTTTGGTAGCTATAACCAAAGAGGGAATTTGTTAAATCATGCATACCCATTTGAATCCCACTTGGTGTAAATTGTTGACTTGAGCTTTCTCCAGATTGTGATGGAGCTGGACACCATATACCAAGCGGTTTGTATGTACTTGTTGCTTCACTAGGGCCACTAGGCTCTTGTTCTTGTGAAGGCCAAGGTCCCCATCCTCCTTGTACTCCATAAGGTGAGCTACTAATATCTGAGTACGGTAAAATGGGAGGCTGAAATGCAGGTATATGGGTAGACCCTGAACTATAGTTTGGCTCCCAAGGTGGCCACTCAAGTATACAATTATAACATAATTACATCTAATAATAACCCTAATTAGGGTGAAATTTAGAGATTTTCTCTAATTTCCCGAAATGAAATAGTTCCATTATCAAAGAAAGGCATGATTAAGTCATTAAGTGATTGGAACACTTAATTGATCTCTAATTGTGCTAATACAACAAAAGCCCCAATTTTGAAACCCTAATTAGGGTGAAATTTGGAGATTTTCTCTAATTTCCTGAAATTAAATAGTTACATTATCAAACAAAGGCATGATTAAGTCAATTAAGTGATTGAAACACTTAATTGATCTCTAATTGTGCTAATACAACAAAAGCCCCAAATTTCAAACCCTAATTAGCCAATTAGGGTGAAATTTGGAGATTTTGTCTAATTGACAAAATCTAAGGGAAGAATAAGAAGATATAAGAAGATTAACATGTCTACATGTGTTTTCATTTTTTTCAGAATTTATAACTAAATTTCGAAATTAAAAAATTATATATACCTTAAGAAGAACAACTTCTTCCTTGCTTGAGTAAGATCTCTGAGATCTACTCAAGAAGATTTCCCTTGGATGTGCTCCTTCTAACCTCTTTCAAACTTGAAAGAGAACATACGGTTTAGAAGAAGAAGAAGAGAAGAAGAAGAAGAAGAAGAAGAAGAAGAAGAAGAAGAAGAGGAGGAGGAGGCCGACGGCGATGGAGGAGGCCGGCGGCGGCGGTGGAGGAGGCAGCCCGAGCTGGGGGGGGGGGGGGAGGGGGAGCACCGGTCTTCCTTCCCTTGACACCAAAACCTGCATGTTTTGGTGTCCTCGGGTGGGAAGGGGGCGAAATAAGGGGGATCGCGCCGGATCGATCGGGATCGACCCTTATCAGGTCGGATCGACGCCGGATCGATCGATTCGACCCGATAAGGGTCGATCCGGCGGCTTAAGTTCATATTTGAACTTGAACCGGCCGGATCGACTGAATCGCGCTGGGATCGATCGATCCCGGTTCGACTCGAGCGATCCAACTCAGATCCTACTGAGTTGGGTCGATCCAACCGGAAATGAGGGGTTTTGGGGGGCTTCAAGGGGGAATCGGATCTTTGGGGGTCGATCCGATCCGGGATCAAGCGATTCTGGCTCGATCCTGACGATTCTTCCTTCCATGGGTGGGATAATTACTCCTCCCCCTACCCCCTCTCTTCAACCCCCCTCCCCCCAACTAAAATAAAGGCACGACTCTGAATCTGTTAACTTTTTCCTGTCAAGCTAGCCACCTTATGTGGCAGTATCATCATGTTGACCTTGACCTTTTGACCAGGCTTGAGCATGGTTGTTAAGGCGACTAAGGCGGTGGCCCACCACCGTATTGCTTAGGCACCAAGGCGAGGCACCTAGGCGAAGCCTAGTTTCTGTAACAAAAGTACCTAGAAATCTATATTTTATACTATGTAAATTCTGTATTTGTTAATATAAAAGTGCTACCCACAAATATTTAGCACGTGTGTGTAAGGTCATATAATGGAAGAAATAACAAATGTTAACAAAATGATTAATAGTAAGAAGACAATCAATCGGAATCTTAGCATATATCTATCAAGTATCAACAAGTCAAAATGTTTTATTTAACCTGAAATATTGCTAGAAAAATAATAAATTGAGAGAAAGAGATAAAAAATGACTAAACTATATGTATAGTTAAGGCATCCAGCAATAAAAAAAACAACAGGGGCTGTTGCGTTCATGAATCATACAGCTATTAGTCTTATAGTACTGCTTGCCTAGGCAACCACTTGCCTAGGTGGTTGGCTGGTGCCTTGGGCTTGGGTTAGTATGTATACTCCAGTTTTATATAGTCCCCTGTCGGACGCATGGAAGGTAGGATCGGAATCGGGATCGGGATCGACCAGGCTCGATCCGATCCTGGATCGGATCGGATCGCAAGATCCGATGGATCCAAGGGAAGTCTGGCCGATCCTGGATCGGCCAGTTTATAAAATGGTTTTTTTTTGGGAAAAAAATTCAGGAAAAAACAGAAAAAATGAGGAAAAATATGATAAATTGAAAGAACTAATATTTGCATAAAAAACCAATCATACATGCATTCATAATATATGAAACATAAGATTTTGTGTATTATTACTACTATAATAATACAAGAAAAGTATAAAATATTAAAGACTTAGTGTATTATTGACCTGAATACCATTTAAGTAAATGTTAAAATTTGTAGTTTCATTTATTTAAGATATTACATGTAAATAAGAAATATCCCCCATTTGAATCCAATAAAAATATCAAAAAAATCACATCTCTTACTAATAAAAAGTCAACTCTCCCATCCAAGAAGGAAATCGCAATTTTTGTGATTTTATCAAAGTAGCAACTTTCTAATCTCTCACAATTTGACATATTTAAAATTTTATAATTCAAATAAGTCTAATAAAATACTAAAAATCTAAAGTCCAACAAAAAAAAAAATCAAACGTGCATATGACTTCTCCAAGAAGCTGCTCTCCTACTGACAACACTAAGTCTACTTGAGACTTCTTAGGATTTGGTCAAACTAAGCTATCATCACCCAAACTCATGAGTGTCATGAGTTGGGTGATGGTAGCTCAATTTGACCAAATTCTGAGAGGTTTGGATGATGATAACTTAAGTTTGACCAAATTCTGAGAGGTCTCAAGCAGACTAAGTGCTGTCAGTAGGAGAGTGGCTCCATTGGAGAAGTCACATGCACGTTTGACTTTTTTTATCGGACTTTGAATTTTTAGTGTTCCATGTGGTTTATTTGAATTATCAAATTTTTAGATAAGCTAAATTACGAGAGATTAAAAAGTTAGCATTTCGCTAAAATCACGAAATCGCGATTTTCTTCTTCGATGGGAGAGTTGACTTTTTATTGGTAAGAGATATGATTTTTTTGATATTTTTATTAGATTCAAATGGGGGGTACTTCCTTATTTACATGTAATATCTAAGTAACATTTTACTTAAATGATATTCAGGTAAATAATGGGATCCTGACAACCCTGCCTGAAGAGGATCCTGAAGGTAGCCTGAGGGAATCGACCTGGATCAGTTTGGATTGGCCTGGATCAGTTTGGAATCGGTCGATCCTTGCTTGATCCAGTCGATCCAACTCGATTCTGGCCGATCCAGCTGGAAGTTTGCCGATTCAGGGACTCCCCCCCCCCAGAATCGGATCCATAGCCCTCGATCCGATCCAGGATCGACTGATTCTGGGTCAATCCTGGCGATTTTGCCTTCCATGGTCGGACGCGGAAATTTTCATTTGTTTTGTATTTATATGGTGTTTGAGTTTGAGTTTGAGTTGATTTGTATTCATTTATTTTGCCTTGCGGGGCGTGCCAGCCTGTCTAACAGACATAAATTAGGATCCGCGCAATGCAGAGAGAATTTGATGTCCATGGAATGGACAAGTGCGCCACTTTTAGTTTGAACTTATTTGTTCCGCGATTTTTATTCATCAAGCGATTAGGGTAACATGTACTGGACCCCTGTCTCCATCGATCGGAATCGATGTTTTGTTTACATTGGGTTAAAAGCCCTTGATGTTATTTTTACATCAGTTTTAACCCGAATATTATTGATAGCAAAGTCGAGAGATTATGCATTTTCTAGAAAATTGTAATGCGGTGTTTTCCCTTTTTATCAGACGAAATGGATTTTGATTTGAAAGATGGATATTGTTTTTGGAGTATTCTATTTTGAAAGAGAACATTTTCTTTGGAGAAATGGTTTCATTTTGAAAAGGAGTATGGATTCCTTTTGGGGGTTTGAAAATATAATTTGGGAAATGGGCGCCCGTGGATTTACTTGTTATTTGAGTATGTTATGGATTTAAACCGCGCTCCCGCATAGGCAAAATTACCGCGCGAATATATGAGTATGAACTCAATGGGCATATGATGGTATTATTTTAGGGGAGAGTCTCTGTATGGACAGAGTTTCCCCATGAAATACGCACATATGCACATATACTTTATGAACATATGGGTATGCTTTTGGGCAGAACCCCCGCTTAGGCGAAGTTTCCTTTAAAAGACGTTCACATGAACATATATTTGTGAACATATGGATATATTTTCAGGTAGAATCTCCGCTTGGCAGAGTTTCATTTAGAAAACATATACATATGAGCACGAAATTGTGAACATATGAGTATGCTTTCGGGCTGAACCTCCGCTTGGGCAAAGTTTCCTTTAGAAAACATATACATATGAGCACAAAGTTGTGAATATATGAGTATGCTTTCGGGCAGAACCTCCGCTTGGGCAGAGTTTCCTTTAGAAAACATATAAATATGAGCACAAAGTTGTGAACATATGGATATATTTTCGGGTAGAACCTCTGCTTGGGCAGAGTTTTCTTTAGAAAATATATACATATGAGCACAAACACTCACCCATCCCGGAGTCTTGCTCGATGGGCGGGAAGAACATATGCATCTAAATGCCCATACCCATAGAGTCTTGCTCAATATGGAGGCATTTAGAGCACGAGAACAAGGTGTTTAAATACCGTATATCCATAGAGTCTTGCTCGATATGGAAGGTATTTAAACACCGAAGAACACGATTGAGTTGTTACCCCTACAGAGTCTTGCTCGATGTGGGGGTATGGATTGCATTATGATTTTTTTTTTTTAGAAACCCCCATGGAAACTAGCTCGGCATGGAGGGGGATTGAGGAGATGTTGATGCCGGATGGAGACGATCTCCTTTTCTTTGCGCTTGTCGAGGGCGGATGCTTCACACCGAGCGGGGGAAGAGCCAATACCTTCACACCGAGCGGAGAGCCTTTAGAACAAGCGGGGACTTTGGGGAAGAGCTTTTTGCTTTTTTCAAAATTTTCTTCCAATCCTTTCGGAAAAACCAGAAAAAGGATGGGGGGAAGATCCTTTGCCCCTAGGGGGCAGTTGACATAAAAAAAATGTAAAAACCCCAGAAATCTCAAAAGTACCCCTATAAGGGGACGAATGGAGCTCCAAGCCTCCAACCCTTTTTATATAAAACAGTTTGGGGAGATCTCCCCCCCAACCTGTTTTATATAAAACTGGTTGGGGGAGGGCCTTCTCCCTCTCCCTCCTGCGCATGTAAACAGGGTGGCCCTCCCCTATAAAAGGGGAGGCACCTCCTCCATTCCAAGGTGTGCAAAAAAGCCCCAGAAATCCCCCCTTTATGCTGAAGAAACCAGTCCCCATATTGAAGGCCGGCCAAAGGCTCCAAGCCCCTAAGTGCTGTCCCTAAACCCTGCTGATTGCAACCCCAAATCCTTGTAAACCAGTCTCCCAAAGCTTTGTAAAAGCCCCCTGGTTCTGAGAAGTTCAGAAATAGAAAAATTTCTGTCTTTCCAATCTCCTCTCGTCGGTTCTTCCAATTCTTAGTTCGGCGTGAAGGTATTCGCTCATTTCTTGCTCGATATGGAGTGAGGAGTGCTCGATAGCGTGCAAAAGAGCAGGAGATCGCCATCGTATACGGCATCAACATCTCCTCGTCCCCTCCATGAAGGGTTTCTCCAAAGTTCTATAGTATATTTCATATCCCCACATCGAGCAAGTCTCTGTGGGGATTTTTCAGGATTTAATACTGTCCGTATCGAGCAAAACTCTACGGACATATGGTATTTAAATACTCTTGTATCTTTGTGCTCTAAATGCCTCCATATCGAGCAAGTCTCTATGGGCACGTGCATTTAGATGCCGTTTGTTCTTGTATGTATATGTTTCTTCGAGGAGACTCTGCCCAAGCAGAAGTTCTGCCCAAGAAGATATTCATATGATCCTAATCTCGTGCTTATATGCATATGTTTTCTTGAGAAAACTCTGTATAAACAGAAGTTCTGCTCAAATACATATCCATATAATCATGACCTTATGATCATATGTATATGATTCTTAGGATGAACTCTGCTCACGCAGAGGTTCTACCCGAGAACATATCCATACAAGCACAATACTCTTGTATATTTGTATCTTGGTATATTCTGTACCCCACATCGAGCAAGTCTCTGTGGGGATTTTCCGGGGTTTAAATACTGTTCATATCGAGTAAGTCTCTATGGACATATGGTATTTAAATGCCCTTGTATGTTGTGCTCTAAATGCCTCCATATTGAGCAAGACTCTGTGGGTACGGACATTTAGATGCCTTGTACTCACGTGTATATGTTTCTTCGAGGAGACTCTGCTCAAGCAGGGATTCTGCTCAAGAGCATATCTGTATGATCATAATCTCGTGCTTATATGCATATGTTTTATTGAGGAAACTCTGTCTAAACAGAAATTCTCCTCGAATACATACTCATATAATCGTGAGTCTATGTTCATACGGATATGAATCCTGAGTTGAACTCTGCCCACGCAGGGGTTCTACCCGAGAACATATCCATGTAAGTACAATCTTACGTATATATTTCCTCAAGGACACTCCATCTAAACGGAAATTCCGTCCAAGTATCTACTCGTATGTTCATACTTGTGTGCTCATATGCATATACTCCCTGAAAGGAAAATCCGTCCAAGAGGAAGTTCCCTCCCTGAAGATATTTTCAGACTCATAAGAATTGTGTTCATACACATACATCCTCGGGGAGAAATTTGACTTTGATAGAGATCCCGTCGGAAATATATTCGTATGACCACAAATATATAAAAGGGACTCCTTTGAACGGAGATCTTGTCCTGAAAATGTATATACTCGTATAACCACGAAACAACTCTGTTAATATGGGTATACTCCCGTTCACTGTCCAATCATATACCAAATCCTCAAAAGGAACCTCATATATTTTCGAAGGAACAAATCCTTTTTTCTAAAAGAAACAGAAGGAGAAAATATTATATTAGAATTTCTTACAGATGCATATACTCTCGCCCATGCTATGAAATGGTATTCGAGTTGAAACTGGTGTTAATACGACACCTAAAGTTTTTAACTCGATGTAAATGTAACATCGATTCTGATCGATGGAGACATGGGTCCAGCACACGCCACCCTAATCGCCTGATGATTAAAAGGCACAGAATCAAAGAAGTTCAGATCAAAACACGGCGCACTCATCTGTTTCACGGATATACAAAAATTCGTTCTCTGCATTACATAGACCCTTACTTCTACCTGGCAGGCAGGCTGGCACGCCCCGCAATACAAAGTCAAAATATAGATAAATGAACAAACACTTTAAACATAAATGGAAAGGAAAAAATCCCCGTGTCCACAGGGGCTACATGCACTTTTATAGGGGTTACAACCCCTTTACATTGCGTGGGATGGGGATGGGATCCCCTTAACCGATGGACAGTCCCATCAGTTAAAGGGGTTTTCCTCCTTAACCGATGGAGTTCCCCTTAACCAATGGGAAGTTCCATCGGTTAGGGGTCTAATCGATGGATCCCTGGGAAGTTCCATCGGTTAGGGGTCTAACCGATGGATCCCTCCATCGGTTAGGGGGAACTCCCCTCTCAACCGATGGACAGTCCCATCAGTTGGGGGAGGGAGCCCCTCCAACCGATGGGCCATCCCATCGGTTGGGGGAGAAAGCCCCCTCCAACCGATGGCATGTTCCATTGGTTAGGGGGGGTTAAACCCCTTAACCAATGGTATGTTCCATCGGTTGGGGGGGTTGATCCTATGGGGGTTTTGTTTATAAATAGGCCCCCATATGCCCCTTCTTAAGGGGTGTTGGTGCTGCTGGAGTTCTGCCCTTTTCCTCGGAGATTTGTCGGCGAAGAATTGGATTTGCAACTCCTCGGAGTTTCCGCTGCACGCTTGTTCTTTGTACTTGTTCTTTATACTTGGTCTTATAGACCTTGTACTGTCGGATTTCTTCCGTGATGTATCTTCCTCGAAGCGTTGTTCTTTCTCGAACTTTGGCTTCACTGGAGAGGCTTGCTGCAACTTAATAAATGAACTTCCTTCTTTAACTTGAAAGGGCATTTGGATCCAATATTACCTAAGCAACCATGGGGTTACTTCAAGTAACAATGACCTTTACTTCGCCTTTAAGTCACCTCTTAAAAGGGACTTTACCCTTATTACTTAAGCAACCAAAAAAGGCTACCTAAGTAACCATTGGGTCACTATAAATAGACTTTGGCACTTCTTCCGGTAGATATCCGCCTCAACCTTTTTAGGGTTCAACATCCCCTTAAGACTAGGACAGGCAATGTGAATCCCTTTCTAAAATTGCCAGTTAATTTTCTGCATCATTTTCTCAGTTCATTCAATATTTCCTTGAGGCTTCATGCCATTTTTCTCTTTAATCCATCCATGTGGGATGTCCATCTCCGCATTGCTGCTTGTATCTTTAAAATTCTTCTGCTGATATTGACCTCAAGGTCTTTTTTGGCGTATAGCATGGCAAGAAAAGGTCCTCATGTCACCACCCTGACACTCACCCTCACCATGGTCATCCACTTAGTTGTACCAATATCCTTCTATTCTATGTGGGTGGCAATGGCAGTGATGGTCCTTTGAAGGGTAATGTCCCTTAGGTAAATCTTCTGTGTCCACAATTCTAATGGTGAAGCAAGATCACATTCTGTTTCTCAAAAATCCAGCAAATTAAGAATATTCTAGGTTGTAAAGACAGCAAAACTATTCTCTCTCTCTCTGAACTCCATGGGGAAGCAGTTTCGTTCTTATTTTTCTTTGCTGCTGTAAGTTGCAAAAAGACTGAAATCCAACTTAAACATTGTTTGCAGCTCTTAATGTAGGAATTTTGGGTTCCTGCAGTGATGATGAATTTCAAAACAAAAATCATCTTGGCTACCACAACCAATAAAACCGACTTACTAATTAAAACCTGAAGCAAAGTGAAAGACAGCAACCTTGTTGCAGTTCCTTTTCGCATAGGAAAATTTTCTGGTTCATGTTTCTCTGCTTATTTCTTTAGCGTTTCACACGGGGGACGGACTCCCTATTCAATTATGCACATCAGGTAACAGCAGGTTGGGTCACGGTCTCTTTTGCATCCCCTGGCAGTGTAATTTTTGCCACCAAGTGCAGAGGGCCTTCCAAATGGAAATCCAAGAAAAAGAAACCAGAAGTAGGTTTATTTGTTCATCTAGGTTCACTGGTGGGGTGCACCTTCCAAGGAAATGACTACCTGCTTCCACCATGTAGAAACCGACAAAACCTAGATGTTGAGGTTCTAAGGCCCAGGGCATATAAGCACAGGTGGTCCACCTGGATATCTGATATGGGATTAATGCCCATACGGCTCTCCTCTTAACACACCATTCTTCCAAATTGATACAAAGATGCTAACCAGTCACATACCAGAGATTGCAGAAGGTTAGGTGAGGCTTTTAAAGTCACTCAGCTGGATGTGTTCATCCTCTCAAACAAACATCTCTGAGCAAAAGTTTTGAGATGAGAACACTGATCTAAGACGCAATAATGGATAAACCCAAGAAAAAGGAGAACTATACTGTGTTTAAGTTTTCTTTTCATTTCCCTAGATGTGGCAGTTGCCTCACTATTCATTGATTGTCATGATTAAATCAGGGGTTGGTTGTTCGCCTGCCAATCCGGCCCTTGATCTTTCTTGTGGATCCTTTTCATAGGTTGTATAACAGTGCAGAACATCAGTTTGTTAGATATGTTTCCATTATTGATCACTAGACATAGTGGAATCAATGATGTAGGGTCAAAATGGAATCATTACTTAAGGCTGTTGATGAAGCAATCCCCAAAATTTATTCATAACAAGTTCCTATATTTTAGAATTTCTGGCTGGGCTGGTAGAATCAGTAAAGATTAGGCACAAATACGATATACATGCTTTGGGACTATCAAGTGAACCCTGATAAAATAAAACATGTAGGAATAGTAGGAGTGTAGGACTCACTGTTTGTTGACTTTTTATAATGATACTGATGTTTTCTATTAGAGATGAGTTCAGACATTTCTATACCCACAAATTGCTGTCTCTGTTTCCAACTGTCCAAAGAAGTGGAGCAAATATATTCTCTATCGGTCTATCCTAATGCAGATTGTTTATTAATGTTTCTCATGTAAATTTTTATTCTTGAAATTTTATGCTTTTAGTTAGATACTTGCCCATATATGTATTCTGATGCCTAGTCATCAAGTTGTATTTTTCTGCCACCAGAAGATGTGGAAGATGAGCAGCTAGAGAGTGGTCTTGTGCAACCTTTGCTTTTAAGTTCAGAGGAGAAACAAGAAGACTTAGATGGAGAGCAAGATTATGATGACAGTGAAGAGGCATCTGAAGAGAGACACAAGCCTGCGAACTCTATTGGTTCTGCTTATAGATTGCTCACACCATCTGTGAAGGTTTGATGATCATTCTAACACCTGTACAATATGTTGGAAATGCTATTAGTTTACTATATCTTTTTATCGTGCTTATCTGATCAAGAAGTTAGAAAACGTCTTGGCCTTTACTTTTTCTTGCAGAAGCATTTGCTATGGTAGATATGTACAATTCTTAATTAGTTGTTAGTAGATGCCATGGAATAAGGCTCTGATGATGATGATGATGAGTGGAGAAAAAAGAAGGTATTTTACCTCCTCTCTCCCTCAGAAAGGAAAGGTGTAAGTTCGGATGGAAGGCAGAAGCAGATAGAGGTAGCAGATTGGTGCAAACCTGTAAAAGAACAATTGAAAAATGCATAAAAATGTAAAAAATTGAAAAATTCATAAAAATATAAAAATTCACCAGATCACAATAAAATTTCAGTGGACATGCTTTTAAGATTGAAATTTTTTGGATGAAGTGATAGATATATGTGTGTGGCATGTTAATAGAATATGAGATGCATATTAAACATTTAAACAATAAACATGGAGTGTTCTTGTAGTCTTGCACTACCACAAATATTACAAACACAATAAATGCTGCAAAACTTAAATTTTCATACTCAAACATTACAATGCACTAAGATGGATAATAACGGGAAGAACCTTCTCCTTCATCGTATGGTTGCTATCCTTGAAACCCATAAAGAGGGTTCATATACTCAGAAGTCAGAATATTCACTGTAACCAAACAAAGATGCAGCCAACTCATTCATTCTCTTTGGATCCCTCTTGGAGTTAATGGTTGTTGGGTTGATTGGAATCCAGAGTCAGAATAAGAACCCCGAGCATGAGAAGAGGATGTTGAGCCATAATTTCTACCGGCTGGAAGTGCCTGAAATTGGAATTCAGGGTCACGAGCCAACCCATACATACTAGTCTCCTGTTGGCCACCTCCATAGAGACCATAACCTGAATCATGTCCATAGTGCCCCCTGTGAGTTATGTCCATACTGCCCTTGTGAATCATGTCCATAGTAACCTTGTCCCTGTGAACTATGTCCATAGTCACCCTGTGAATCATGTCCATAATCACCTTGTGACTGTGTATATGTGCCACATCCAGTAGTAGCACTTGCAGTTGCACTAGGATCATTATTATCATCGTCATCATCATTATTCTCAGAAGTATAAGAAACCAGACGCCTTGCAACCTGACTCTTTTTTCTTTTCTCTTGGTTAGCCCACCTCTTGCATCTTTGTATAGAGTCCTTTATCCCTTAGCGTTCTTCTCACATAAATTTGCCTCATCTTCTCAACTGCCAGGTCATCTCAAGCAAGGTTCAAGAACCCGGGGATCGGTCCCGGATCGGTCGGCCCCAAACCGATCGGACCGGTCGATCTCGATCCCGGTTCGGCCGATCTGGGCCGAGCCCGGCCGAGTCTGGCAGAGCTAAAGGGGGCTGGAGGGGCCCCCTCAAAAAAATTTAAATTTTTTTTTTTAAAAATAGGAAAAACATAAACATTGTATTTATGAACTGAAATACATGAAAAAATAGGACATGATACATCATTGGTTTCGAGGAAAAGCAATAAAATTATATTTATTGGAATCGCACATTATATTGTTTGGACATAAGGTTTACATAATCTGTCCAAGACATATAATGTTGGTAATATGCCTCATATTGAGTCAAATATTGACTATATGCATCCGTGTTCGCATATATGATAGTAATTGATGTGTATCCAGGTATTTCAGCACTTGATATGAGCCATATGACTCATATGAGTCATGTGAATGCGAATCGGACTCTGTGGATTGTGCATATGCTCCGCCTCCGGTGTAATACGATGCATCCGGGTATTGAGGATATGCCAAGTAGCCTCCCTGCCCTTGGTAGTATCCTTCAGTGGAAGCATAAGATGATGTATCTGAGGCTTGCTCTATGGTCTCAAACTCCATCCGTAGTTTTTCTTGACGCTCCCACTCCTCTTGCATCTTCTTCTTCTTCATTAACTAATTCCGTCTATACGGAATGAAGTTGGGATTGTATCTCAAATGTTCGGATGCTTATCGGCCTTGGCTTGGAATTGAGATGCCACTTTCTTCCCCTTCCGTGCATAATGTTGACTTGAGGTTTGTGCTTCCCTCCCTTGCCTACTCCCATGGTGCTGATCTTGAGTAGCATGGGTGAAGTCTTCCTCTTCAGTGAATACAATAGGATCTGGTGGCGGTGCCGGTGGCGGTACACTGCTGACATCTCCTCCATGATCGGAGCCCTCACTAGGAGTACTTGTCTTCGATGTGGAGTCATTAGAAGTTTGGTATACAAGATTATCGCTTGGCTCCGGAGTTTCATCATCATTATCTTCCTCGATGGTTTCCAAGTCTGCAATGTTAATGCCGTGTTTCTTGCTCCTTACCCACAGTCTTCTTTTGGCGTTTAGGGGCTGGGGGAGTTGCAAACTCCAGAAGCAAAAACACATCATCAAGCTCACCTAAATGAGACGTAAACATGTTAACATGAGAAATAAAAAATTTATAAATTATAATGTCATGTTGCATGTACATTATAACGGTCATCTACCTTCAGCCCATGCACGATCATGCGGGTCGAACTCCGGTTCAACTGAAGTGGTTGCATTTACCCATGCATGGAGTGGATGTTCCTCCTCAAAAACTTCTTCTATATCTATTGTCTCGGATGCTGCTGTTTCAGCTTATTGTTGGCCCGAGGCTCTATATTTTTCTCTATCTTGAACTTGTCTAATTAATTGGAGATTTTTAAGCTTCAATCTCATGTTATAGTGACAAAATACCAACTTCTCAAGACGTGCATACTTCAAGCGATTTCTTTGCTTTGTGTGGATCAAGCCAAATGTGCTCCAGTTCCTCTCACATGGCAGAGGTTGTTTGGCTTAACACCCGAATAACTACATATGCTAAGTCTTCATATCCATAAGTTCTTCTATGATCCAACCACCAATCCGCTGTAAATGAAGCATGTATAGTGTTTTAGAAAATAGAACCAACTCATTCCGGAGGCAAATAAATATGATGAGTAACTTCTAACCTGGACTCAAAATCTGAGCAGCTCTTTGTGCCGTGCTAGTACCAAAGTGGTAGAGCTGAAGTCTATAATCATGCATTTGTTTGCATGCTATGATTGCCCTATCCTCATTGTCTAGCATGCGTTTGATTACATTTTTTGCCCCAATCAACACTTCGGAGGCATTGTCATAGTTCTCATTCCTCCCATCAGTCCTATACATGTATTGGGGGTTGAAGAAATGCCCTACATATAGAAGAAAGATGTTAAAACATGATATGATTCCTTAAAATTATAAATAATATGTAATCACAATTCACAAGAGTTGAAGTGTTATGCTTACCTGCAGCATGAAGATCATGATGCAATGTGTGCTCCCATCGCCGATCTATGATTTCCCACCACTTGGCATACATCGTTTTGTTGTTCATTTGGATAAGCTCATTTGCTCGATCTATGGCCTCGTACAAGTAGCCCATCTCGGATCTCCTCTCCCCATCTACCGCCCTTAAGACTCGAACAAGCGGTTCTACTACATTCAAAACATTTTGGACCCCCTTCCAAAATGGCTTTGATTGAATAATGTCGGTCACCTTCTTTCCCTTCTCCCTCACCCGTGTAGGAGCATGTCGGGACATATAGTTCTCCCACTCTTCAGATGCTACCATCCTAATAAGGTTGCTACGTTGCCCATTTATGCTATCTAATGCAATATATTGGGATGCAAACCTTGTAGCTGCTGGCCGAAGCAACTCCCGTCCATGTGTATGCGTCCTCATGATGTCCAATATGTTGTTGTGATTGTAGATGAAGGTGGTTATGAATCTTGCGTTGTTCACTACATTTTCCACCAGTGGATCTTCACAAATATTTTCTAGCATTAGGTCAATGCAGTGTGCGGAGCAAAGAACCCAATACAAGTGTTCCCTTTTCTCCATTAGTTTTTGGCCCGCCAACTTGAAAGCCGCTGCATTGTCAGTTACCACTTGGACTATTCTTTTCTCTCCGATCTCCTCCACCATGTTGTCCATCAACTGAAATAGGTACTCCGCATTCTTCACCTTGCCAGAAGCGTCTACCGACTTCCAAAAAACGGTCCCTGGTTTGTAATAGATTAAGAAGTTTATCATACTTCTTCGTGTAATGCCTGCACAATTCCATAAGAAAAATTAAAACCCATGTGTTATTAATTAATAACAATTAGCTGACCAAACACTACACTTGTAGTTGTACATACCTGTCCATCCATCGCACATTAACGTGCAACCATATTCATCCCATATGCGTTCAAAAGTGGAAACATATGCCTTCATATCTTCAACCTCCATGTCCAAGTACTTGTGGTAGATTTCATAAGAAGTAGGGCCTTTTACCCCTTTGTCCACTTCACCAATAGTCTCGATCATTGACTTATAATATGGTCCTTTTGCTGCATTAGCCGGTATGTTGTTGAAGAAGAACCATCTTGACGTCGCTCTTCCTATCTTCTCCTTGCATATTTTCAAATTCTTGAAGGCTGCAGAAATGGATGGTTGCTTCTCCCTTCGCCTGGTGAGAAATGGGTCCAATGGTCCCACTCTAGGATCTCCGTCTCTAGGGATATTTACTGGAACCTCAGGTATATTTGTACTCATTCCAGCACTTGAACTCCCTTGTCCAGAAGATGCATGGCCACTACCTTGACCTAGGTGCTGACCAGTACGTCGGAGATAGTCCTCTTCCGCAAAAGACCTTCAACATGCTTGCGATGTCCGACGAAATTGTTCTATAATATGAGATAGAATGATAGATAATGTAAAAAAACTTGTTGATGATGTTATACATTAAAATGTATAAATTATAATGAGGGTTTTTGAACTAAAGTTACTAAACTAAGTTAACTAACCTTCTTCATCGTCATCAAGATCAATTGTTTGTCTCCCTCTTGATAAATGTATCTCATCCACAGACCTTCGAGGAGGGGCAAACAACTCTTCTCGGATTTCTTGGCGTCTTCTAGTAATGTTTGCTTTGGATGTCTCCTTCTCCTTCATGTATTGGCAAAATTGTATTCGAACTTCAGAAGAAACCCTCGAACATGGTGCCACCTCACCTTTAATTCTTGCTAGATGTTGTTTCAAACGCCATACGCCGCCCGATAAGACCCGGTTACAATACTTGCATTGGACCTTCCTTCGAGCCATGTCTACAACGGTACAATGAGCCCAAGCGGGATCGGCGCTGGGAGGGTTGCTTGAAGATTGGGGAGCCGGAGCAGCACCACCTTCGGCGGCCATGACTTAGAACACAAAAAAGAAGTTAAATAATAAACAAACAAAAAATAAATAAAATTTTTTTATGGCTGAGAGAGAGGGAGAGCAATCGCAGCCAAGAGTTCGGGCCGAGAGTGTGTGAGAGAGCCCGAAGACGAAGAGCAAGAGAGTGAAAGATGAGATCGCCTCGCAATAGTGTAAAAGAGCGCCCGAGTGAGAGAGAGAGAATGCCCAAAAATTGATAGGAGGTGAGAAGAACTCAACACTTGAGTTTGGAGCATAATGGGACCTTTGGGGGGTTTATATAGACCCCCAAGGCCTCCAAGGGCCAAAACTAGCCGTTGGGGAGCGCCCCCCAATGGCTAGAAACAGCTAGTTTTTGAACTAGCCGTTTGAACCGGATCGGTCCAATCCGAGCCGATTCGCGGCGGATAGGGCCGAGCTCGGCGATCCGGCCGAGCCCAGCCGAGCCAGTCCGATCCACTTGTAGGGACCGGCTGGGTTACCCCGAATCGGATCGGCCTGGCCCAAACCGACTCGACTCGGCCGATCCGATCCCGATCTGGCCGAGTTTTTGAACCTTGATCTCAAGCAGTAGCACTAGCCCTCTCACTCATATATATCCCTAATACAGTTTTCCTTAATGATGGAGGTGGCTTCGCCATTCTAGAAGTGACCGGCCTGCTATCTGATTCTGAATATCGAGGTGGCTCACGCTACTCCTCAGTGTCCTCAACAATCTCAGGCTGCTTTCCCTTTGATGATGATTCTCTTGGCCTTTTTGCTAGTACTTTGAATTCTAGATCCCTTGGCTCATCTCCATCTAGTATTCCTTCTGCCCACGTTGTATTAGTAGGATAAAAAATAGGGTCATCAATCTCCTCTCGTACCTCAACCCAAGATTGCAAGGGATTATGATCATCGAATAAGGCGTCCACATCAATTTGTCCAGTTGTATCATCCGCTTGGCATTCGTCCCTCAACTGTTGTCTTAATCTCATATTTTTTTATCCTCAATCTCATATTGTAACGACAATAAACTAATTTCTCTAATCGCTCTACCTTTAGCTGATTGCGAACCTTTGAGTGTATAAGGCTGAACGTACTCCAATTCCTTTCACATTGACTAGCTGATGTTGTTTGACTAAGCACCTGAATAGCAATAAAAGCCAATGCATTACTGCCCAAATATCTGTTCTGGACCATAATCCACCATTCAACTGTCCACCTATGATAAATAAAATGAATGTTAGATAGATGTAACAAAGATCAACTCATCATAATAAATGTATATATGGCATGTGTTGGGCAAATATAGTATACCTGGATTGACTTGCCTACAACATATTGCAATTGTAAGTTAGAATGTCTCTCGGTCCTCATTCTATATGCATCCATCTATAATAAGAAACTTTCAGTTAAACATCATGGACTTCTTCGCAAACATCTCCTCTTATTGATTAAAATTATAAAAAGAGTGAAAACCAACCTGAAGCGCACCTCGCCATCAACATGTGCATTGTCAGCATACATCAATTGAGGATTAAGAAAATAACCTGCATTTATGTATAAATAAGTGAATGTAATATGTAGAATACTCCAATAGGAAATAGATAATGAAATGATTCATCACTCACTCGCTGTATGCAAATCATGATGTAAAGTGTTTTGCCATTTGTGATCAATAATTTTCCGCCACTTTTTATAGTCTCTTGGAGGGACTTCCATAACTCCATCTTCGCACGGTCCATGGCCTCGTACAAATATCTCATGTCATTCTTATTATCGCTATCCACCATTCTAACACTTTCACAAGAGGAGTGACAACTTTCAAATAGCGTGCTACCTTGTCCCATAATTTTCTGTCTTCTATAAGATGGCAACAATCCAAATAATCCATTTGACTTTCAGCATTGCTTTGGTCTATGTACTCTCGCAAGGCCTTGTGATATATGAAAGACTTTAGCTTATTCTTAAATTTATGCAATGACTCTAAAGAAATGAAATAAGAAGCAAATCTTGTTGCCCCTGCACGGATGATGTCTCCACCTCCACTTCCTAACTCCCTAAACATGTTAAGGATCTCGGGAATCTGGGATGACCATATATGTACCGTGTCACCGCTTGTGCCCTCTTCATTGTAATCTTCACATTTTTATTCTTGTCAATGTACTGCACATAGAAGCCAATACAAGTGTTGTCTTTTTTGCATCAACGTTTTGCCTGTAGCCTTATAACTGACTTCATTATCAGTGACAACCTGCATAATATTTTCCTCTCTAATTTCTGCCACCATCTCATCCATCAAATGAAACAAGTAATTTGCATTCTTCTTATACTTTGATGCATCAATAGCTTTAAGAAATATTGTTCCTTCAATGCAATAAACAAGAAAATTAATCATGGATTTCCTCGTGGTACCAATTCAACCATCACATATAATAGTGCAACCCTTATCCATCCATATATGTTTGAAGCTTTCAATCCACTGATGGAGCTCCTCAACCTCCCCCTCAAGGCCATGCCCATATATGTCATAACGGGACGAAGCTTTGAAACCAGACCCAGCATCTGCTACAACATCAATCATCGGCTAGAAGTACTCTAATTAAGTGGCATAGGCAGGCACAACTACACGAAAGAACCACTTGCAAATGCGTTTAAATGTGTGCCCTGCAGATTCTACTGATTTCTTGACACCTCTCAATGCCTGCTTGATTTTGGGTTGTGTTGAAGCTTGCCTTCTAAGTACATAGCTATCCATGGGGCCTGCTCTCTGCGGGGCTGTGCCTGTACTGCCCCTACTACCTGATCCTTCTGCAGGTGCTTGTCCCCTTAATGGAGCTGCACACTCATGCTCTACTGCCTCTGTTAGCTCAAGATCTGAATCCTGAGAGTCGGGCTCATCATCATCATCCCTCCTAGCCCTTCTACTTAGTCTGCCTGAAAGCTCTAGACTAATTTCATCTTCATTTTCAGCTCTTCTTTGCCTACTCTCTCTCTAGCCCAGAAGACACTGTCGCATCTCTTCCCTCACCTTTCAGGGAGCTATGTCACATTGCTTTACCGCATCTCTTCCCTCACCTTTCAGGGAGCTATGTCACATTGCTTTACCTCTCCTCTTACCCCTACCAGATGTTGTTTGCCTCTCTAGTAATTCCTCCATGTATCTCTTTCCCACAATAATTGCATTTTACTTTCCTCCTCCTAGCATCAACTAAGGTGAGATGAGCCCACCCCGGATTGTCTTGTCCTTGGCTCTACTCTCTAGTCATGGTCCTACAATAAAAAAATCAAGCATAAAAGTTGTAAGTAGAATGAAAAATACAATCAAGTATTTTCCCACCCGAAAAATTGTGTTAAAGCTTAACTAAGCTTCAATAGACCTTAAACACACCTAATTACACGACATTCTAATTTTTAATACCTAATTTTGACTTAATTAAGGTATTTATCACAATTACATCACATAAAAGGCAATTAGGAGCATACTTGGAGCCTAAAACAGTGAATGAAGCTTACTTAACATTCAATCAACCCTAAACACAACTAATAATATGAAAGCCACAATTTTTAATAGTTAATTACCTCCTAATTAGAATATTTACCTTCAAAATATGACATGTATCGCAATTAGCAGCATGCTAAAACCTGAAACCATTGAATGAACCTTATTTAATCTTCAATTGACATTAACAAACCCTAATTACACAAAAGCCCTAATGTGTAAACCTAATTAGGAGATTTACCTTAATTACATAACATACAATAAAATTATGACCATGCTCCCACTAAATTGCCATCTATGACCTTAATTGACCTTTTAATCATCCTAAACTTATCTAATTATACAAAAGCCCTAAATTTACATCACTAAATAAGTCTTAATTTGGGGTTTTTCCCTAAATAAGGTGTAAAATAGCTATATGTACTTATGTAGCATATAAAGTTACTTATAGCATGCAAATCTATGGAAGAAGTAAAGAAAAACACAATACATTCAAGTTTCTTCAATGAAAAGGATGAGAAAATGGCGTCTATGCTCTGCAAACACCGGCAGCGACAGTGGGAAGAGCATCTCCGGCGGCAAAATCCACTGCAAAAAACTCCCCAAGGGCCTCTTCCACCTCCCCTGCGGCGAAACCCCTCTCAAATCTTGAGATCTGAGGGGGTCATGGACCCTAAACCCTAAACTTTCCTTGTATGGGGAGTTCGCGTCCAGTTTCGCCCTGTTTCGGGCCGAAACAGGGCGAACGGTTTCGGGCGAAACTCACATCCATGGATTGGTGGATTTTTGTTTTAAAGATCAGGGAAAATGAGGAAAACCATAAAAATGAATATAATTCTCAAACATTGTTAGGGAATGGACACATAATGCCACAAACCTAGCAAGTTAATTGGTCAATAATAGATGTTTGTCTTAATAGCATGTGAACATAATTGGACAGAAGGATGCCAAGTTGTAACTCAGTTAGTCACTTGGTAGTAATTCTACAAAAGCCCTAAGCTTGGATTTCTAATCAGAGTCATATTTAGAGATTTAGCCTAATTGCATGTAGTCGATGTTTAAACATGACAAACAGGTTCAAGGTGGTTAAGTAGTCTACACCTATGCTAAGTGATTCAGATTTTTTGTAGTTTTCTCTTTATTATTTGCAGAATTTTCTTCACCTCTTCCTTTTGTTTCCCATCCCTGTCACATTTCTTTGATCTTCTTTTGGTGATTCTGATATACTGGATATGATTCAGGTACTAAGGATCTTCCAACAGTAAAGAGGCTGGGCAGTGGAAATGGGTCATTGGTGCCACAGAAGTTGGGGAAGGGTTTGTGGCAGGATTGAGCCATTACGAGATAGGGATATCAACCTTCTGGTTGCGATCCCAGTCAGAAATCAATTAAAAGGCCGTGTCATCCTAGAAATGGCTCAGGATCAGTTGATCCACGGCTGCTTAGACACTGTTTCCTTTTAGCGTGGAAGGGTTCAGGTGTTCCCCCTAAAATCAGATTGGCAGATTGGCCTATTGTCTTCATTTGATTTCATTTGAGACTCTGGGAAGCCATCTAGATATACTCCTATAATGACAAAGCTTCTTCCTTCTCCTGAGAGAACCATTGCATTACTCCTTAATGTCATTCTCCATCGTTTGGGAAACTGCTGTGTAGTTACTGAGGATCCAACTAGCTCTCTCCAGTGTTTTTGGGTATTTTCTAGCCATTTTAGCTTCATCTAGTGCTCCAAACAGGAACTTCTAGATGATGGGATATCAAGCTATCATTCGGAAACCAGTTTCTCAAGCCTTCATTCTGTAGCTTTGCCATTCTATATATAATGTTTTTTCCCCTTTGTTAAAGGCCGGAACTCTAATAAAAAATCTAGGCATTGAGTTGATGGAATCCTCCACATATGTAAAGGTGAAACTCCCATGGATTTTCAATATGGGAGTAAGGCACTGTTTGGAAACGTGTATTAAAAAGGCAAAATCTCAAAAAGGCCGCTTTTGAGATAAAAATCGGATGGCAGGCTATTTCGGGCCTCGTCGTCCGTGCCGTGAAAGGTGCGGGCGACGATATCTCGTCGCCTGTGCACCCACGTGAAAGCACACCAACAAAAAAAAATAAAAAAATATATAGATATATATATATATATATATATATATATATATATATATATCGTTGCCTTTAGCACGCCGATGGGTTCGACTCGTCGTCCGTGCCCAAAATCTCCCAAAGTGGGCACATACCGCTTTTCTGCAGCGGAGAGAGGAAATATCATCTCTCTCTCTCTCTTCTCCCTACAAAATCTCCCCTGCAGCAAACCTTTGCCGCCCAAAGATGTTTGAAAACGCTTCGGATTTGGCAGAGATTTTGCAGCCCAAAATATCTCAAAACTCATTTCCAAATGCTGCCTAAACCACAACACCAGACAACATGGATGGGAAAAAATGTCCACATATGAAGAGACGATCCAGTGGGTAAACTGTCTCTCTGATTAAAGGCCCAAACTCTAACCCAAAATCTAGGCATTGAGTTGAGGGAATCCTCCACGGAGTTTCCAATATGGGACTAACCACAACACCCTTATGAGTAGGTTCCTTTCAAAAGAGTGAAGGGACATGCTACACATTCAGTCAGTTGTTTGGCTTCTGATTTGCTAGAATGGAATTAAGTAGTTGTGACTATGTTATGTACTTAACAATATGATTTGAAAGGTCTTACTTCTACAATGAGTATTCACATAAAATTATAGAGTCTCAGAGACTGGTGATTAGATTATTAGAGATTAAACCAACATTAGCTTGAGGCCTTCTGCATGTTGTCAAATTATAGTGTTTTAGGTACCTCAGTCAATTGTTCCGTGTCCAAATATGTTCATGGAAATTAGGTTGGGTAGCGGCAAATCTTTTATACCTTGGCATCTTCAGATTAATGGTCCCATGGTTGATTGGTCAGCTTCCAGTTTAGTCAATCATGGCATCTGTTAGTGGCCATATAAAGCAGTATTTGTTCCTAAGAGAAGGGTCATCTGTTATCACACTATGGTGTGTCCTAGATTTGGTGATTCTAGAAGAGAAGCGCTGTCATTTCATTATTTTTCAAACAGATGATCAAAGTCACCTGCAGAAAGTGGATTATGTTTTGTTATTCTTCTCGTTCTTATTCTTAAAGCATGCCCTATCATTTCCTTGTGTTACTTGAAAATGCAAGTGCACAAGTTGATTCACATAATTTATATTCTTTTCTCTTGTAATTGGGATTTTTTATCATTGTGAACTAAGATTTCACATTCATTTAGATACTGCTAGATATCTCATTAACCTTCTCATTTTTTTGGTGGATAACCACTAAACAATTTATTAAGACATTGTGACTGATGAAAACTAGAGATTTGGTAACAGCTCCTACAATTCCCTGAGTGCTTTGACTTTCCTCATTTGGTGAAAACTTTCTTGTTTGTTTCCTCTTAATGGCGTAGCATATATGTTACTTTCTTACTTTACATTGTCTTTACACATTGCCAGGTACAACTATTGATTTATTTCATGCTCAAATATGCTATGGAGATCTTGCTTTCTGAGTCAAGTGTCGTTACCTCATACTACTTTAGTTGGACCACCAGCGCCGTGGCAATTTTTCTTGCATGCCTTGGTTTAACAGTTCTTCCAGTAAATGCCATTGTTGGTAGCTACATAAGCAATATGTTTGAGGACAGGTAGGCAGATTCATGCAAACTGCTGATTCTTTTCTTACATGCTCTTGTACATCAGCCAACTTAATGTCTGAATGTCGCATATCATGTTTGTGATGTTGGGTCATCTTTGTTATGTCAATCTATTTTGAGCTCTATCTGGCTGAAAATGACTGTGCACTAAATACTCTGACAATTACTTGGAGCTTTTGTTATATGCTTATGATCCAAAATAGTTAATGTAGGGCTCATACATTTTTTTTGGGTTGATATTGATATTGTTGTAGTACTGTTTATAAAACACCTCCTGGTAATTTTAAAGGTGAAAAGATGTAGATGTTACGGCTAGCTGATCCTCCCATAGAAGGCAGGATTGGATCCCTGAATCGGTCTAGGCCGATCCAGATCGGGATCGGATCGGTGGATCGGCCGATCCTCAAGGATTATGGCCGATCTAGGATCAGCCATATTAAAAAATTGACTTTTATTTTTACACAATGTTAGAAAATTCAGGAAAAATTCAGGAAAAAACAGAAAAATAGGGGAAATGCAAAAAAAAATCATTAAATTCAAGAACTTCACATTTTTGTAGAAATCACATATAAGTATTCACATTACAATGCAGAGCAATGATAATTATGATAAACATGAAAGTTGAAATCCCTTACATGAAATGAAGAAGTCTTGTTTTTTATTTAGATTATGGAAGCTTGCATTGTAAGAAGAACAATCTAAAATTGCCATCTAGACCGTGATGACCCATCATTATTTGATTGTCTATATACTTCATCAGTCTGCATAGCCTCAAAGCCATAACCAAAGAGGGAATTTACTAACTCATGCATTTCTCTTCGAATCCCCCTTGGTGTATATGCTTGGCTAGAACTTTCCCAAATTGTGAAGAAACTTTGCATTATATCCTTACAGGTTTATATGAACTTGTTACTTCACTTGTATCTGTATTAGGCCATGGTGCCCATCCTCCTTGTGCTCCAAGAGGGGAACTGCTAAGATCTGAGTATGGTGAAGTGGGAGGCTGAAACTGAAACTGAGGAGGGTATGAAGATCCTGATTTATAATGTGGCTCCTAAGATGGTCAATCATAGGCTGTCTAACGTTGTTGGCCGTCATATCCCCTTTGTCCTTCTCCTCTACCTCCTTGATAATTCTATTTCTGGCACATAGCTTGTAGCAAGGTTTGCCATATCGGATCTCGGCTTCGTCTCGGGAGGGTCAAAGAGAAGAGATCTCGGAGAGATCTCGGGAGATCAGGATAACATAAAAGTGTAGATCACATAGGTTCACATAGATAATTCCATAAGGAACATAGATAATTGCATACATTCTCAAGTGAAAAATCTCACGAGTTTAGGTGATGATAGCTTAGGTTTGACTAAATCCTGAGAGGTCTCAAGCAGATTAAGTGTTGTCAGTAGGAGAGTGGCTCCATTAGAGAAGTCATATGCACGTTTGACTTTTTTTACCCGGATTTTAAATTTTTAGTATTCTATTGGGTTTATTTGAATTATGAAATTTTTAGATATGTCAAATTATGAAAAATTAGAAGTCGCTATTTTGATGGAACCACCGAAATCACGATTTTCTTCTTGGATGGGAGAGTTGACTTTTTATTTGTAAGAGATATGATTTTTTTGATATTTTTATTGGATTCAAATGGGGGGGGGGTACTTCCTTATTTATATGTAATATCTTAAGTAAATGAAACTACAAATATAACATTTACTTGAATGGTATTCAGGTAATAAGGGGATCTTGACAACCCTGCCTGAAGAGGATCCTGAGTCCTGACAACCCTGCCTGAAGAGGCATCTCGGCCTTCTCGTTTCTCGGGAAGGGGCCGAGACCGATATTCTCGCGAGATCTCGCGAGATTGCATACCATGGCTTGTAGTAAGCCCCATACCTAGTGAAAATCCTGGCGCAGTATATCTTGTGTCTCTATGACAGTATGACCAGCTCCTCCTGTGGCCCCAACAGTAGCTCTATCATCATCATCATCATCATCACCACTACTGGCCTGTGTCGAATCATCACTACGAGCTGGTCGTCATGCTTCTCGTGCAGGTGGCGCCTCCGACTTAGGTGGAAGTGTCTCATCATCATCATCATCTGTAGCAACTGTGTAAGTCAAAACCCACCTCTTCTTCTGCCTCATATATGTAAGATTTATTTTTGCTTGTTGGATTCTCTCCCCTCTTTTTGCGTGGCTGCTCTACTCAATTGAGGCTGACTTGTAGGCAATCTATATGTCTCTAGCTGTGAAGCAGAGTGCCATAGTCTCTCTCTAGCATGTGGATCCTTTCTAACTTTAAGCTCTAGGTCTTGAGCCTCCACTCCATCTAACTCTCCTTCTACCCATAAGCGATCTCAAGGGTCAAATTCTAGGACATCTCATGTTGCTCTTGTTTCCACCCATGCATTTAGAGGGTGTTCTTCATCCAACAATTCGTCAACATCAATGATTCCAACAGTGTCTGTACCCTTTGTTGTATCTGATGGCCATGGCCTACCACGCAAGCTCGTCAATCTCTGCTCTTGTCTTTTTTGTCTTTCCTTGATACACTTGATCTTTAGTCTCATATTGTAATGATAGTAGACCAACTTCTCCAGCCTTGTGGCAGTTAGCTTGTTTCTCACTTTTGTATAGATTAGTGAGAAAGTGTCCAATTCCATTCCTCTCACACTGGATAGAAGAAATCTGACTCAATACTCTAATTGCAATTCTGGCGAGGGGGTTTGTTTGTCCAGTCTTATAATCCAACATAACCCACCACTTAGCTGCATAAACAAGAAACTATTTTTAGTTGGTCTAACGTAGGATAATCCTATTAATTTCATACCACTAATTCATATACTAATCAAGACTCATTCTCTCCACTACTTGTTGCAGGTCATTATCCCTGTATATGTCTAGCTTCATTTTGAATCTATTCATCTGACAAAGCAAAAAATTGACATCAATATACTTTTATTATTTTACAAATCAGGGCTGAAAATTACTTATAAGAGGTGTGCCTCCACCATAGCATCAAGGCGCTCGTTAGTGCTCCCATATAATCTACTGATAACATTTATTGTTCCTTGTAGCACTTTGCCATTATTTTGCATGGCATTACTGAATTGATATTTGGGATTAAAAAAATATCTTGCATCAATTTATGCACACATAAGATGATAATTCATAATACTAAAAAAGTATTAAGGTAATGCATTTGCCTGTTGTATGCAAGTCATGGTGAAGGGTGGACTCTCATCTCCTGTCAATAATACGCCTCCATTTCTGGAATGCCTTGGGGTGTTTTTCTTTCAACTGTTCCTTGGCCTTATCCATAAAGGCTCACCATTTTAAATAAAAAGATCATCTCCCAGAAACGGTGGTCTCCAATGAAGCTAGCTATGTCATAGCCTCATAGGCAACTTCCCTAGGTTCTCCTCTCAAAGTGTCAACATATGCCAAATAATCGGTGCTATAAATGAGAGTGCCCAACTCATGCCTATACTTGTATAAACTCTTCAATGTAACAAAGTTGGAGGCAAATCTTGTTGGGCCAGGACGAAGGATGTCATGTCCATCAGTGCATGCTCTCATCATATTTAAGATTTTGTTATGTCCATAAATAAGGATGTGATCCTTTAGGCCTTGCACACCAGCTTAACAACATGCTCGTCTTTCCCAATGTCTTCCAACATCAATCTACAGGATGTGCAGCACAAGATACCCAATAAAGATGTCTTCTTTTGTCCATCAATTTCTTACCTGTTGCCTTATAGTTAGCTTCATTGTTTGTCACAACTTGAACTACATTTTCTTCCCCAATCTCATCAATCATTTCGTCCATAAGCTTGAAAACATAATCTCCATTTTTAATTTGTCCACTTGCATCAACAAACTTCATGAACATTGTCACCTCACTGCAAATATAGAAGGAAGTTTATCATGGACTTCCTTGTAGTCCATGTCCATCCATCACACATTATACTACAACCTCTCGTCATCCATACTGTTTTAAAAGAGGTAACCCATTCTTTCTGCTCTTCAATTTCTTCTTCCAAATATTTCCCATAAATATCTTTAGGGGTTGGTGCTTTCAATCCTGGCCCAGCCTCTCCCGTTGAATCCACGATAATTTAGAAGTAAGGGTTGAATGTTGTATGTGTTGGGATTCCTGCATGCAAAAACCATTTCACAATATTCTTGACTGCACCTTTTGCTACTTTAGCTATAGCTTTCACTCCTTTCATAGCTTGTTTGATTGTTGGCTGTGTTATAGTTTCCTTTCTATATAGAAATCTATCCATATGAATTTGCGAACTCTCAAAAGCTCCAAAGCCTCTTCCTCCTACTTCTGAAGATGCGCTTCTAGCCTTCTACCACCATCTTTTCCTCCTGAACCTCTTGATCCCGAAACCTCTCTAGTCGTGTGTCGTTTCTGATGACATTCTTCCCTAAGCCTTCCCAAATAACTCTTCAATTGATGGACCATCACTTTCCTCTTCTGGTAGATTTTCTTCATCGGAACTTTCAAAATCATCAAGGGAAATTGGCCTATCCCTCACTAGGCCTTTGTCCCTCTTTTCATGTCTTCCAGATATCTCATCATGCCTGATGGTGCTAAATGTGGATCTCTTTCTCTCTTTTCTTTCTCCCTAGTATACATGGAAGGCAGGATCGGATCGGGATCGGGATCGACCCTGGTCGATCCGATCCTGGATCGGATCGGATCGAAGATCCTCTGGATCCCAGGGAAGTCTGGCCGATCCTGGATCGGCCAGACTATAAAATGTTTATTTTTTTGGAAAAATTCGGAGGAACATTCAGGAAAAAACAGAAAAAATCTGAACTCCTGAAAGAACTAAGATTTGCATCAAAAATCAATTATACATGCATTCATAGTACATAAACATGAATTTTAAGACATTGTACATGTAACTTACATTTGATAGAAGACTAATAATCTTTCCATCCACTTCCAGACATAGATGAGCCACCATCATTTGGGTTTTGGTAGCTATGACCAAAGAGGGATTTGCTAAATCATGCATACCCATTTGAATCCTCTTGGTGTAAATTGTTGACTTGAGCTTTCTCCAGATTGTGATGGAGCTGGACACCATATACCAAGCGGTTTGTATGTACTTGTTGCTTCACTAGGGCCACTAGGCTCTTGTTCTTGTGAAGGCTAAGGTCCCCATCCTCCTTGTACTCCATAAGGTGAGCTACTAATATCTGAGTACGTTAAATGGGAGGCTGAAATGCAGGTATATGAGTAGACCCTGAACTATAGTTTGGCTCCCAAGGTGGCCACTCATAGGCTGCATGATGTTGTTGTCCTTCATATCCCCCTTGTCCATGCCCTTGTCCTTCTCCTCCGCCTCCCTGATGTTCTGTTTCTGGTACATAACTTTCAGTACCCTACACCTGTGGCCCCAGTATATCCTGCTCCTGCATATCCCTAGCCAGCTCCTGTGGCCCCAGTGGTAGCCCCATCATCATCATCATTTGGATCTTGTGTGGTGTCATCACTACGATTGGTTGCTGCGCCTTTCCTCTTTTTTGCCTGGCATATGTTATTTTTTTCCAACTCTAAGGCTTTTGAACTCTTCTCTTTTTGTGTTGCAGCTCTTCTTAATGCAGGCTGAGTGGGAGGCACTCTAGATGTCTCTGGCAAGATAGCTGAGTGTCGTGGCAAAGAGAAGAGAGGACCGAGGGTGAGAGGTTGGTCCTCACTTACCCTAAGCTCTGGATCTCCAGCCTCTACTCCATCCAATTCTCCTTCCGCCCATGAGCAATCACGAGGGTCAAATTCTGGAACATCCCTTTCCTGTCTTGTTTCCACCCATGCATTTAGTGGGTGTTCCTCATCAAATAACTCATCAACATCAATTTGAGATGATAATGCTTCCTCTCTGCAAAACGTTGCTCCCAATGACTACCTGCAAAAGTCATTAGCCTTGCCTCGCTCTTCTTTTGTCTATCTTTAATGCATTTCAGCTTCAACCTCATATTGTAGTGGCAATAGACCAACTTCTCTAGCCTAGTTGCACTCAACCTGTTCCTCACTTTGTGTGAATAAGTGAGAAAGTGCTCCAATTTCTCTCACACTGGCTAGATGAAGTGGTCTGACTGAGTACTCTAATAGCAATCCTTGCAAGTGGACTTCTTTGACCAGTCTTGTAGTTTAACATAACCCACCACTCACCTACAAAAAAAAAACATACAATGAATTAGCACATAATACAGTGATTTGTCATTTTGTTATGAAGTAAGCATGAGCTTAAGTCTGAAGGTTCTTACTCGGACCCATTCTGGTCACTGCTTCTTTAACATCATAATCTCTGTAGATGTCCAACTTCAATTTAATCTGTCCATCTACAGTATAATACAGTTGCTAGTGTAACTCCAAAAGTATATTGAATACATGAAAATGGAATGAAGTTTTTAACTTGGCCGTACCTCTATCATAGCATCTATTCTTTCGTCCATGCTCCTAGATAATCTCCCGATGACATTGATTGTCCCCTGGAGCACCTCACCATCATTGTGAGGGGAATCACTATATTGATGCCTAAGGTTAAAGAAATACCCTATATGTACAAACATGTGTAGTAAGTTAGAAATTCAACTCATGCTAATAAGAAATATGCACAATAAGATATAATACATTTACCTGCTGCATGTAATCATGGTGGAGTGTTGACTCCCATCTTGCATCAATAATCTTCACCATTTTTTATATGCTTGCGGATGCTTCTCTCTCACCCTTTCCTTGGCTTTATCCATAGCCTCATATAAGTAACCCATGTCATTCTTGTCCTCTCCATCAACCATCCTCAGCACCTGTACTAGAGGCTCTATTAGCTTCAAATATAGTGGATTTTCTCCAAAAATGATGGTCACTGACCAAGCAAGAAATCTCATGTGCCACATCTCTGGATTCCTCTCTCAATGTAGCCACATGTGCCAAGTACTCGGAACTGTGTATGAGAGTGCCAACTCATGTCTAAACTGATGCAGACTCTCCAATGCAAAAATTGTGAGGCAAATCTTGTTGGGCCAGGACGAATTATGTCATGTCCATCTGTGCACTCTCTCATCATATGTAAGATTCTATTGTGTCCATAAATAAAAGTAGTAATCATTTGCGACTTGGACACCAAGTCATGCACATGTTTGTCTTTGCCAATATCCTCCATCATCAAGTCTAAGGAGTGGGCTGCACAGGGACCCAATAAAGATGATGTCGTTTTGCCATCAATTTCTTCCAGTTGCCTTGTAACTGGTTCATTATCAGTGACAACTTGGACTACATGTTCCTCGCCAATTTCATCAATCATCTCATCCATGAGCCTAAACAAGTAATCTGCATTTTTTATTTGCCCACTTGCATCTATAGATTTCATGAACACTGTACCCTCACTGCAATATACAAGAAAGTTAATCATGGACCTTCTTGTTGTTCCCGTCCATCCATCACACATAAGAGTACACCTCTTGCCATCCATATATCTTTGAATGACGCCACCCAATCATTTATCTCAGTCAATTCCTCTTCAAGATATTTGCCATAATCTCCTTGGTGTAGGAGCTTTCAAACCTGGGCCTGCCTCACCAACTGAATCTATCATCATTTGGAAATAAGGACTAGATGCTGTATGGGCTGGGACCCCTGCATGCAAAAACCATTTACAATGTTTTTAACTGCATGTTTAGCGGAAGCAGCTGTGGCCTTTACCCCTTTCATTGCATGCTTTATGCCAGGCTGTTTTGATGAAGATTTCCTTCCCAAATTGTGTCAACCCCTAGTTGGTCCCGTTCCCCTCATTGAACCACCTCTCCTGATAGGTGGTGCCGGTGGCCGTGTGACACTAGCCCCTGATGATGATCCTTCTCTTGTACTATGGAACCTCCGCATGTCACTTTCCAACATGGCAGCACGCCGACTCTGCCGTAGTCCTTCTCTCCATTCTCTCTCATTAGTGTAGATCCTCATAATCTGTATCATCTGAGTCTTCAACATCAACAGTTTCTTGTAGCTGCCTTACTTTTCCCTTCCCAGAAATCTCTTCATGCAGTTCTTGTTGATGTTGAATACGTATGCCTCTTTGTTGTTGTCTTCCAGCCATGTACTCTTTCATCTCATTCACTAACTCCCGTGGACCAATGCTTGCATTTTACTACATTTGTTCCAATGCCTGCATGTGTTGTTTTAGGCGGTATACACCTCCATTCATTTCCTTACCACAGTGGTACACCGCACTCTTTTAGAGGCAGCATCAATAAGGACACCGTGTTTCCATCCAATGTCTACTGTGGTTGCTCTTCCTCGTGTCCCTCATCAGCCATACTTGCTAATCCTATAACAAATTAGAATACAAACACATTCATGTGTAGTATACAATTATAACATATTACATCTAATATTAACCCTAATAGGGTGAAATTTAGAAATTTTCTCTAATTTCTCGAAATGAATAGTTCCATTATCATAGAAAGGCATGATTAAGTCAATTAAGTGATTGGAACACTAATTGTCTCTAATTGTGCTAATCCACATAAGCCCCAAATATCAAACCCTAATTAGCCAATTAGGGTGAAATTTGGAGATTTTGTCTAATTGACAAAATGTAAGGGAGATAAGAAGATATAAGAAGATTAAACATGTGTACATGTGTTTTTTTCATTTTTTCAGAATTATAACTGAATTTCGAAATTAAAATGAAATATACCTTAAGAAGAACAACTTCCTCCTTGCTTGAGTAAGATCTCTTGAGATCTACTCAAGAAAATCTCCCTTGGATGTGCTCCTTCTAACCTCTTTCAAACTTGAAAGAGAAGATAGGGTTTAGAAGAAAAAGTAAAGAGGAAGGAGAAGAGGAAGAAGAAGAAGAAGAAGAAGAAAAAAGAAGAAGAAGAGGCGGAGGAGGAGAGGAGGCCGGCTGGGGAGGACGCCGGCGGCGGTGGAGGAGGCCGGCGGCGGCGGTGGAGGAGGCAGCCCGAGCTGGGGGGGGGGGAGGGGTCGCACCTTCCTTCCTTCCTAGGACACCAAACCTGCATCTTTGGTGGTCCTCGGGTGGGAAGGGGCAGAAATAAGGGGGATCGACCTCGGATCGATCGGGATCGACCCTTATCGGGTCGGATCGACGCCGGATCGATCGATTCGACCCAATAAGGGTCGATCCAGCGCCTTAAGTTCAAATTTGAACTGAACACGGCCGGATCGACTGAATCGAGCCGGGATCGATCGATCCCGGTTCGACTCGAGCGATCCAACTCAGATCCTACTGAGTGGGTCGATCCAGCCGGAAAGTGGGGTTTGGGGTTCTTCAAGGGGGAATCGACCCTGTGGGGGTCGATCCGATCCGGGGATCGAGCGATTCTGGCTCGATCCCGGCGATTCTTCCTTCCATGCTAGTATATATGCTCTCATCTCCTTTACAATCTCCTTGGGGCACTGTTGGCACAAAAAAAATATATCAATACCCCTTTAACCGGAGGAGGGACCTCCTCGGTTAAGGAAAACTTACTTAACCGGGGGGAGAACCATGGACGGATCTAGTTTATAGGGAGTGGGGTCACGTGACCCCACTCAAATTTGTTTTTCTTAAATGACCATTAGAATTGAAGATTTTGAGAGGAATTATGGTAAAGAGCCCCAATGAAATGTCTCACTGGGGTCACTACTATGATAATATATTTATTTATATTAATATAATATATTATTTATATAAAATATTAAAAAATTATTTAAGTGACCCACTCAATAAAAATTCTGGATCGTCTGTGGGGAGGACCTCCCCCGGTAAGGCTCATAACTGGGGGGACCTCCCCCGGTTTTCTCTCTCTCTTCCTTAAGGGGGGGACCTCCCCAGGTTAAGGCCATAATCGGGGGACCTTCTCCGGTTACCTCTCTGTCTTCTAATCAGAGGACCTTGCCCACGGTTATCTCTCTCTAATCCCATTAAAGGGGCCTATAAAATATCCATGTGGCCCGATGGAAGGGGGGCCTTTTCTGGAAAAATAGTTTGAAGGATCACGAAGAGGAGTTCTAAAAAGAAAGATCTGTCTTTGCTGTGTTTGGCGTGAAGGTACTCGCCCCGTTGACATAAAAAAATAAAATTTAATGTCAATCCCCCATTAATATTCCCAGAAATCCCCTCCCCTAACCGGATGGTGCTTCCATCGGTTGAGGGGGAGACCCCTCCAACCGATGGTGCTTCCATCGGTTAGAGGGGAACTCCCCTCTAACCGATGGAAGTTCCATCGGTTAAGGGGAATCCCCTAACCGATGGGGCTTCCATCGGTTAGGGGAGTCTCCCCCTCTAACCGATGGAACCCCCATCGGTTAGGGGGGGATTCCCCTTAACCGATGGATGTTCCATCGGTTAAGGGGTCCCCCTTTCAAAAAAAAAACATAAAACAAAAAAAAAACAGGAAAACAGAAAAATAAAGAAAACAAAAAAAAAAACACAGAAAAGACAGAAAACAGGAAAAAAAAAAAAAAAAAAATATAATAGAAAATAAAAAAAAAAGAAAAAGAAAATAAAAAAAGGGCCTAACGATGGAACCCCCATCGGTTAGAGGGCCTTTAACCCTCTAACCGATGGGAGTCTCATCGGTTAGGTTAGAGAGTTTTTTCTTTAACCGATGAGAGTCTCATCGGTTAGCTTTAACCGATGAGAGTCTCATCGGTTAGAGGGAATTTTCCCTCTAACCGATGGAACTCCCATCGGTTTAAACCACCCCCCATCCCATGCAATGTAAGGGGGGCCTTCCCCTATAAAAGGCACCCCATCCCCCCATTTCAAGGGCTGGCCCCGGGAGATGCCGGCTCCCTGGAGAAATGCTGCCCCCCTCTTTCTGAAATTCTGAAAGAATAGAAATTTCCAAAAGTCTCCCGTCTCTCTCTCTATCTCATTTCTGTGTGAGTGAAGGTACCAAATCTTCTTCCCCCGAGTGTTGAGAGGTTATCCGTATGCGGCATCGGCAAACTTCATCGGCTAAAAGTCCGCAATAGCGGCACGGCCCTCACAGGCTATAGGTTCTAAATCCGTCCATTCCGGACAATGGTATTTTAGATACCTCTGTTATCATGCCACCTCCCATCGAGTTTTTAAAACTCTCCGGGATGGTGTGTTGTGCTATATGCATATGTTTCTTAGAGGAGACTCTGCCCAAGTGGAGATTCTGCTCGAGAAATATTCATATATTCACAGATTCGTATTTTATATGTGTTTCTAGAGGAAACTCTGCCCAAGTGGAGATTCAACCTAAGAACATATCTATAAATTTCAAATCTGTGTTTTATATATATGTTTCTTAGAGAGATTCTGCCCAAGGGGAGATTCTGCCCAAGAACATGTTTGTATATTCACAAATTGGTATTTTTATATGCATGTTTCCTAGAGGAACTCTCTGCCCAAGTGGAGATTCCGCCTAAGACATACCTATAAAATTCAATTTGTGCCTATACACACGTGTTACTTGAAAGGAAGCTCTGCCATGTCAGAGTTTTCCCTCTAAAAAACATATCAATATAAGCACAAACTTTGTATTTATATACATGTGTTCCAAGAGGAAACTCTGCCCAAATGGAGTCTCCGACTACGGACATGTCTATATAATCATAAATCCGCAATTATATGCATATGCTCTCAAAAAGGATTCTGCATATGCAGATGATCCTTTTGCCGGATACTCCATTCAAATAGGAATACCGGTGAGAAAATATGCGTAAACTGCAAATTTGATGATCATACACACTACTTTCTTGAGGGCAAAATCCCTCCGGACAAAGATTCTCTGGGGACACATGGATATAAGTACATGTCATATGAATATATCTCCGTGAGGACATTCGCATAAGCGGAAACTCTGCTAAAATAAAATTATAAAAATTGTGATGATACACACATCCAAAGAAAAAAGGGGACAGGACCCGAACTGTGACAGGACCCGAACTGTGACAGGACCCGAACTGTGACAGGACCCGAACTGATAGGACCCGAACTGCGCTCAGTTACTCCAAGAGCAGCATGATGCATACTCACAAGAATTGTGTTCATATGGACAGTTTCTCGAAGGGAACTTCAAGTTGACAAGAACGTCCATGGAGATATGTGCATACATTCTCCGAAAATCATACTCATACAAGTAAAAAAAAAATGAATGATGAACGAATGAAACGATGAACGAGGAGAAATGAAATTCTGCCTCAATTCAGACTTCATTTAAGAAGGATGTTGTAAAAGAATATCATGTCATAAAAGAAAAGGGGATTGATGTAGCAACTCTTCTAAATGCTACTTCTAATCACGACTTCCCTCAAGTTCAGAATCAAATGCACGGGTATATGCCGTCTGCAAAATAATCCTCAGGTTTTCCAAAATAAAACCTTCAAACAACATCTTCTCAAAAAAAAAAGGAGAGGAGGGAGACCCCAAATGGGTTCACGGAAATATATTGTTCCCTTCTTAAAGGTCATATCTCGACTCCACAAAGGGCAGTCTTTTCAAAAATGAAACACTCAAAGCAAAAGTATTTCAAAATACCAAAAGAAAAATGAACATCATGACCAGGATTTTCTAAAAAAGTGTGTATTTTCTCATCCCTTTGCTATGAAGTATTCGGGTTAAAACTGGTGTTAAATAATACCAAGAGTCTTAACTCGATGTAAATGTAACATCGACTCCGGTCGATGGAGACAGAGGTCCAGCACATGCTACTCAATCACCTGATGAGTATAGATACGGGACTCAAGGAGTTCAGATTAAAATACGGCGCACCGTCGTTCCTCGGACATCATACCCGTCCGTCCTCGGACATCATACCGTCCGTCCCACGGACATCATACCGTCCGTCACGGACATCATACCCGTCCGTTCACGGACATCATACCCGTCCGTTCCGGACATCATACACGGCGTTCACGGACACCATACCCGTCGTTCACGGACACCATACCCGTCCGTTCACGGACACCACACCGTCCGTTCCATGGACACCCAAAAATACCTTCTCCGCATTGCGCGGACTCTTTCTTCTGTCTGTTACAGACTGGCACGCCCCGCAAATCACAATACACAAATCAAAGCATGTGAAATAAATGAATACCCAAATGAAATGGATACATGAACCAGATAAAATCAAATGAGCAAACAAAAACCAAATGATATGTCAAAGTGATATTTTCCCGTGTCAACAACTGGCACGCCGGTGGGACCTCTTCTCACCATTCATAGCAAAGGATGAGACATACGTATATTTTTCATGAAAGTCCTACTGATATTTTCCCTTGAAGGTACAAACAAAAAGGCAAATCATAAGCGTTGAAGATGGCCGTCACTTATGGACCACTCGCCATCAACAATCATGCCAGGTTCGGTTACCAGGCGACTCCGATCATATTTGGGGATTTTTCCAACAATTGTCGGATCCCTTCCGGCCTATGAAAGATGCTGCTCAAAAGCCTCTCTCCAACAAGTTAACAAGGAGATCCACGAGAGCTGTGGGCAAGCTAAAGCTCGTCCTGTATTATCAGCAGGGGGCATCCGAATGCTCTCCAAAGTAATACTAATAAAGGGGATCAGCCTAACTCTGGCCAACAACATTTATTGGCTATAAGCCATCAAGGCGGGTCATGCCCAATCCAAATTCAAAACCATATCCAAACTCAAGCTCATGACCAGCAAGCCATCAAGGCAGGTCATGCCCAATCCAAATTCAAAACCATATCCAAACTCAAGCTCATGACCAGCAAGCCATCAAGGCAGGTCATGTCCAATCCAAATTCAAAACCATATCCAAACTCAAGCTCATGACCAGCAAGCCATCAAGGCAGGTCATGTCCAATCCAAATTCAAAACCATATCCAAACTCAAGCTCAGACCAAAAAGCCATCAAGGCAGGTCATGTCAATCCAAATTCAAAACCATATCCAACTCAAGTCATGACCAGCAAGCATCAAGGCAGGTCATGTCCAATCCAAATTCCAAACCATATCCAAACTCAAGCTCATGACAACAAGCCATCAAGCAGGTCATGCCCAATCCAAATTCAAAACCATATCCAAACTCAAGCTCATGACCAGCAAGCCATCAAGGCAGGTCATGTCCAATCCAATTCAAAACCATATCCAAACTCAAGCTCATGACCAAAAGCCATCAAGGCAGGTCATGCCAATCAAATTCAAAACCATATCCAAACTCAAGCTCATGACCAGCAAGCCATCAAGGCAGGTCATGTCCAATCCAAATTCAAAACCATATCCAAACTCAAGCTCATGACCAACAAGCCATCAAGGCAGGTCATGTCCAATCCAAATTCAAAACCATATCCAAACTCAAGCTCATGACCGCAGGCCATCAAGGCAGGTTATGTCCAATCAAATTCAAAACCATATCCAAACTCAAGCTCATGACCAGCAAGCCATCAAGGCAGGTCATGTCCAATCCAAATCAAACCAATCCAAAACTCAAGCTCATGACAACAAGCCATCAAGGCAGGTCATGTCCAATCCAAATACAAAACCATATCCAACTCAAGTCATGACCAGCAAGCCATCAAGGCGGTCATGTCCAATCTCAAATTCAAATTCCAAACCATATGCAATCCCGAATACATCAAAACCAAACATCAAATATGGCCACAAACCATCAAGGTAGGCTGAATCCAAAACCAAATCCAATTGAAATTCCAAAACGTAGCCACCAAACCTCAATGGTAGGCTCCACCAAATTCCAATACCATACCTTTAACCCCAAAAAAAAAAAAAAGCCATAAAAAAAAAAAACTAAGTCTGCCCAAATCCAGACTTGTTCAATCCGGGTGAACTCCTTCAAAATCATATTTTCCATCTCTACAACAACGACAAATAAAATCATAAAAGTAAAAGGGCATCAGCTGCCACCTCAAGATCCGACAAATCCATCATGATCAAAGGTCTGCAGGTATGGCTTGACGGAAGCCAACTATCACCCTGCGGGATAGGTATGTTCCTACAATCCCAACCTCAAACCGCTTCTCAATTTGCGGCGGTTTCAAGGAGAATCAGGAGATCCAAGAAGGAAGCCGATGTCAAGCAAAAGACCCAGCACTCTCCCAGGTTCAAACAAATCTGGGTTCCAAAAAAAAGGAAGCCCATAAACTCAAGAAGACTCAAGCAAATATATCAAAGGTGTTTAGTAAGAGAAGCAACGCCAAATATGCTTCCCTTCAACATATTGAGCTCAAGCATCATGGGTAAAAAGAAAAAGAAATATACAAGAATCAATCTATACTTTCAAGGCTCGGAGAATACCCGAGTAGTCAAAGAAAATCAAACTCAGTAATTCAAATCTCGCATATCGGCCTTCAACCGTATACGGCGAGTTTCAATATTTGATGGGCTGGGGGCAATTCCTAACCAGTACCCGTCCGTCAAAAGACGACGTGTTACTTGGGCAGCTGAGGAAAAACCCAAGCTTATATCTTCTCATGCTATGCCGCCGGGAATGACTCTGGCGAACCAGCTGAACAAATCGCTGAAGCCACTTCAATCCTGCTAAAGCCATCAGGTAATTTGCCAGAAGAAACCGCCAGCCGGGGACAAGCTGAAGCACCTGGTCAAGTTCTCCCTCGATTGATATTTAACATGAGGGAATTCAAATCCCCTTCTTCGAAGAAGCAAATATTCAGTCGAAGAAGGTGGGCCTTCAACTTCAAACATCAATCCCGTCATCGACTTGCCGACAAAGGAAAATTTCCAGGCTATGTCAGATGACGACAAATATCAAGTATGCAGCAATCCCAATCTCAAATGGCTGTGCTTCTAAATGAAATGAGGCAACTGGTAACTACAAGCCTCCCCATTCTGTGGAGCCAGTCTCTGCTCAAAATCAACAAAATCAACATCCAGATGGGGCTGCCCCGAAAATTATCCAGCAGCTTCTACGACTGGTCTTCTTCCTCAAACTACGGTTCAAGACATCATTGATCCGTCCAATATTATGACCCCTCAAGGTGTTGCCATACAAAGGCATGAGATACTGAAGGATTATTCGAGATATGTTCGCTCAGTAGAGCAAAGGTATTCAGGTGGCAGATCATATTCTGTTCCATATCCAGTACATCATCAATTCAAGAAGCTGCCAGAGATATGCCCTAAAGTCACAAAACTATCAAAGTTTAATGGACAGGGGTCGCCATTGGAATATGTGCCACATTATGTTATTTATCTTGGTCGAGCTCGCCATCGGCAAATCTTATCTCTTCAGATATTTTGCAACTTCCTTGATTGAAGTCGCATTTCATGGTATTCAAAATTCAAGCCCAACTCAGTTACCGATCGGGCAGATATGCAAAAGAAATTCATGGGCATTTCCAAACGGCTGAAGGGAAGGTATCTCTCTCGCCAAATTATGTTCCCTCAAACAACAGAAAGGGGAGTCGGCAATCCACTTCATCAAGGGGGGAGAGGTTTAGCATGAAATGCAATAACCCTCCTGTTCAAGAAGATACAATCCCTATCTGCCAAAAAGGCCTCATATCAACATCAAGGAGAAACTCTTGGGAGCAAATATCAAGAGCTTCGATCAATTGAATTCCATAGTGGCAGACACTGAGATGTTTCTAGCCGAGCAAATGACACATACATCTCATAAAGGCAAGCTCCCAAAGAGCGCAATAAGTTAGCAAAAAAAAAGTCAACATCATTGACTCCTCACCTGATGATGAAGCAAAGGGGGCAACAATCTCTCCTGCCCCAAAGAAGAAATCAGAAGCTAAAGCTCCACTGCCATCATTGATGGGGCGCATGAAGACTCCTTATTCTCTTCAAAAAAAAAAAGAAAAAAGATCTCTGCCTCACACAATCAGTTAATATCAATGCCAGAAATAATCGCAAAGAGGCAGGCAGGTGTCAGCCAAACCAATCAGCTTAATTTGCCCGTATCACCGTATGGTGGGGCATGTAATTGAAGATTGCTACATCTTCAAAAATGAGGCCCAGAAGATCATTCAAATGGCCTCATTCTATGCAAAATGCTTGGCTGACCCTCCTCAACTTCATGCTTGGGATCGACCAGAGCAATCTGTCAATGTCATTTATATGACGAGACTTCCAACAAATTCAAATCATCCCGAGAACGGTCATTCATGTGATCCTCCTCAAGAAATTAGGAGCTCATTCTCTACCAAGATCAAGGCATGATCCACATAGAATAATGAGGAAAGTCCAAAGGCAAATATACTCTTATGCATACTCAAAATATTCAGAGCGCCTCCTATGTCGCCATATGCAGACTCAATTGGGTGGCTATCCGAAGATCCTTCAACTCCTGTCGAGCTGGCAAGGTTATATTCTTTCCCTCGACATCTCACTACTCACTTTCCGGCTATGCCTTCAATCCGGATTAATGGATTACCGAGCTCCGGCAGAAATATTAGCCAATTACTGCCCATATCATCAAGTGATGGGTCATAGTATCAAAGATTGCATAAGATTCAAAAATGATGTTCAAAAGCTAATTGACCTGAGTATTCATCGGGTCAACCAGCCTCATACTCAACAACCACCAAATGGACCGGCCAATCCTGGATCCGATGTGTGTGAAAGTCATTAGGGCATCATCATCCTTTGGTCTTCCTCGGTATCAGTGGGGGAGCATTCAAATCCATATTTATCCAGTCAATCGTATACAAATCTGCATCTTCTATAATAAGCTCTCATTTGCAACAAAGAGCACCAAGTTTTACTTGACAATCTCAGAAGACAAAGTCTGGTTTCCATACTTAAACCAGCATCATATATCTTTCAAGAGTGAAAGGAGATGCATGACTATTGTTTGGATCTCCATGATTTGGTCGAAACTCATATCTGGGAAGAAAAAAATTGATCAATATGGGAATTCTTTGGCGCCAGCAAATAAGGTGTCACAACGAGCCTATGGTTCAAGTCCAGAATCCTAAGCTCTATATCCAAAGATATGTGAATATTATCATCATCCCCTGGGCTATGGACGATACAAAGTCAAAGCTGAAATGGAGCAATTTAAAATTGATCTTTTTCAATACAGAATTAGAATATCGAAAGAAGTTGCGACAAAGCCAATCTCCCAGCAAGCAGAGGAGCTCGTGGATCATTATCACCAACTCCCATCTTCAATTATTCAAGAAGCAATTAATGCAACCTTTGAGAATGGGTCACTGTCGGCCCTCAAAATCAGCCAGTTCCAAAAGAGTCAACAACTCTACAACTAAGAGGTGGCTCCAACAAGAGAAGCATCTCCAAATCATCTTCAGAGCACAAAGTCATAAGCTTACTTAAAGCTCTTCAGGTATGAAATAAAAATATATACATATATATATATAAAAACAAAAAAAAAAACAAAAAAAAAAAAAAACAAACAACAAACAAACTAAAAAAAAAAACAAAGAATAATAATAATAATAATAAAAGAGAATGAAAAAGAACAAATGTAGCGTGATGCTGCTGCTGAGGTACCTCAAGTATCAACTTAAAAAAAAAAAAAAAATCATCAATCAATCAAAATTGAAGAATCAAATCATATTTAACTCACCAATTTACAATATGGTGTCCAAACCTCAACCAAAGAAGCTATAAATCTCTCCAAGTGGTAATACCAAACAGGCTGAAGGTAAGCCAACAATGAGAATATCAGCGTCGGCCAACAAATAATTCAAATCGCCGTCGCAAGAAAGGGCATGGTAAAGAGCAAAAAGTTGCATCTACTATTTTCAAGAAGCCTGATATCACAAAATCAAGCAGAGTCATTCTCATTTAAGGCAAGGAGTCAAAGCCTCTGCCTGAAGCCGAAAGTACGGGCGGATTCTTATGTCTTCAACCCTTCAGATAAGAAAAGAGCTGTCCAATATGCCTCCTCATACAAAAGAAAGAGCCAAAGTCCCCATGCCTCATCAAATGAGCCGGACAACGCTCCTCTTTTTCAAATGGAAGGATGTTGATTCCTCTCTCTCAAAAGAAATCTGTCAAGCCAAAGAAGCCATCTGAGTCCTCGATAAAGGGATCTCCCTCATCGGACCAGATACGCATCAAGGCTGATGACAAAATCTTTCAGCAACTCAAATCACTCCCCGTTAACCTTACTGTCTAGAAGGCAATTGCTTGGAGTGAGGACTTGAGGGAAACTCTCGTCAAAATACTCCAAGAAACAGAAATATATGAAGCTCATATGGCTGATTTCCAAGCTCAAATATATGAAGCACTAGCAGCAGATGTCACCTTCACAGATAAAGGAATGCTACTATGTCAATCGTCCTGAAGGGACAAGTCAAATGGCAACAAATTGAGTCAGATCCTGGCCGATCTGGGGGCATCTATCAATATAATGCCTTATAAAGCCCTTGAATCTCTACATCTCATGCCTCATGTGCAACAGGTAAAAGATGTACAAGCCACTGGTTCTAAAACAAAATTCAGGAGAAGCCATTGGAAGAGTCACTGTCAACTTATTCTTAGAAGCTTCACCACCAAGGTAGCCTTCTATATATTGATGCTGATACAACATACAGAATATTACTTGGAAGACCTTGGCTATAAAAATTTTGGGTCATCCCATCGACACCCCATCAACGCATCAAATATGCAAGAAGAAGGAAGCAGCATACAGTCTTTGCTGAGTTAAACCCCATCGGGAAAATGAATGCAACTTGACTGTTGCTATTTTATATCCTGGAGGGCCAATTCCTCAACCCCTTGCCCGGTCTAAAGGGAAGGGTAAGCAAATTAAATGCTCAGATGAAGACAGTGAGGCTGGCAAGCTTTTTGTGGTAAACAAAGGATTTGCCAAATCACTTGCAAAGAATTCTCAAAACAAAGTAATTCGCCCAGAGCGGCAGAGTGTCAACTATGAGGCTAACCACATAAGGGAGTACTTCTCCACCTCCCAGTTGCATGCAAATATACTCTCCAAGGCAAGATCAAAGTGTGTTCGACGATTGAAAAAACATTCGTCGTCGAATATCGGGGAATGGAAATAGACCCCGACAGAATCAAAGCGATCTAGCAATCGCCACCTCCTCAAAATCTGACCGATTTAAGGTCGTTTCAAGGGAAGCTAGCCTATATCAGACATTTTATCTCAAATAGATGCATGCCGTTCGGCAAACTAATGAAGAAGAATGCTCCCTTCATCTGGGATCAAGAATGCCAAACTGCCTTCAAGCAGGTCAAGGAATACCTTCTCGCTCCACCAGTGCTGGGGGCACCTATCGCTGGAAAGCATCTTATACTCTATATTTCAGCTATGGATGCTTCTCTGGGAGCTCTACTGGCACAAACAAATGAAAAGGATAAAGAGCAAGCTTTATATTATCTTAGCAGAAAGCTATTGGTCCAGAACTCCGATATGCTCCAATAGAAAAAGTATGCCTAGCACTGGTATTTGCTGCAAAGAAATTGAGACATTATCTTCTGGCTCATGAAATTAAGCTCATCTCCAAGCATGATCCAATCAAATATCTGCTACGGCAACCATATGTCAGGAAGACTAGCGAAATGGGCTCTGCTCCTTATGGAGTTTGATATCACATATATCCACAAAGGGCAATCAAAGGGCAAGGCTTGGCCGAATTTTTGACCGCACATCCAGTGCCAGAGGATTCCCCTTTATCTATAAACCTCCCAGAAGAAGAAACTCTTTCTCTTGCAAGTGAAAATTCAATGCTCAAAGAGGTTGCCACAATTGAGCTACCTTGGGAATTATATTCTGATGGAGCTTCCCGAACTCTCCACTATACAGATGGCTCTACCAGACCCTCTACTGGAGCAGGTATTGGGCCAGTATAAAGTCCGAAAGCCACAATCACTTCCATACTATACCATAGTCATGAAGCTCAAAGAAAAATTCAACTTCTTCGACATATCCCATGGGCCGAGAAGTGAAAATTCTCAGGCTGATGTTCTAGCCAAACTGGCCTCTGCTATAAAATTGCCTCCTGAAGGGGAATTGGACATAAGTGTCCGTCACAGAAGGCTCATGCCGAGTATTCTCGACGCTGAGTCTAATGTTACGATTGAAGAAGCACATACTATAGAGCAAGATACAACAAATGAATGAAGATTGGCGCGAGCCGCTTATCAAAATCAAGAAAGGTTGGCTACCTCCTGATCGAGTACAAAGAATTCAGCTCTACGTAGGGCTACATCATATCAAATAATAGCAGAACAACTATATAAGCTGGTCCATGAAAAGAAAGGACCAGTCCTCCTCAGATGCTATCCTCAAAGAAACCAAAATCATCATGAAAGAAGTTCACTCCGGGCTGTGTGGTGCACACCGGCAGGGGAGAAGATGAAAATCAATATCAAGTTGAAAGGCTTCTACTGGCCTACCATGTACGCGGATTGCATCCAATATGCCCGTACATGTCATCAATGCCAAGCCTTCGGCCCCGTGCCGAGAAAATCCCCAAATATGCTACATCCCACAGCACAACTTGGCCGTTTGCCGAATGGGGTATGGATATTGTGGGACCATTCCCACCCTCATCTCAAGGCCATAAGTTCATACTGGCTGCTACAAATTACTTCTCTCGGTGGGCTGAAGCTATCCCATTAAGGGAGGTAACCGGGAATCAGTCGCCAAATTTGTCAAGCAAAACATAATATGCAGATTTGGGATCCTCACAGGATCATATCTGACAATAGGTCGCAATTCAGAAATAAAACAATATATGCCTTGGCGGCGAAATTTCATATTGATTGGAGAACATCCTCAGTATATAATCACAGGCAAATGGGTTGACAGAAGCCTTCAATAAAACCCTCTGTAAATTGCTTGCCAAGATAATCGGCAACAGGAAACGGGAATGGGGAGAAAAGGTTCATGAAGCCTTATGGGCTTATCGAACTGTGTATAAAACCCCTACCGGATGTTCGCCTTTCTCCTTGATATATGGAGCTGAGGCCATGATCCCTATAGAAATTGAAATGGCATCCTGTTGAGTGGCAATCCAAAATGAATCTCAAAGCCAAGATCAAAGTCAGATAGAAAGAAGACTTGAGGAGCTCTCCAACCTAGAAGGAAGGCGACTCGAAGCATATAAATCCCTCCAAGTATATCAAGTCAGAATGGTCTGCACTTTTGACAAAATTGGCAAGACCAAGAGCATTCAAGCAAGGAAACCTCGTCATAGTCAAATGCAGAGAAGCAATGGCAAAAAAAAAAAAAAAAATCGTGCGGCAAATTGCAGCCTACTTGGCTTGGCCTATACATCGTCACCTCGGCATATGAAAGGGGTGCATACATGTGGTGGACTATAAAGGTAATGTGCCCTTTCCCCCACTCAACGGGAAACACCTGAAATTGTACCACGCGCCAGAGCATGAATTCCTGGCCAGTCACCAAAACAAAAACCGATCACCCAAAAGGCATGAAGCCGAAAGAGAATGAAAAACAATGAAATGAAGTTTGCAACAGATAGGGGCAAAGGAATCAAAACTTCCACCTGTCCGTTATATACCCAAACTTTTCACTCCCTACCGAGCATGAAAGCCAAGGGTATTCCATGTACAAACCCAAATCAAATCTTGACCATAGCCAACAAACCAAAAAGGTAGGCTATGCCAAATCCATATCCAAAACCATAGCCAACAAACCAAAAAGGTAGGCTAGTCAAATCCAAATCCAAAACCATAGCCAACAAACAAAAAGGTAGGCTATGCAAATCCAAATACCAAAACCATAGCCACAAACCACAAGGTAGGCTATGTCAAATCCAAAATACCAAAACCATAGCCAACAAACCAAAAGGTAGGCTATGTCAAATCCAAATACCAAAACCATAGCCAACAAACCAAAAAGGTAGGCTATGCCAAACAAAACATACCAAAACCATAGCCAACAAACCAAAAAGGTAGGCTATGTCAAATCCAAATACCAAAACCATAGCCAACAAACCAAAAAGGTAGGCTATGTCAAATCCAAAATACCAAAACCATAGCCAACAAACCAAAAGGTAGGCTATGTCAAATCCAAAATACCAAAACCATAGCCAGCAAACCAAAAAGGTAGGCTATGTCAAATCAAAATACCAAAACCATAGCCAACAAAACAAAGGTGGCTATGTCAAATCCAAAAAAAAAACCATAGAAACCAAAATATAGCCCAAAACCAAAAAAGGTAAAAAAGTAGCAAATACCAAAATCAAAATACCAAAAACAAGCCAGCAAACCAAAACAGGTAGGCAATAAACCAAAAAAAATACCAAAACCATAGCCAGCAAACCAAAAAGGTAGGCTATGTCAAATCCAAAATACCAAAACTATAGCCAGCAAACCAAAAAGGTAGGCTATCTCAATCCAAAATACCAAAACCATAGCCAGCAAACCAAAAAGGTAGGCTATGCCAAATCTAAGTTCCAAACTCATAGCCAGCAAACCATAAAGGTAGGCTACCCTAAAACCAAAGTCTCACCAGCAAACCATCATGGTAGGTGACATCAAGTTCAAGTTCCAAGTTCATATCCCAAGGCCATCAAGGCAACTCATATTCAAATACAATTCCAAATATAGCCACAAACCATCAAGATAGGCTGAACCAAATAGAAGTCCGAAATCCATAACCCAAGCAAAAAAAAAAAAAAACAAAACAAAAAAAAACAAAACCAAAACCAAAACCAAAAATAAAACCAAAACCAAAACCAAAACCAAAACCAAAATCAAAACCAAAACCAAAGTCAAAATCAAAACCAAAATCAAAATCAAAAACCAAAACTAAGTCCAGAACCAAATCAACCTAAATCCTATATCCAAAAGCAAAATCAAAATCTCATATTCCATCAGAATATCACAAAGATAAGCTGACATGTCCATATCCAAATCCGAAAACAAACCAATCTCAACTCCAATACAAATCCAAATGTAAATCCCTTATCCCTGCCCCAAGCCATCAAGATGGGCGGAATTCAAACCCAAAACCAAAATCCAAATCTAAAACTCCATGCCAAAGTTATATCAATATCCAAAATTAAGCCTGAAACTAAAGTAAACCCAAATCTCATATCATATTCAAACTCAAATCAAAATACCAAAGGTAAGTCACCACCCATTCTGCAGCCACGTCACCACCCATCCCACAATCAGACCACCATCCATTCAACTACCCAAACCAGTCGAGAGCACTCACCAGTCAGGTCAAAAAAAAGGAAAAAGGGTTAAAAATAGAGATACCCCGATGGACTCAAGTATACAATTCACTGTATGCTTGAGGGTAAAAAGATCAAAAAAATCCGGCTGAGGTGAAAACCCAAAAGGGCGCTTCAGGCAAAAATGAGCAACCCCTCAACGCGAAAACCCGAAAGGGCGCGTTGGAAAAAGCAAAAGGGGGCCAGTCTTGGTGAAAACCCGAAAGGGCGCTAAGGCTGGTAATGTGAAAAAAAAAAAGAAGAAAAAAAAAAAAGAGGAAAAAAAATGAAAAGGAGATTCCTCAGTCCTTCATTCATACATCCACAAAGCTATAAGTCACCACATCACAAACTTACAAAGGGTGACAGATACCACATGCAAAATAGAAAGGAGATCAAGGCAATAAGCCCAATATGCAAGTGTTTATGCTTTGAAACAAAGGCAGGAAGGCTTCTTCCTCTCCAGCCATTCAAATCCAAGTGCAAAACCCTCATCCCGGCACCAAGCCATCAAGGAGGGGGGAAATTCAAATCTCAAAGCCAAAACAATAAACACCATTCCAGAACCTGTTCAAACCCAAGTCCAGGGCCAAATCATACCCGAATCTCATGCTCATATCCAAATCAAATCCAAAATACCACATAATAAGCCAGTATACTTATGTTCAAACCCAAATCCATATCCAGGTCCAAATTCCAAATCCGAATTTCCAATCATTGGCCAGATTCAAATTCGCTCCACAGCCAATCCCTGGCCGTTCAATCATCCAAATCAGTCAAGTACTCAATAGTCAAGTCAAAAAAAAAAGAAGGGGGTTAAAAAGTAGAAATACCCCGATGGACTTAAGTATACGGCTCACTGTATGCTTGAGGGTAAAAAGATCAAAAATCCGGCTGAGGTGAAAACCTGAAAAGGCGCTTCAGGCAAAAATGGGTAACCCTCAACGTGAAAACCCGAAAGGGCACGTTGGAAAAAGCTAAAGGGGGCCAGTCTTAGTGAAAACCCGAGAGGGCACTGCGATTGGTAATGTGAAAAAAAAAAAAGAAAGAAGAAAAAAAAAAGGGAGAAAAAAAAGAAAAGAAAAAAAAAAGGGATGGAGGAAAATGAAAAGGAGGATCTTCATTATCCTTCACCTTGTATTTACAAAGTCACAAGTCACTCTCTGTACAAATATACAAAGAGTGGCGATTGCTATGTAAAGGTCAAACAAGAAAAAAAAAAAAAACAAGACAATGAGCTCGGCATATAAATGTTATACTGGAAAGCAAAGGCAGGAGGGCTTTTTCCTCTTCAGCCGTTCAACTACCTTGGCTTTGGAGGTTGTCAGCTGGCGGAGGTTCCTTTCGTCTTTTACATAGGCAGCTTCTTCTTCAGAATCTTTGGCCTCATCTCTGGCCTCTGATTCAAAGAAGATCTCTCTTCATCAACTCGCATTCCAGTCGGGCAATGTTCTCCTTCCCGACAACCATGCTCAACACCATCGTCACTCGCAGCATCGCCTACTTGAAAGGTAGAATAAGCTTGAAACTCCAAAAATGGGCCCTGCATCTCCCCCAAAATGGAAAGAGAGAATTGGCCACAGATACAGAATATGAATCCATCATCCCCCAGAGAAGAGTTGATCACAGAAGACCTGGTCACCTGAATACAAGGAAAGAAAGTCAATATCAGAAAAGAAAATATCATCTTAAAGACTGTATATGAGCTCAGTAAAGGAACTCACCTGTGGGAGTTGATTCCATGCAGAATATTCCTTGGCAGGCATTGGATATAAGCCCCGACAAGAGCAGAAGAATACTGTCCGTCGAGACCCTCAGCTCAGCAAATGCAGAGGCACCGTCATCCGTCACAGCTATCTCAAGAAAACAGACAGTCAGATGATGGTTTATTATCATCAATCTCCGGCATAAAGTTGATAACTGCCCGTGAGGAATTCTCATGCTCCACTTCACAAAGGAGAGGAGAACCTCTAGGCAAAGAGGCATTGCCGCCCGAAGCAATCGGACCAGCACTTTTCCTCATCTGTCTCGTCATCTGAGGTAGATAAGTCAAAAAGGGAAGAAAGGATAAGTGACAAATCAAGAAGAAGAATCATGAATGACATTGATGAGAGAAGAAAAGAAAAGAAAAGAAAGCCACGCCAGATAGGCAGAATCCGCCACCCCCCTTTTTTGCTCTCTTGGGTCTGGAAGAAGAGGGAATATTCAAATGAGTTTCACCATTCCTGTCTCCAACAACTTCCGGAGCAAGGATGGTTGAGAATTCAAAACAGATACAAAAAAAGGAAGAAGAAAGATAGCCGCAAAACAAGAAGGTTAGCCTCAGTACCGAATACCATGCCAAATCTCGGACAAAGCCAAGAAGACAAGATTCAAGAAAAAGATGTCAAATCCAATACAAACAAATGCCAAAAAGGCAAAGCTCAGGAAAGTGATATCGGATCCACTGCGAATCAAGTCAGAATCACAAGTCAAAAAAAATCTCTCTCAAATCAAGTGTTGAGCAAAGTCAGAAAGACGAGTCTCACCAATGAGTCCTCAATCAAATTCATAGTCAACAAAGCCAGAAGGCAGATCTAAAAAAAAAATCCCTGAGATGAAATCCAGAAGGCAAAGACCCAGGTGAAGAAAGCCAAAGTCAGTTCTGAGTAAATCCAAGGAAGCGGAGCTGATCGCTCAGCACAAGAAGCATGACAAAGTCGATCGTTGCCGAGGTTGTCGACTTCACAGTGCAAGTGCTTCCGATTCAAGTTCATTGTCAAGTCATGAAGATCAGAAGCAGGGCTTGAAGAACGCACGGGACGTCCCCCTCCGCCTTCGGCGTCGGCACACTTCCCGTGGGGGGCATTTGTTGACATAAAAAAATAAAATTTAATGTCAATCCCCCCATTATTTATTCCAGAAATCCCCCTCCCCTTAACCGATGGTGCTTCCATCGGTTGGAGGGGGAGACCCCTCCAACCGATGGTGCTTCCATCGGTTAGAGGGAACTCCCCTCTAACCGATGGAAGTTCCATCGGTTAAGGGGAATCCCCTAACCGATGGGCTTCCATCGGTTAGGGGAGTCTCCCCCTCTAACCGATGGAACCCCCATCGGTTAGGGGGGGATTCCCCTTTAACCGATGGATGTTCCATCGGTTAAGGGGTCCCCTTTCAAAAAAAAAAACATAAAACAAAACAAAAACAAAAAACAGAAAAATAAAGAAAACAAAAAAAAAAAAAACACACACAGAAAGACAGAAAACAGGAAAAAAACCAAAAAAATATAATAGAAAATAAAAAAAAAAAGAAAAGAAAATAAAAAAAGGGCCTAACCGATGGAACCCCCATCGGTTAGAGGGCCTTTAACCCTCTAACCGATGGGAGTCTCATCGGTTAGAGAGTTTTTTCCTTAACCGATGAGAGTCTCATCGGTTAGCTTTAACCGATGAGAGTCTCATCGGTTAGAGGGAATTTTCCCTCTAACCGATGGAACTCCCATCGGTTTAAACCCCCCCCCCCCCATCCCATGCAATGTAAGGGGTGCCTTCCCCTATAAAAGGCACCCCATCCCCCCATTTCAAAGGGCTGGCCCCGGGAGATGCCGGCTCCCTGGAGAAATTGCTGCCCCCCTCTTTTCTGAAATTCTGAAAGAATAGAAAATTTCCAAAAGTCTCCCGTCTCTCTCTCTATCTCATTTCTTGTGTGAGTGAAGGTACCAAATCTTCTTCCCCGAGGTTGAGAGGTTATCCGTATGCGGCATCGGCAAACTTCATCGGCTAAAAGTCCGCAATAGCGGCACGGCCCTCACAGGCTATAGGTTCTAAATACCGTCCATTCCGGACATATGGTATTTTAGATACCTCTGTTATTCATGCCACCTCCCATCGAGTTTTTAAACTCTCCGGGATGGTGTGTTTGTGCTATATGCATATGTTTCTTAGAGGAGACTCTGCCCAGTGGAGATTCTGCTCGAGAATATATTCATATATTCACAGATTCGTATTTATATATGTGTTTCTTAGAGGAAACTCTGCCCAAGTGGAGATTCAACCTAAGAACATATCTATAAATTTCAAATCTGTGTTTATATTTATATGTTTCTTAGAGGAGATTCTGCCCAAGGGAGATTCTGCCCAAGAACATGTTTGTATATTCACAAATTGGTATTTTTATATGCATGTTTCCTAGAGGAAACTCTGCCCAAGTGGAGATTCCGCCTAAGAACATACCTATAAAATTCAAATTTGTGCCTATACACACGTGTTACTTGAAAGGAAGCTCTGCCATGTCAGAGTTTTCCTCTAAAAACATATCAATATAAGCACAAACTTTGTATTTATATACATGTGTTCCCAAGAGGAAACTCTGCCCAAATGGAGTCTCCGACTACGGACATGTCTATATAATCATAAATCCGCAATTATATGCATATGCCTCTCAAAAAGGATTCTGCATATGCAGATGATACCTTTTGCCGGATACTCCATTCAAATAGGAATACCGGTGAGAAAATATGCGTAAACTGCAAATTTATGATCATACACACATACTTTCTTGAGGGCAAAATCCCTCCGGACAAAGATTCTCTGGGGACACATGGATATAAGTACATGTTCATATGAATATATCTCCGTGAGGACATTCCGCATAAGCGGAAACTCTGCTAAAATAAAATTATAAAAATTGTGATGATATACACACATCCAAAAAAAAAGGGGACAGGACCCGAACTGTGACAGGACCAGACCCGAACTGTGACAGGACCCGAACTGTGACAGGACCCGAACTGTGATAGGACCCGAACTGCGCTCAGTTACTCCAAAGAGCAGCATGATGCATACTCACAAGAATTGTGTTCATATGGACAGTTTCTCGAAAGGGAACTTCAAGTTGACAAGAACGTCCATGGAGATATGTGCATACATTCTCCGAAAATCATACTATACAAGTAAAAAAAAAAATGAATGATGACGATGAAACGATGAACGAGGAGAAATGAAATTCTGCCTCAATTCAGACGTCATTTAAAAGAAGGATGTTGTAAAAGAATATCATGTCATAAAAGAAAAGGGGATTGATGTAGCAACTCTTCTAAATGCTACTTCTAATCACGACTTCCCTCAAGTTCAGAATCAAATGCACGGGTATATGCCGTCTGCAATAATAATCCTCAGGTTTTCCAAAATAAAACCTTCAAACAACATCTTTCTCAAAAAAAAAAGGAGAGGAGGGAGACCCCAAATGGGTTCACGGAAATATATTGTTCCCTTCTTAAAGGTCATATCTCGGACTCCACAAAGGGCAGTCTTTTCAAAAATGAAACACTCAAAGCAAAAGTATTTCAAAATAACCAAAAGAAAAATGATACATCATGACCAGGATTTTCTAAAAAAGTGTGTATTTTCTCATCCCCTTTGCTATGAATGGTATTCGGGTAAAACTGGTGTTAAATAATACCAAGAGTCTTAACTCGATGTAAATGAACATCGACTCGGTCGATGGAGACAAGGTCCAGCACATGCTACCTCAATCACCTGATGAGTATAGATACGGGACTCAAGGAGTTCAGATTAAAATACGGCGCACCGTCCGTTCCTCGGACATCATACCCGTCCGTCCTCGGACATCATAACCCGTCCGTCCACGGACATCATACCCGTCCGTCCACGGACATCATACCGTCCGTTCACGGACATCATACCGTCCGTTCACGGACATCATACCCGTCCGTTCACGGACACCATACCCGTCGTTCACGGACACCATACCCGTCCGTTCACGGACACCACACCCGTCCGTTCCATGGACACCCAAAAAATACCTTCTCCGCATTGCGCGGACTCTTTCTTCTGTCTGTAGACAGACTGGCACGCCCCGCAAATCACAATACACAAATCAAAGCATGTGAAATAAATGAATACCCAAATGAAATGGATACATGAACCAGATAAAATCAAATGAGCAAACAAAAACCAAATGATATGTCAAAGTGATATTTTTCCCGTGTCAACAGCCCCCGACAAGCCAAGAAGGTCGTCCCCTCCGACTACAAAATCTCAAATCTCTTGTAAATTCCCTCCTCATGTCGAGCTAGACTCCATGAGGGGGTTTTAAAATTCAAAAATACATGTTTATATCTCCATGTCGAGTTAGTCTCCATGGAGATGAAAATGCTCAATGTTTGTGTTCATGTGTTCCAGTGTTTAAATATTTTCCATATTGAGATAGTCTCTATGGATACAAAATATTTAGACATGTTCATGTGTTCCGATGTTTAAATATTTTCCATGTTGAGTTAGTCTCCATGAGCATAAAATATTTAAACATCACTATGTTACTATCCATGTTGAGTGAGTCTCCAAGGATATAAAATCTTAGATCATGCTACAATTGAGTCAATTGAGTGATTAACATACTCAATTGGCCTTCAATTAAAGTAATTAGATAAATGCCTCAATTGTTAAACCCTAAATGGGGTAAAAATTGGGGTTTTACCTAATTTTCTGAAATTAAACACCCTAAATTTTAGATCATGCCACAATTAGGTCAATTGAGTGATTAAGACTCAATTGACCTTCAATTAAACACAAAAGCCCCAATTTTCAAACCCTAAATGGGTCAAAAATTGGGGGGGTTGCCTAAATTTTAGATCATGCTACAATTGGGTCAATTGAGTGATTAACACACTCAATTGACCTTCAATTAGAGTAATTAGAGAAAAGCCCCAATTTTTAAAACCTAACTAGGGGCAAAATTAGGGATTTTGTCTTATTTTCACAAACCCTAAATAAAATCCCTTTGTCCAAGCTCCAAAGTCCCAAAACAATCCCTTTCATGTTTTCTTTTTTTACATTTTTTCCCATTTTTTTTAAATTAATAAGTTGAAACATTTCTCACCTTAAAGAAGAAGAAGAAGAAGAAGAAGAGGAAGAGGACGGGTGGCGGCGGTGGCTGGTGCCGCGGCAGTTGCGACGGCGACAGAGGCGGCGGCTGGCAGTGCTGGAGGAGAGGAGGGGGTGGCCGGTGGGGAAGAGAAGAAAGGGGGCAGGGGCTGGTTTCTGCGAAACCAGAAATGGCCGATCCCCAAAGGGGGGGGGGATCGACCATTATAAGCCCAGATCCGGCCCAAATCAGGTCGGATCTGCTAAAATCGGATCCAGATCGGCCGATTAAGGCCAATCCATTCCGAGACCAACTCGATCCGGCCTATTCGGGCTGGAAACATTTTAATTTGATTTTTTTCTTAAGAATCAGCTGATCTTGACCGATTCCAAACAATCCTAGCCGATTTGGATCTATTCTGGCCTATCTGGCCAGGATTCTATCAATTTTAAGGGGTTACCCCCGGACATGGCCGATCCGATCCGAAGGGATCGGCCGATTTTGCCTTCCATGGATCCTCCCATGTGCTGTTTATCTCCAATCAGGACTTTTTGCCAGTTCCAGGTCCAGCTAGTTTTAGACCTAAAGTTTCATGAAAGAAGATCAGCTATCCATGGAAGTTTGTCTTATCTTTGATCTTTAGTTGGATATAACCCTGGAGCAACATGTTAAGACAGAAATGAATAATAATTGGAAAATAAGCTTGCGCGTCCATCATATAAAATTGTGGAATAAGAAGAAATTCATATCCCAGAGAAAAGGTAGCTGGGAATACTTGAGTGAAGATTTCTGATCATATGGTTTTCTTGTTTTCACTATCACAAAGACCACGTCATAGAAAAAGTAAAATTACGAAGGGTGTGAGCCACTTGTCATTGAAGCTCAGTCAACGGTCATTTGTATTGTACTTTGAAACCCAACATAAGAGGTAGTACTAACTTATGATAATATCTTCGTTACATGGTTAAAAGACAACTTCTCAAACTGGAGTAAAGACATTTTTGACCCCATTTTGCAAATACATTTCAAGCCTTTCATCTGTCATATCCAAATACCTGATAATCAATAGTTGTGGTCAGCCAATCCGGACTCCAGAGCATCCAGGTTGGGTAAGCCACTAATAGAGTCTTGATGTATCTAGTTCCTCATAAAATAAAATGAAAATACTCTGATGATTTAATCCGACAAGATTGACCATCATCAGTCACAATTTAGGTCACATGTTTAGACCGCTTTTGTTCTGAGGCCTATTCTAAGCCCTCATTTTGCTTATCATAGCAATAGGTAAATATTTGCATCTGTGTATAAAGGCTGCAAACTGGCTTAGCTTGATCCTCTAGCTTAAGGAGATGATTACCCATAGAATATGCCCTAAAGTGCTTGTCAAAAATGCTTTGCACAATCTAGTGATGAAAGCCTTACATTGGTTTCTTGAATTGCTTACAGTGGTTGAGCAGCAAAAGTCATTTCAGTTGTGCTGTTTGAAAACACTACTGTACAAGTGACCTTTTTAACATCCATAAACGTCAAAATGGAACTAGATAATAAATAAAATTCTTAATATAGGATTTGTGAATAATTCATTAGCCAGAGTCTGCCATTGTTCTTCCTTGTCAATGGATATGCTCTTTTTCCTTTGCTTAAAACCCAAATGCTCGGTTTCCAAACGTTCATTCAGTCTCCTCAAATGTTGAACAGTCAGATAGTTTTCAGCAGTGGGCAACAAAAATGAGTGAAAAATAATCTTCAGAAGGGGCTTAAAGATGATGAGAGTCATGAGACGAAAGAGTATTTAAGTGCAATTGTTATGCCGTCAGATTCATGTCAATACTTATGACTCATGACAAGTTCACTTGGGAGTGGCACAGGGGACTTAAATCTCTGAAACTATGATTGAGCATAATCTTCCTTATCAAAACGTTTGGGAGTACGAAGGTCATGTCTTCCTCCCAAAATCTATGATTTTATGTGGCTAACATGTGGGAAGCTAACATTCAAAGTTTATAGGAGAAATTGGTGTAGAGGTTATGGCATTCTTTCCTTTTCTGGCCTTCAAGATGGGAATGTCGATCATGTACTGACCGTGTCATGAACCATGAGGCATTGAGTATGTTTGGGACTAGGCATAGTTTCAAATAAAGATTCATTATGTCCAAGACATGGGAAGATGCTTGGCAACTGTTGCAGGGAGAAGATCCTAATACCTATCACACGTTATTTGTTGGAGCATCTGGAAGGAGCACAATGACAACATTTTCCAAAAATGTAGAATTTGTGTGGAAGACATTTTTTTTCAAAGATTCATCTCATTTCTTTATCGTTGGAGTAGATTCCTTCTTTCTACATCTGCAGATGATTGGCGGAAAGAACAGAAGGCAATTAACTATATGCTCCTGCTAATTGTATTCACTGGGGATGAATCTCTCTTTCACCTGATTGTACCTCTACTTATTTCTTAAGAAAATTGATGGTGTAACACACTTTGCTTCCAAAAATAAAAAGTAAAGAAAAAAAATTGAAGTTCAGTGTACTTATTTTGATTTGCAATCTGCCTACTGAAAAACTTCTACAATCTATCTGACAAATCTAAAAATCTTAGGGAACAGTTCTCTTTCACAGTTTTACTTGTTGGATCGGATCTATTTGATGCATCTTATCTTGAACTTTTTATAAGCACATGTTTTGTATTGTTTAAGTTCTTTGTTGCTCTCTGTTGATTGGGTGACAATCTAGTCTTTTTTTCTTTTGACAGGCAAATTCTATTGGCATCCGAAATCACTGTTTGCATTGGTATACTCCTGAGCTTTCAGATCACAAGGCATTACTCTGTGCCACAGTATGTCTCCTCAGCACTTATCACATTTGTTTCTGCAGAAGTCCTTGAAGGTACGGATTCCTTTGCAAGTGGCGATTCCCTTGTTTTGTTTGTCATCATTCTCTATGGTTGGTTGTATTGCATTTGAAAACATTGAAAATTCTACATTGGATGTAGGAAAGCAGAAGGTGGTACTCTTTCTACTTGAAAGTTTTAGCATCCCACCCCAAGAAAAGCTAAAACTATCATGGACAAATCCTTCTTTATGAAGTCAATTAATCCAGATTTACCTTTGCATGCATAAACAAATATTTCAAGTTAATTGGGAGGTGAATGGATGATCAAATGAAAATCTGGCCGCTAATAGAATAGCAATCTTTGAACAAAATTTTTGGTGGGATAAGTCGGACAGCCTGTGTAAAACAAGGAAATATGATTACAAACTGGTGTATATCATAATACCAATCACCTTGACAGGATATTAGATAGTGGGAGCACAATTTTTTTGTTTGATAGTCCAAATCATCAACTTCAGAGTATTTTGAGTAAGATGGAAAACACACAGCAGCTTCGAAAACATCCCATCTCAGAAACTGCTCCAGAATGTGATTATCATCATGAAGCCATTTTGCACCACTTTTTTGCTAGAGAAGCCAAGTCTCAGAAATTTGTTTTTAGTTGACAAGAAATGTGTTTCTGGAATAGTACATACTACTATGTAGCTACATGTTTTGGTTGCCGAGTCTCTTGATTTGCTCTTCCGAATTTTATCCGTCATTTGATGCATTCGTTGTAATCTGATCATGGCAGGCGTGAATCTATCACTTCTGTCTCGGGTCATGTCTTCGCGGCTCGCCCGTGGAACATACAACGGTGGCCTTCTATCGACAGAAGCTGGAACCCTTGCTCGGGTGGTTGCCGACGCCACCATAACATTAGCGGGCTACTTGGGAGAAGACAAGCTTCTCAATGTTACCCTGCTTCCGTCCTTCCTCATATGCGTAGCCTCCATAGCTGCCACCTGTTTCACCTACAACTCCCTCTTCTAAGAAGTCAACAAGCCCTACTTTCGCACCCTCCCCCCCACTCCTTTCCCTCCTGCATTCTTCTCATTTTTGTTCTCCAATATCTATGTACAGAAGACTTTGTTGCCTCGATATTGAATTATTAATTGATTCATTTGTATGTTCTTACTGGCTAATGCAAGCCAGATGTCATTTTCTTCCAATGCTGGTGGTGCGATTGATATTGCCGTGTGGTTTAAAGAGGTGAACACCCCGGCAAAACATACCTTGGATGAAAGGATTTAAATCAGTGCCCAATAAAAGTTGTGATGCTTCATTTCAGAACGTCTGAGAAATGTGGTCACTGTTTTGAGGGTTCTTTGGAGTTTGAGAAATGTTTATTGTAAATTTATTCTTGCAATAATGTAATGCTTAGTGGTTGCAAAAGGCAATCCTCTTAGCTGACAATGCTTGACAAGACTCTCTCTTTCTATTTCAAGAAAGCATTTCTCTTGGAGTTTTTGCAACAGTGACAAATGAGGTAAATGGTTATTGCATATATGTATTGTCAAATATATGTTTTCATGTTAAAAGGTTTATTGCATATTTATCCTCAAATATATATTTTCATGATCATTCTATTTCATTATCTACATATGTAGCAACCCGAATTTAAAATACTTGTCTAAAAGAAAACTTAGTATTGCATGTGAATAACTGTAAAAATATATACTTGGAAAGTAAATAAAGATTTGCAACAACCAAAAGAGAAATCAGACAAAATAAAGCTTATTGCCACACAAGAAAGGCCAAATTGTAAAAACTCGTATTACACAAAATTCAAACGTAAATCCAAGCTCTAAATAGACCAAAAGTTTAATCCAATTCGTGACCTGCAAAGGGGAGGCCAAAATATGGTAAAACCCTAACCTAGTTAGGGATAAAAAGGGGAAAGAGGCTTTGACTGGGGATTGGGATGAGGAAAAATTGGATCTTGATATGATCTTGATATGATCTAAGAGGCTGCTAGATGTGGATATTTGAGGTGTACGGGGAGATTTAGCTAGGGTGTGCAAGTGTTCTTCGTGCTTCGTCTTTGCCTCTTCTTAGATCCATCTAAAGGTAGGTTTCTCTCAAACAAAAATCCTAATCAACGATGCAACTATGCTGTCCAGCATGCCTAGATTGCTAAAATCTTTTTTTTCCCCCATTTTTAAGCACTTGATCTATGTGTATTTCATGCTCTAAGATCTAATATCATCGTTCATATGTATATGTTCTTTATTTCCTTCTTACACTAATGATCCATAGGTGGGCTTTTCCTCCGACCTAACCTAATTAACCTTGTACAGATGTTGTTCTCCCTGTTAACTTTGATTTGATGTGTTTTCCCCAAATTCTATTGATTATTGTTCGTGTATTCCATGTTGTATTTGAGTAGCATCACCGTTTTCCTGTTTTTCCCACCAAAAATGCCCTATTCTATCTAATAATCTGGTTGTACCTAGAACCACATCCCCAAAATACAGATGTATGAACAACCACTTCAAAGAACACGCCTTTTTTGGGCAATTGCAGACCTGGTATATGAGTGCAACTCCTTGGGAGACTGCGTTCAAATCACGGTTCCCAGATAAGCCACATTCTTAAGACGTCTCCCTTTGGGAACCACGTTCAGATGATGGCCTCCCAAGGAGCCACATTCTAGAAATCAAGGCCCAAGCACTCTGCTCTTCATCCGTTAGACATGTTGCTTGGACATGCCTCGTTCCTAATTGCAGTTCTTGTTCAAACCACGTTATTGACTATTTCTGTACCATTCAAATTTTTAAACAATGTTTTTTTTTTTCTTCTAAAATCCTAGTTATGTAAAGCGTGTATTGCCTTTATACTGTAATGGTCAGTAACTTGGAAACCTAAAAACCAATTCAAAATACTGCTAAGTGAATTCAAATGATGATTCAATCTTCTTAATCCATCCTCATAGTATTGATTGTTCATTTTGTTCCATTATTCTATAATGTAATTGTCATGCCTGAAATAATGTTAAAATCTTTCTAATAATTGCCATGTGATTCCATCCATGGATTGCCCTATTTTAATAATTTTTTGGATCAACCCGACACTATCGACGTGTTAATCCGAACCACGTCACCTCATTGTGGCATGCTTCAACTGCATATGTTTCTGTGAACACCTTCTCGGTGATGTGAGAACCCTCTATTGGGTATTTTTCTTGATGGGTTGGAACTCCTTCATCAAAGTCTTTGTAAGTCTCTATTAACCGTGGATCCTCACACAAATGATGAGCTAGTTACACTATGAAAACCCTAAAAAAACCCCGAAATCATTTCTAATTTGTAAGAGTGATTCAATAGGTTTTTGGAGTCTATTCTGTCGTGCTAAATGCGACATAGGTTGTATCTATGTTTGGTACAACCCTATCCTGAACACGGTATAGACTATAACCGCATCCCGTGCAAACGTCATCTTGAAAACGGTTGACTGATCCACCACCTTTAATACATATGATCGCGGCCATGGCCATGATTGCTTTTTAACATAGTTTTGTGTGGACATGATTGTGTTACCAACTGCATTTTTTAATGTGCCTCTACGATAGACCGCATTATGTAATGTTTTGATTTCAATGTATTAAGTCTTTAAATCTCTACTTAGTTCCCTTGAAAGCTTGAATTGATTTATTGGTCTGTTCATAACTACAATCCTACACCTTGGTTATATATGTTTATTCTTTGAGACACTAATTGACAAACACTATAATTTGAATGGAACCTCAATTCATCAATTATCAATGCATGTGTAATAGGACCTTACTGGCCCTTGGGGAGAGAGTCACAAAGTACATACGGATAATGTGGTGTGGTATTGCACCGAAAGAGTGCTAGAGTGTTCTGGATAATTCTTATTCTATGACTACCTGTGAAATGAGTGTTGATGGACCACTTGAGTGTCTTAATTGAATGGCTAATTTTAGAGTGTTCATTGCCATTGTGCTAATGCTAGGGCGTCCCTCGGAAGCGACGTGTTTCATCGGAACCCGGATGAAATGATAAGTGAGCAAGGGCTAGCTAGGGCGTTCCCCATAAGCGACGCGCCGCGAAGGCACCCAATTGCGGTGTCAAATAGGCAAGGGTTCACGTGTGGGGTTGGACGAACACGGGTAAAGAAGTTAGTCCAAAAACATAGGATCCGTCTAGCTACTTGGAATATAGGAACTTTAATGGGTAAGGGTTTAGAGTTGGTCAAGTTAATGATGGATAGAAAGGTTAGTATAGCTTGTCTACAAGAAACTAGGTGGGATCTAAAGCTAAAGATATTGATGGTTATAAAATTTGGTATACAGAAACTAGTAACTGTAGAAATGGTGTGGTCATAATAATAGATAAGGACTTAAAAGAGAAAGTTGTAGAAGTTAATAGACTGGGGGATAGACTTATCTTAATAAAACTTATCGTATGTGAGGTTACTTTGAATGTAGTTAGTGTATATGCACCACAAGTGGGTTTAGAAGAGAGCATTAAAAAGTATTTTTGGGAGGCTATTGATAGATTGATCCAAAATATCCCTAGTGAAGAGAAAAATTTTATTGGTGATGACCAGTCTGTCTCCATGTAATTTTAATTAATTACATATATATTTTGATGATTAACAAAACCAAACAAAAGTTTATCAATTATATCTAATGAATATTTCATAAGTCTTAAGCACAGAAAAAATACCAAGGTCAAACAAGCCAATAAAGGTATGCATTACTTCTCTGAAGCCTTAATCTTTTCAACATGATATTTTTCTAAGTCCATATCGACTTCTATTGAAGACCATAACGATTTCTTTATAAGCATATCGATTTCAATAGAATTATTATAACGATTTCTTTTCTGGCTGAAAAGTCATGTTATTTCAAACAAATCGATGCCGTAACGATTCTATAAGTGATCACAACGATTTCCTTATAAGACTGAAAAGTCATGTTATTTCAAACAAGTCGATGTCACAACGACTCTATAAGTTACCGTAACGATTTCTTTAGAGCCTGTAACGACTTGCTCGTCACAACGACTCTATAAGTTACCGTAACGATTTCTTTAGAGCCCGTAACAACTTGCTCATCACAACGACTCTATAAGTTACCGTAACGATTTCTTTAGAGCTCGTAACGACTTGTCTGTCGCAACAACTCTATAAGTTGTCGCAACGATTTCTTTAGAGCCCGTAACGACTTTCTCGTCACAACGACTCTATAAGTTACCGTAACGATTTCTTTAGAGCCCATAACGACTTGCTCGTCACAACGACTCTATAAGTTACCGTAACGATTTCTTTAGAGCTCGTAACGACTTGCTTGTCGCAACGACTCTATAAGTTGTCGCAACGATTTCTTTAGAGCCCGTAACGACTTGCTCGTCACAACGACTCTATAAGTTACCGTAACGATTTCTTTAGAAACTCGTAACGACTTGTCTGTCATAACGACTCTATAAGTTATCGCAACGATTTCTTTAGAAAGCGCAATGACTTGCTTGTTGTAACGATTTCAGAAGTTACCGTAACGACTTCTTTAGAACTCGCAACGATTGCTCTCTATAATGACTGTTAGTATTCACAACGATTTCTTTAGAACTCATAACGACTTGATAAGTGTTCACAACGATTTGCTCTCTATAATGACTTGTTAGTATTCATAACGATTTCATAAGTCATATAGCCATCGATTTCACATCTTGATATCTTATTCATCTTAAAAGCGTTGACTAGTCAAAGTCCACGTAGACATCTCTCTGACGCTTTTGCATTTATGAGATCTGAACATATCTCTGCATGCATGCAGACCATGTAGTGCCTACTCTGATTACGTCCTTTAAACTTAAGCTATTTTGCACTACTATTTTCGTGTCTATTGCTACTGACGTTGACTGACATCAGAGACAGCTTAGCTGTCTGCTATTTGAGATTGACATTTGTACAGACCACTGAACTAGCATCTTGGTACAACGTTAAACAAATAGAAGCCAACGGATATTTCTGAAGATCTATCTCTTTGCGTGCTCAAGTGATCAAAAGACTGTTGACTGGAAGCTTCCAAGACTCCAGATGTCATTCAGTCTAACGACTACTTAAAAGAGAGACAACGAACACTTCAACGTCTACATTTTAAATTGAAGATATAAATTCAAGTCAGAAGAACAGAAGAAGAATATAGATCGCGCATTCAAGCATTCAAATTCTTCTGAAGAAAGTCTAGAGCCAAGAACCTTCATTCCACTTAGCTTTTGCTCTTTTGCTCTCCACTAGTTTGTGAAAATCTTGAGAGAGCCTGTATAGTTCTGAGAGTGTGCCTTGTTTAAATCTCTTTGCTCTCAGTTCTAGTTGCTTCAGATCCTTGTTTATCAAAAGCTTGATCTAGGGGCTTGAATTTCATTCACTCTCTTGTGTTGTTCCCTTCGGGTGTGAAGGAAGACCTGGTGTGGTATCCAGGGTGTTGTTCCCTTCGGTTGTGAAGGAAGACCTAGTGTGGTATCCAGGGTGTTGTTCCCTTCGGGTGTGAAGGAAGACCAGCTGAACTGGGTGTTGTAGCGTCCTTGGGGGACTGTACCCTAGTTAGTGAAATCCTGAGTTGTTGCTCAGGGACTGGACGTAGGACTCCTAAGGAAAGGAGGTCCGAACCAGGATAAACCTTGTGTTGTGTGATTGTCTTCTTTGTGTGTTTGTTATTTAAACTAACTGTCACTAACCTACTTCGAAGAACGCTTGTGTGAATGTTTTTAGTTACAGATATCTTCTAGTTTAATTTTAAAGACCCATTCACCCCCCCTCTGGGCTCGTCAACTGGGCAACAAGTGGTATCAGAGCAAGTCTCTTCGACAAAGAAAGGATCCAACGATCTGAAGAGTAAAGATTCATGGCAGCCCAAGGTAGCATTGAAGGTCAGTCTGTCAACCGACCCCCTCTCTTTGATGGTGAAGACTATCCTTACTGGAAGACCAGGATGGAATATTTTCTACAAGGCCACGATTATCAAATTTGGTCAATAGTAGAAGAAGGTGACCTGGTTGTCACAAATGAGAAAGCACAATGGACAGATGATGACAGGAAGAAAATTTCCTTGAATTGCAAAGCTAAGAGCATCCTTTGCTGTGCTTTAAGTAAGAAGGAATTCAACCGAGTTTCAGCCTGCAAATCCTCAATGGAAATGTGGGAAAAGCTCAGGATTACTTATGAAGTACAGACAAAGTAAAGGAGACAAGAATCGACATTCTTGTCACTCAGTATGAAAGATTTCAGATGCAGTCAGGTGAGTCAATCACTCAAATGTTCAGTCGATTCACCGATATCACCAATGGTTTAGCCAGTCTAGGGAAGACTTATGAAATTGCAGATATGGTAAGAAAAATTCTTAGATCCTTGCCATCCTCGTGGACACTAAAGGTCACAGCTATAGAAGAAGCTAATGACCTGAAGAGAATGTTAGTAGAGAAGCTCATTGGGTCTCTCATGGCCTGTGAGATCAACATGGAAAGGCTAGGAGAGTCATCCAGCAGAAAGAAGCACTCCAATGCTTGAAAGCAGAAGAAGATTCACCAGAAGCCAGCTCAATGAAAGTGAAAGTGATGAGGACAGTGAAAATGAAGAAGCAATGCTCTCTAGGAGATTGCAACGGATCTTGGCCAAGAAGAAAAAGTTTCAATCTGGCAGAAGGCACTTCAAGAAAAACAAGGATCTGAAAAGATCAGATGGTAAAGAAATGAAGAAAGGAGAAATCATCTGCTACAAATGTAAAAAGCCTGGACACATCAAAGCTGATTGTCCAAAATTTAAGAAACCAAATTCAGAAAGAAGGAGAGCTCCAAGAAGTTCAGAAAGTATAAGAAGAAAGCAATGGCAGCAGCAGGGAGAAACAGTAGTGACTCAGAGCAGTGAGTCAAGCTCATGCAGCGATGAAGAAGAAGCCAACTTGGCCTTCATGGCAAATGTTGATGAAAAGGTAACCTCTGACTCCTCCTTCGATTCATGTAATGATTCTGATTCAGATAACATAGAGGAAGCATTTAATGAATTGTATAATAAGTACAAAGAAGTAACTAAACTCTTAAAAGCAAGTAAGAAAAAAAATACTGTTTAGAAATACTAATTCTGATTTAAAAACAGAAAATGAAGAATTAGAAAAACAAACAATTGAACTTAAAAGAAGAAATGAATTACTCTGTGAAGATTTAAAAGATAAAAATAAACAAATAACAAAATTGGAAAAACAGAAAGTGTAGATGAATTAAGAAAAAAATTAAAAACTTAAATGAAGAAAATGATAAAATCTAGCACATTAGAAAAATTCACCAATGGTAAAAACTTCTCATATTAAAAGGTGCTAGAAGATCAGGTAAGAAGAAAAGTGGATTAGGATATACACCCCCAGATAATGAAGAAACCATAGTTCATCCTAAAACATATCCAACACCAAAATTTGTACCTGAACAAGATATAGCATACAAAGCTAATTTCAAATATATAGAAAAAGTAACTAAATTATCTTGCTGTAGTCACTGCAACAAGTTAGGACATATCATAACTACATGCCCAACAAGAGATAAGAAATGGATAATAAAAGGCAAAATCAATGATACTAACCCATCAGGACCCAAAAGAATTTGGGTACCTAAAACTTGATGTTTTTATTTCAGGACATCTCTCGAGCATTCAAATGGTATTTGGATATGGGTGCTCAAGACACATGTCAGGAAACCAGAAGTTATTTTCTCATCTCCAAGCTGAAGAAGGAATAGTCACTTATGGAGATAATGGGAAAGGAACAGTGATAGGCAGTGGCTCTGTGAATAACAAAGGAAAAACAGTCATAGAAGATGTGTTATTAGTCAAGGGATTGAAGCACAATCTCATTAGCATCAGCCAGCTGTGTGACAAGGCCATCAAATCAAGTTTCAGGAGTCAAAGTGCAGCATAGTAAAAGATGGAGCAGTCATCTTGAAGCAAATAGAGAAAAGAATATGTATGTGCTCAACCTTGAAGAACTCAAAGAGCAAAATGTTTGTTTAACAGCAAGTAAAGACAAGTCTACAGAATTATGGCACAGACGACTTGGACATTGCAGCATAGATGGCATGAGAAAACTGTTGAAGAAGAATCTTGTGGAAGGTCTACCTAAGGTTAGTACAAAATTGGATGGTGTATGTAAACCTTGTGCTAAGGGAAAGCACACCAAAGGCTCCTTCAAGTCAAAGACGGTGGTGACCACCTCAAAACCCTAGAGCTCCTTCATATGGATCTATTTGGGCCAATGAGGACTACCGGTCTTGGAGGAAAGAATTTTGGATTTGTCATAGTTGATGACTACTCAAGATTCACATGGGTATCATTCCTAGAGCATAAAGATGACACTTTGAAAACTTCGTCAGGTTCAGTAAGAAAGTCCAGAAAGATCAGAAGTTCAGCATTGTGTCTATCCGATCAGATCATGGTGGTGAATTTCAAAATGAAAAGTTTGCTAGATTCTGTGATGATCAGGGATTGAGCATAATTTCTCAGCACCAAGGACACACAACAAAATGGTATTGCTGAGAGAAAGAACAGAACCCTATTGGATATGGCAAGAACTATGCTCTCAGAATATGATCTGCCAAGATATTTTTGGGCTGAAGCAGTCAACACAGCAAGCTACATTATCAACCGAGTAATGATCAGGCCAATCCTGAAGAAGACTGCATATGAACTATTCAAAGGGAAGAAGCCAAAGATCAGCCACTTCAGGACTTTTGGATGTCCTTGCTTCATTCACAACAATGGAAAAAGGGACATTGGTAAGTTGGATGCCAAATCAGATGAAGGCATCTTTATGGGGTACACCTCTAAACCCAAAGGCTATAGAGTATTTAACAAACGTACTTTATTGATTGAACAGTCTGTACATATTATTTTGATGAAACTACCCTTCCTTGAGAAAGGAAGTAGATAGTGACAATGATGATGCAGATGAACTGTCCAAGAAACTAAAAGATACATCAATTGAGGACAAGGATGATCCACCTCTGGAAGAATTGCAACAAGAAGAAGTTACTCATGAAAATCTTCCAAAGGAGTGGAGATACAAGAAAGATCACCCACTTGAGAATATTATTGGTGATCCATCCATAGGGGTAAGAACAAGAGGTAATGTTATTCCTTGTGATTACCTAGCTTTTGTTTCTCAAATAGAGCCTAGGACAGTCAATGAAGCTCTTTCTGATGAATCTTGGATAGTAGCCATGCAAGATGAATTAAATCAATTCAAGAGAAACCAAGTATGGTCACTTGTTCCTAGACCATCAGACCATCCAGTCATTGGCACCAAATGGGTGTTCAGAAATAAACTGGATGAAACTGGTGCAATCTTAAGAAACAAGGCCAGATTGGTAGCTCAAGGCTATTCTCAAGAGGAAGGCATAGATTTCGATAAAACCTATGCACCTGTAGCTAGACTTGAGGCTATTAGGATATTACTAGCATATGCATCAGCTTTAAACTTGACATTATTTCAAATGGATGTTAAATCGCACATTTTTAATGGTTTTATAAAAGAGGAAGTTTATGTGGAACAACCTCCGGGTTTTGATGACACAGAATTTCCCAATCATGTTTTCAAACTTCATAAGGCGTTATATGGTTTAAAACAGGCACCTAGAGCCTGGTATGAAAGGCTTAGCTCTTTTCTTTTAAACCATGGTTTCAGTAGAGGTCAAGTAGATAGTACCCTTTTCATAAAGTCAAAGGTCAAACACATTCTATTAGTCCAAATTATGTAGATGATATTATCTTTGGGTCTACTGATGAATCCCTTTGCAAGTACTTTGAAAAGTTGATGCAGGGAGAATTTGAAATGAGCATGATGGGAGAACTTAATTACTTCCTTGGATTACAAATCAAACAAGGAAAGGAAGGAACTCACATCCGTCAAGCAAAGTACACAAAAGAACTCTTAAAGAAATTTGGATTCGAAAATACCAAGCCACTGTCAACACGATGAGCACATCAACAAGGATGGACAGTGACAAAGATGGTAAGAAAGTAGATCAAAAGATCTACAGAGGTATGATTGGTTCACTACTTTATTTACAGCTAGTAGACCAGATATACTATTTAGTGTATGCATGTGTGCTAGATATCAAGCTGATCCTAAAGAATCACATTTAATTTTGGTGTGAAAAGAATATTTAGATATTTAGCTAGAACTCATGACTTAGGTCTGTGGTATCCAAAATCTTGCGAAATCGATTTAATAGGATACTCAGATGCTGACTATGCTGGATGCAAGATAGATAGAAAAAGCACCAGTGGTGTTGCCAATTTCTTGCAGGATGCTTGATATCATGGTCTTCAAAGAAACAAAACTCAGTGGCACTATCAACAGCTGAAGCTGAATATGTAGCTGCTGGAAGTTGCTGTACACAACTCCTATGGATAAAGCAACAACTTGAAGACTTTGGATTAAGTATCAAATCAATCCACTGCTGTGTGACAACACCAGTGCCATTAATCTCACCAAGAATCCAGTTCAGCACTCAAGGACCAAACATATTGAGGTTAGATATCATTTATTCGTGATCATGTTGCAAATGGAAATATTGAAATATCCTTTATTGATACAAATGGCCAATTAGCAGACATTTTCACAAAAGCCTTACCTGAAGAGAGATTCACATCTCTCAGAAGGGAATTAGGCATGTGCAATTGTGATAAAAGTTTGCTTGCAACTGGCACATTAATTTTTAGATTTAAGTTGTTTTCCTCCATGTTTTTAAGCGAAAGAAATTCAAATTACCCCTTGTAATCGCTCTTTCATTGAAGTCGGTCTGAATAGTCAACACCTTTTGTCGTTTTCCTCCGCCTTTTGGCGCCTCACTTTCCACCCTTTATTTATTCCAAAAATTAAATGCGATAACGATTCATCTCCCGTCTTCAACCCTTTCCCTCTTTATGCTTGTGCGAGCCGATGCCCTAACCTCTTCAACAACGACTCTCGACCCTTTGAAAATTTGCTCCCATTCCCGCGAAAGATCTCTTGAGGGTTTTCACTCCTTCCCTCATCTCAATCCTCCAGAAACCTTCTTCACCTGATTTCATGGCCGCATCCGTCGTCGCTGGAAGTCTTGGGGGCTACGGCGCTGAGTTCCTCACTCCTGAGCAGCAGGAGAGGTTCACCTTTGTGAAAACTAAGGTCTGTGGAAACAAGGTAGTGGACATAGCAGATCTTGAAAAGAATGGTATGCACAGCGTAGCAGCAGCATTGAGCAAGATGCAGTGGTTGGGAATCACCACCTTCTCAGAGGTAAGTTATCCAGACCTCGTGAAGGCCTTTTTGTCTGTTTGAAAGCAGAGGCAGACGAGTCCCTAGTTTCATTGTAAAAGGGAAACTGGTTAGGGTGAAGACTTCAGGGCACAGTGGGGTTCACACCGTGGACGCCCAAGCTACAGGTCTTGGTATTGTAGGACCGGAGTTCAGACTGAGGGATGGCAAATTAGACATTAATCAGTTCAATGCTTTCAACCACCTCCTTCATTTCATAGTTTGCCAAATCTTAGTTCCTAGAAGTGCAACATTCTCAACCTGCACCAAGGCTGATTCAGATGTAATGTTTTGGGCCATTCAAAACAAGGAGATTAACATGGCCGAAGTGATGTTTGAACGAATGAAATTTGCTCGTGACCAGATCTGGGATACCAGGAGTAAGCTTAATGTGTCGTTGCCTTATGCCCACTTGCTTACAAAGATATTCAAACACTTTGGTGTTGATTTGTCGGGGCGGTAGTAGAGAACATGGGCCAAGCTATTAGGTCCAGGAACCTGAGAAAAGTGGCTTTTCATTGGTCAATGGAATTTGGTCTAAAACCTCTGTAGCAGAAGGAGAGGCCATTATTGAAGATGTCCAGAAGTTCAAGAAGATGTGCCCGAAGCCTCAACAGAGCCAGCAGGAGCAGCATCTATAGCAAATGATGAACCATCAGAACTTGCAGCATCATCTGAATTGGCAGCAGCAGTACAAGCAGAATCACAACCTTCAGTAGCTCAAGCAGAAGAACCAGTGGAAGGTGCAGTTTTTGTAGATGCTCCCATTCAGGGGGAGCAAGACAGGATCATGGAAGATGCTCCCATTCAGGGGGAGCAAGAGACTGAGGACCTCTCTACATCTCAAGGGGTGCATTCAACAGATGCCCCTGTTCATGAAGAACAGACCACAGCTCATCAGGATACAGCTGAGAGGAAAGGCAAAAAGATTGCTCACAGAAGGCGAAGGACATCACAGAAGCTGAAATGAAGCCTATTCTGAAAAGATTGGAAGCACAAAATGCACTCTTATCCTCAGTCCAATCAGATGTAAGCTCTATCATTGTTCGCCAGGACTCTACTTCCAATGATGTATCACAGGTAAAACACTCTTTGAAATGGTTTAACAAGGAAATGAGCAGCATGAAGGTAATACTTTCTGAGATTCTGAAGGCAGTAAGTTCTCCACCTCATGGCACTCAAAATGTTTCAGAAGCTGTTCTCAGGCCATCAGGGCCAGTAATCGCAAAAGAAGACAGTGTGCCAGTCCAAGTTCAGACTCAGCAGCAAGCAGAAGAACCGGACCATCTGATGAGAATGCAGGGCCATCTGGGCAGAATCTTGAAGAGGAGTCTCATGTGGCTGTTTCAATGGCAGATGGAGTACCCTCTGAGGATCAAGGGCCAGCAGTACTGGCTGAGGGTCTGTCACCCCTGGAGATTTCGACAGCAGTTGGAGAAGCACAGGCTGTTGTTCCCGAGCCTTCCACTCTTCCTACTCCAGCCCCTCCTTCTCCACCCACCTCATCCACAGCTCCTTCAGCACCTCCTGTTCCTAAACGGCCACGTTCACGACAAATCTCCTCTCCCACTCCTTTCACTTCTTCCACCACTCCTTTACCTTCCTCCACTGTTGAAGTTCCTCCCAGATCTTCTTTAGCTGGAGCTTCCTCATCTGGTCCCTCCTCCTCAAGACCAATGATCCTTCTACCATCACTCCTGACTCTTTGATTCACCCACCAGCACCTCCATCTTTCATCACTCTCATTCCTGAAGGTGCCCAACTCACCCAACTGAGATCCATGGCATCAATGATGAATTTGAAGAAGCAATTCTCAAATCTGTCCTAGCCACTGGAACTCACTCTCACAGTATTTCCAGCCCTATCTCCAAACGAAGGAGACTTACTTCCACCCTTCCTGTCTCCTCAGATCCTTGCTATCCACCTCTGTGGTTTTCCCTAGCCATTGCAAATAAGCACAAACCCCTTTATGAGGAATACCTTCAAAAAATGGTTCTTGCTCATATTTTTGGTTTACCTTTCCAAAATCTTTCCAACCATCTGTCTACCATTTTCCCTTACACTTCTCTTTCAAAGGCTCAACAGTCAAAAATCTTTTCTGTGACTGAAGCCAAAACTGAAGAGCAGTGGGCACGGATCAACAGTGCTTTGTACTTCCAATTTAAGAGAGTGCAAGCTGCCAGATATCCTCCCAGGGAAGCCCCTCTCCCTTTGTATGAATGGTTCCAGATCCATCACAAGAACCTGTTTGGACCTTTCATTCAGAAAAAAATCAAGTTCATCAGGCAGTATCAGATGTTCTGCAATTACTGCTATATCAACAGCTTGGATGAACCTCAGTTGGGGCAGTTTCGTGCAGCCATCACAGCTTTGCAGTCCACTCATTGTGAACCTCTTCAGGTAGACTTTGCTACCTTGAAGTTCCCAGACATCGTGTTCCTTCCACCGCTCACTCCTTGATCATGGATTCCTCGGTTGGTACACTTGTTTTGAAAGAGCTGCTAGAGTCATGGCCAGGTTGCATGTCTATGAAGGCCGTGATCTTTCTTTCCAAAGATTTGTGTTCAAACACTATCTTGAAGGGCAAATTTCAGCTGATATCCTCGCTCCCATTCTCTCAGAATGTGAAAGGCTGACCTCTGATGAGTGGCTCAAGCACTATCCTTGTCTGCTCAACAGCTGTCTGATCTGAATGCCTCCCAGGCACAAGCAAATACCTCCTCTGTCACCTGGTGACTTTCTGGACGCCAATTCCCGTCACCTCATCAGAAATACATTCGCAATCTGGCTTGAGAGATTCAAGATTTTTCGTGATTTGACGAAGGAGCTCCGGTCTCATCAGATCTTCTATCCTATCAAGATGGACAAGTTTCTCCTCTTTGCCAGCTTTGGGTCCTTCTCCACTTTCAAAATAGCCTTAGGTTTGGATAAATATGGGGACTTTATTTCTGAGCAGTGGAACCTTCATCTCAAGCGGATGGCCCCCACTATGGGACCCTCCTATAACATTGAGATTGGAGCTTTTCAAGCACATTTTGAAGAGCAGGAAAGATTGGCACTTCCTCTCATCCGACAGTTTGCCTCCTTGTTGTCTCCTGCCTTCTATCTTGATCCTTCTCTTCGACCTCAAGAACAATAATAAAATTCATCTCTCTTGTCTTCATATACTTATCCTGTCTTTGTCTCAGATTACTCCTTTTTTTCTTCGCTTAATGACAAAAAGGGGGAGAAAAATTATGTCTGAAACATCTATATGCATTTTTTCATGCATACTTATTGTTCAGTTTGTCATCACCAAAAGGGGGAGATTGATGACCAGTCTGTCCCCATGTAATTTTAATTAATTATATATATATTTTGATGATTAACAAAACCAAACAAAAGTTTATCAATTAATCTAATGAATATTTCATAAGTCTTAAGCACAGAAAAATACCAAGGTCAAACAAGCCAATAAAGGTATGCATTACTTCTCTGAAGCCTTAATCTTTTCAACATGATATTTCTCTAAGTCCATATCGACTTCTATTGAAGGCCATAATGATTTCTTTATAAGCATATCGATTTCAATAGAATTATCATAACGATTTCCTTTCTGGCTGAAAAGTCATGTTGTTTCAAACAAATCGATGCCGTAACGATTCTATAAGTGATCGCAACGATTTCCTTATAAGACTGAAAAGTCATGTTATTTCAAACAAGTCGATGTCACAACGACTCTATAAGTTACCGTAACGATTTCTTTAGAGCCCGTAACGACTTGCTTGTCACAACGACTCTATAATTACCGTAACGATTTCTTTAGAGCCCGTAACGACTTGCTCGTCACAACGACTCTATAAGTTACCGTAACGATTTCTTTAGAGCTCGTAACGACTTGCCTGTCGCATGATAACTGCAAAAATTTTCGAGTTAAATTTCATAACATACAGTTAAGTTTAGACAGTCTGTCTGTAAATAAAGTGTATTTGATTTTAATTTTATTTCATCCAAAAATAAATTTTAAAACATATTAGTTAAATTCTCGAGTTGAACACATAGTTAAAGTCTCATTTAAAAATCAATAAATTTTGAATAGTTTATGTTTCATGTTTCTTTACATTGTATATAAATAATTTTTTTTTAAAATCTTTTGTAAATATAGTGTGTTAAAAATTTTTTTGATCCACCAAAAATGCCACATACCCCTCTCCTCATGGGTCCATGGGGCAACACATCTTTTTCACCCCATGGGTCCATTATGCCCTCTTGATTTCATTAAATAGGCCACGCAACATTTTCTTTACTTACTTATTCTTTCTTCATAAACAGGTCAGCAGCAGAAGCTGCTGGAAGCTCCTGGAAAGCGATTGGGGGCAGCTCCTGCAGAGGAGGCCAGGCGATGGCGGAGCTCTGGTGTGCTGCAGAGCTCCTGGCTGGGCTGGGCGCATTGGAGCTGAGGCGGCGCGGCCAGCGCAGCTGGCAATTGAGTTGGAGCGCCCGTGCGAAGCGGCCAGCTGGGTGTGCAAGGTGCCATGGGGCGGTTGGGATTTGCGGATGGCGCGGCCAGGGAGACCAGGGCGCGGCCAGGAAGAGCAGGCGCTTCTGGTGTGTGGGGGCATGCGTGGCCGGTGCTGTGCAGATGGCACCAGGGGTTGTGCACTGGGGTTTGGGCATGTGAAGCAGCGGCGGCTGAGGCGTGAGCGGGAGCGATGTACGGCTGGCGATGAGCAGGGGCGATGTGAGGCGTGTGTGACGCGCAGATCTGGCGGTGCCTGGGCGATGGAGCCCAGGCGGTGCAGACCTGGGCCATTGAGCTGGTGATTTGGGGCGACCCTGGGTTCAGGATGGCATTGCCGATAGCCAGCCGAGGTCGTGCAGATGCAGAGGTCTTGCGGAGGTCGGATCTGACGGGATCTGGCTGTGTGAGATGGAGGTGGTCCTGTGCACAGCTGTGCAGGCGCCGGAGTGCTGTGCGATGTGGCTGGGCTGGGACATGCGTGCTGAGGCGGGTGCGACTGGTCGTGCAGAGCAACAGGGGGCGCGACGGTGCTTTGAGGGCGGTGAAGGCCTGCTGAGGTGGCGATCCAGAGCAGGCTGACATGGCGATCTGGTACAGCTGAGGCGGCATCCAGGAAGCGGGAAGAGGTGCAGAGCAGAGGAGGCCTATAACCCTATAAAAGGACCCCAGGTCCTCTTCTCGGGTGTTGGCAAGTAGGAATTCTCAGGGTTTTTAGTCTCTATTTTTCTTCTATATCTCTGTTTTAGCAGAGCGTTGAGATGTTTGGGGGTTCCCTGGTTCGGAGTTTTTAGTTTCTTTTTTTTTCCCTGTTCTTCCAGAGTTCTTGGGGGTTCGACATTTTTCTTAGGATTCTTAATCTCCATTTCCCTGTATTTTTCTATTCTTCCAGATTTCGTAGAGGGAGTGTTCTTAAGATTGGTTCGCCAGTAGAGAGTTCTACTGTGTTGTGGTGGTCAGAGAGAGCTGGATTCAGAAAATTGTCTTCGTTCTTCTATCTTCTATGCAACTTTCTGTGGAGATCAACTGTTCTGCTATTTCTTTTGTGTTGATTTTTGTAGTCTTCTATTTGGCATCCGGGAAAGGAAGGCTTGGAGGGCTTCGACTGGTTCGATTTTATTGTTTGGTTTGGCGATTTCTTTGCTCTTCTATGTGGTATGGATCCGTTCAAATGGATGTTATTATCTCTTGCTTCTGTGTATTGCAACTGTGGTGAGGAGGACAATTGACGGATTTTCTTCTCTTCATCGGAAGAGTGATTGCAATTTTGTTGTTCTTATCTGCTGGAAGGGGAATGGAAGAACTTCTTCTTTCATTTTTCTAAAGTACTGTCTGTGGATAGTTCTACTCTTCCGAAGGAGATAGAATTGTGTTTTCCTTTTCTGTTCAACATTAGTTTGATATTGGGAGTTCGGCTGTAGTGAAGTAGATTTAATTGTTTTCTTTTCTTCTGTGAGAGCTATGAGACTGATCCAGGGGCATTGCAGAGTCGGCACCGGGCACCAAGAAGATTCCATTTCTTGGCTTGTTCTTTGGCTGGTCGACGTCTTGGAAGGATTCCGGACATCTCCACCATCTAGATGAGGTCCATGGGTTGTGCTGATTTCTGAGCTGTTTTAGTGTGTTTCGAGCCATTAAGTTGTTCTCCTTCTTGTTCTTCATAGTATGAGAATTTCGATTTGATCACAGTAAACTTTGTTTCTTATTTGTTCTTATCTTCTGTTCGACTATTGAGTTGTGAAGGTAGTGATCTGATTTTTGTGGAGTTAGAATTCGAGGTGCACGCTTTCACTATCTTAGTTTAATTTCTAGTTCAGATTTTGTCTACTTGTTTGATCCCTCAAGTTGAGAGGGTATAGTGATACAAGGTGTCTCAAATTTAATTCAACTCGTCTTCCATTTGATCTGTCAAGTTGTGAGAGATTTGATTAGAGATGTTTTCAAAAATTGATTCTAATGCATGTTATTTTAGTAAAAAAAAAATGTTTTCAAATCAAAGTAGTTTAAGTCAGATTTTATTCTGCCTCTCTGTGGAAATGACCTGTGCTCACCATTCTACTAGTTCATATTTGCTATTTTAAATTTGTGAGACAGTTTAGAGAGGGTGAGCATTTTGACGTGTGCAACGAACTCTTGACAACGGAAAACGCACATGTTTTTAATGCGCGCGTTCATCGCAACGACTCTATAAGTTGTCGCAACGATTTCTTTAGAGCCCGTAACGACTTGCTCGTCACAACGACTCTATAAGTTACCGTAACGATTCTTTAGAGCCCGTAACGACTTGCTCGTCACAACGACTCTATAAGTTACCGTAACGATTTCTTTAGAGCTCGTAACGACTTGCCTGTCGCAACGACTCTATAAGTTGTCGCAACGATTTCTTTAGAGCCCGTAACGACTTGCTCGTCACAACGACTCTATAAGTTACCGTAACGATTTCTTTAGAAACTCGTAACGACTTGTGTCATAACGACTTATAAGTTATCGCAACGATTTCTTTAGAAAGCACAACGACTTGCTTGTTGTAACGATTTCAGAAGTTACCGTAACGACTTCTTTAGAACTCGCAACGATTGCTCTCTATAATGACTTGTTAGTATTCACAACGATTTCTTTAGAACTCATAACGACTTGATAAGTGTTCATAACGATTTGCTCTCTATAATGACTTGTTAGTATTCATAACGATTTCTAAGTCATATAGCCATCGATTTCACATCTTGATATCTTATTCATCTTAAAAGCGTTGACTAGTCAAAGTCCACGTAGACATCTCTCTGACGCTTTTGCATTTATGAGATCTGAACATATCTCTGCATGCATGCAGACCATATCGTGCCTACTCTGATTACGTCCTTTAGACTTAAGCTATTTTGCACTATATTTCATGTCTATTGCTACTGACGTTGACTTACATCAGAGACAGCTTAGCTGTCTGCTATTTGAGATTGACATTTGTGCAGACCTCTGAACTAGCTTCTTGGTACAACGTTAAACAAATAGAAGCCAACGGATATTTCTGAAGATCTATCTCTTTGCGTGCTCAAGTGATCAAAAGACTGTTGACTGGAAGCTTCCAAGACTCCAGATGTCATTCAGTCTAACGACTACTTAAAAGAGAGACAACGGACACTTCAACGTCTACATTTCAAATTGAAGATATAAATTCAAGTCAGAAGAACAGAAGAAGAATATAGATCGTGCATTCAAGCATTCAAATTCTTCTGAAGAAAGTCTAGAGCCAAGAACCTTCATTCCACTTAGCTTTTGCTCTTTTGCTCTCTACTAGTTTGTGAAAATCTTGAGAGAGCTTGTATAGTTCTGAGAGTGTGCCTTGTTTAAATCTCTTTGCTCTCAGTTCTAGTTGCTTCAGATCCTTGCTTATCAAAAGCTTGATCTAGGGGCTTGAATTTCATTCACTCTCTTTGTGTTGTTTCCTTCGGGTGTGAAGGAAGACCTGGTGTGGTATCCAGGGTGTTGTTCCCTTCGGTTGTGAAGGAAGACCTGGTGTGGTATCCAGGGTGTTGTTCCCTTCAGTTGTGAAGGAAGACCTGGTGTGGTATCCAGGGTGTTGTTCCTTCGGGTGTGAAGGAAGACCAGCTGAGCTAGGTGTTGTAGCGTCCTTAGGGGGACTGTACCCTAGTTAGTGAAATGCTGAGTTGTTGCTCAGGGACTGGACGTAGGACTCCTAAGGAAAGGAGGTTCGAACCAGGATAAACCTTGTGTTGTGTGATTGTCTTCTTTGTGTGTTGTTATTTAAACTAACTGTCACTAACCTACTTCGAAGAACGTTTGTGTGTATGTTTTTAGTTACATGTATCTTCTAGATTAATTTTAAAGACCCATTCACCCCCCCTCTGGGCTCGTCAACTGGGCAACAATTGGTGGGGATCTTAATGGTCATGTGGGTGAAAGTAATAGAGGATATGAAAGGATTCATGGAGGTTTTGGTTTTGGCGATAGAAATGACATGGGTACTAGTATTCTTGAGTTTGCTATAGCTTATGATCTAGTAATTGCTAACACATTCTTCAAGAAGAAAGACGAACACCTAATAACATACAAGAGTGGAACACATAGGAGCCAAATTGATTATTTTCTTATTAGAAAGGCTGATAGAGTTTTGAGTAAAGATTTCAAAGTTATTCCTGGAGAGAGTTTAGTCCCACAACATAGGTTACTAGTAATAGATGCTCGTATTCCAAAATTTAAAATAAAAACCATCATAAATAACTATTCTAAGATTAAGTGGTGGAATTTGAAAAGTAAAAATTTGGAAACATTTAAAAATCATCTAGTAAAAAAAAGTATTTGGAATCTAGATAAAGAAGTTAATGTAATGTGGAATAATGTCACAAATTGTATAAAGAATGTAACAAATCAACTCTTAGGTGAATCTAAAGGTAAAAGAAATGTAGAAAGCGAGACTTGGTGGTGGAGTGAGGAAATTCAAAATATCATTAAGCTAAAAGAGATTGTTTTAAGGCTTGGCAAATCAACAAGAATAATCAAACTTTAGAAGCTTATAAAATAGCTAAAAAGAGGGCTAAAAGAATAGTTAGTGATGCTAAGTCCAAGACGTTGAAGAATTATATAATAAATTAGGAACTCGAGAGGGAGAAAAAGACATATTTAAACTTGCTAAATTAAGAGAAAGGAAGAGTAGAGATCTAGATCATGTTCGTTGCATTAAGGATGAAGATCAAAGGGTTTTAGTTAAGGATCTAGAGGTTAAAGAGAGATGGTATAACTATTTTCAGAAATTACTTAATGGAGATTGTTTTAAGGATGTCTCTTTAGAAGAGAATCAAGAGTCAACAAAATTTGATAATTATCAGTATTTCAGGCATATTAAGATGTCAGAAGTGGGTGATGCTTAAAAAAAATGAAATTGGGCAAGACCTTAGGACCGGATGGCATACCTATTGAAGTGTGGAAAGGCTTAGGAGACATTGGTATTAAATGGTTAACTAAACTTTTCAATAAAATTTTGAAGGAATGGAGAATGCCAGAAGAATGGAGAAAAAATGTTGTAGTTCTTTTCTATAAAAACAAAGGGGATATTCAAAGTTGTAATAATTATCGCGGAATTAAGCATATGAGTCACACTATGAAACTTTGGGAAAGAGTAATCGAGAATCGAATGCGATGTATGACTATTGTATCAGAAAATCAATTTGGTTTTATGCCTAGTAGATCTACTACAAAAGCTATTTTCTTATTGCGACATTTAATGGAGAAGTATAGAGAGATGAGAAGATATTTATATATGGTTTTTCTTGATTTGGAGAAGGCGTATGATCAAATACGAGAGATTGATTTGGTGGGCATTAACAAAGAAGGGAGTCTCTCAAGGATATGTTGACTTGATTCAGGATATGTACGAGGGTGCTACTAGTAGTGTGAGAACTATTGCTGGAAAGACTTGTGAATTTCTAGTCACTATAGGTTTGCTTCAAGGTTCTGCCCTAAGTCCGTATCTCTTTGCTCTGGTTATAGATGAGGTAACAAAACATTTGCATGATGATATCCTTTGGTGTATGCTATTTGCGGATGATATTGTCTTAATTGATGAGAGTATTGATGGTTTAAACGTTAAGCTAGAAAGTTGGAGGCATGCTTTGGAGTCTAAAAGTTTTAAAATTAGTAGGAGTAAGTCTGAGTTTATGCATTGTAATTATAGTAATCAGAGGGTGCTTCAAGGAGATATGATTCGAATTGATGGTCAAGATATTTCTAAGAGTAGTAGCTTTCGATACTTGAGATCTATCATCCAAGAGAATGAGGAGATTTATGACAATGTTGCACACAGGATTAAGGCAGGCTGGCTAAAATGGAGAAGTGCATCAGGAGTCTTTTGCGATCGTCGTATACCAGTGAAACTTAAAGGAAAGTTTTATAGAACGACAGTGAGGCCTGCTTTATTATATGGCACCGACTGTTGGGCAGTGCGAAAGGAACACGTTAACAAAATATGTGTAGTAGAGATGAGGATGATGAGATGGATGTGTAGTAAGACTAAGAAAGATAAGATTAGGAATGAGTGCTTCCGTGAGGATTTGGGGATAGCTCCAATTGATAGAAAAATGAGAGAAAATAAACTTAGGTGGTTTGGACATGTGTACCGTCACCCTAACTCGGCGCCGATTAAAAGATGTGATCAAATTTTAGTGGATGCTAGTAAAAGAGCTAGGGGAAGGCCTAAAATGAGATGGTGCGATGTTATTAGGAAGGACTTGGACTTCTTGAGTTTAAACACGACTATAGCACTTGATAGAAATCTTTGGCGGAAAAGGATTCATGTAGCCGACCCCAAATAATGGGATAAGGCTCTGATGATGATGATGACGATGATGATTGCCATTATTATCAACTTGAATTGTTCTCATAAATTATCGCTTCATTCCATATATTAGATGAATTCCTCTATTTCTAGTCCTTTCAAGTGTTATGTCAGTTGTACGTTGGAAATTTTGTTATGTTTTCATTCATATCATCATTATAGCAAAATATGTTAATCATTTTAACAATGTTTGATAAAGAGATGTAATTCCTATTGGACAATTTCACTCATTCTATGCTTCTTAATTATTTTCAAGTAACTCTGATGATGAGGCACAATTAGATAGGGAGGGACAAGAGTAATGGAGAGCACCAAGAATGATAGAAGATTTTTTTCCTTCACTGAGTCTAGTTTAGCTACTATGAAAGATTTACTATTAATGTAATAGTTAGAAGAATTGTGATTTGGTCATCGATGAGTCAATGTAATAGAGTGACTTTGATATATCAATAAAATTATTACTTTGTTATTCGTCAAATTTGTATAGTGATGTGGCACCCCTCCCGGTCGGTTAAGAGGTGACACTCACACCCACAAAACGAAAACATCTTACACACACTGTTATGGGAAGGTCTTCTGTGCTGCATGAAATATTTTAGCAGACCAATCACAAGAGCAGTACATGGTAATAATACTAAGTACAACTTTCTACACCTGCACCAGTGTATCGCATATAATAGAATAAAATCATAATTTGTTCATTAGTTACATGCCAGACATAGCTGAGTACAAAAGTGTGTGGAAATGGATTTTGGAATCCATCACAAATTTATTTAAATGTAAAATTATTATCATGTTCTCATGTGTGTTCCCGCGTATTACGAATTCAAGTCCCGTTTAGCGCTAAGCAAGTCACTATAACGAAAGATGAACCATAATCGCAGAGCGCAGCGTGCCAGTCGCCGAAGCGACAACATGTTCTGCCTCCGAGAGTCGAAGGACTTTGGGTCTATTTGCGCGCCGTTTGACTTCGTCAAACGAAAGTGGAGATCGGTCGGGACCAAGATCCCGCCGTTGCCTAAACGCAACGACGTTAATTACATCCCTCTGGGAGGGAAAACCCTTGATTAATTGCCAGAATAAAGAGTCTCGTGGCCTTAAGCGGAAACATCCGATAAAGGATATGCGTAGAAATGTAAAATCTAGTTACGCCTAACACGAGACAACCAGAATATAACATTCAACGCAATTCTTTTGTTGTTATTTCAGATTTATTAAAAGAGGTTGAATTGGTTTCAACATTGTTTGATTTGATTTGTTTTCTTTTGGTCTTTTGCATTCTTTTTATTATGTTTGATCTTTTATGGGATTGCCTTTTTCATTTATTGCCCTTTTGATTTGATTTAATTAATTATTTTTTTGATTGTTTGATTTGATATAGGGTTTTATTTGACTTCAGATTTATTTTCATTTAAGTTTGTTTCTTTTAATTTATTTGAGTTTGAAACTTTATTTGAATTTTGTTCTAAGTTAGAAGCTTAACCCATAATTATTTGATTTGATTTCTTTTGCTTAGGATCATTTGATTTTGTTTTACTTTGGATTTATTTGAAGTCATTTTTTTTGTTGCACTTATTTTATGTTGCTAGATCAGGTTTATAATTGTTCCTGTTTTCTTATTATTTGATTTAAAATTTCTTACCCTTTTCCTTCTCTTTTCGTTTATTTAAAATCATGGTCTTTAAATTTATCCCCTTTTTTTTGTTGATTCATTTATTTATTAACTATTCCTTTTGCTGTTTTTTATTATTATCCTATCATCCCACTTTCTTCTCTTTCATGGCTAATTAAAGAGGGAAGATGGCCAACGTGCATGTGCATGCGTATGAGTGGGTTTATGGGTTCAAGTGATGGGCTTGCATGTGCCCAGGGACGTATGTGTGTGTATGTGAATAGTGCAGAATGGTGGGGTTAGTGGATGGAGAGAGAGATGGAATGGGAGTGTGCACAGGTGATGGTATGGGAGGACAGGGCTGAACGGTGGGAGTCCATGCGTGAACAGAGCTGAACGGTGGCCATTGAATTTGTACAGATGGTTCAATGCTACTCCATTTTTTTGCCATTTTCTCTTACTGTCTTGATTTTATCTTACTGTTAACTTTTCTTTTCATTTCTGTCTTTGTTCAGTTTGTTATCGCTCTTGTTCGTCAATTATTAATATTGTTATCCATTTATCATTGCTATTATTACGCCATTATTTGGCTCATTTATTTGTTCTCGCTCACACTCACAAAATACAAAACAAGCCGATAAAATCACAACATGAGGGAATAAAACCGGTTCGCTCGATATAACTCATCATGATAGGAATCACCCCTGCCCATTATATGTTGGGATGACATTTTAGCGCATCCACCTATCAACTCAAGATGGTGCACACGGGACGGTGTTTGCCATGCAGCGGCTACACGATGTTTGCCAATAGTACTGAATCATAACACAAGTTGCTCGATAACTATGTAGGCACAAACATATTTGGAAATTATCGCGGCAAAAATCCGGCAGCACCTCCCCTTGTTTTCATGTTGGGGGGGGGGGGGTGTGCATGACATCCGTCCACCATGATGGAGACGGTGCCAACAAAAGTGTCGATGCCAAGGGCAACGACACCACAGTACAAGGCACTGGTTCCCGAGTCGTACTCAAGGAGACCGGTATGTGCCAAGACCGGAAGACGTCATAGTCTTGAACGGTAGCCTCTCATGGTGAAGGAAACTTGAACGGTGGCCTTCCACAGTGAAGGGAACCTGAACGGTGGCCCTTTCACAGTGAAGGAAACCTGAACGGTGACCCCCCCATGGTGCAGAGAATCTGAACGGTGGGCTCCCATGGTAAAGGAGACCTGAACGGTGGCCCTCTACAGTAAAGGGCACCTGAACGTTGCCCTTCCACAGTGAAGGAAACCTGAACGGTGACCTCCCAGGGTGCAGGAAATCTGAACGGTGAGCTCCCATGGTAAAGAACCTGAACGGTGGCCTTCCACATAAAGGGCACCTGAACGGTGGCCTTCCACAGTGAAGGAAACCTGAACGGTGACCTCCCAGGTGCAGGAAATCTGAACGGTGAGCTCCCATGGTAAAGGAGACCTGAACGGTGGCCTTCCACAGTAAATGGCACCTGAACGGTGGCCCTTCCACAGTGAAGGAAACCTGAACGGTGACCTCCAGGGTGCAGGAAATCTGAACGGTGGGCTCCCGAATGTGGAGAAGAATGCTGAACTGTGGGGTTGTGTAGAGCCACCGTTCAAAGATTCAACATCCACAGGGGAGGAAACAACCTTGGATTTCAGTAATACTCCTCTTGAACGAACCAATTAACTGCTAAAGACATTTGGGGGAAAATAAATCAACAATTCAACTGAGACCACGTAGAGAAAGAATGATGTCTATTTATATTAAACGCTAATACTTCTCACATGAAGGAGGTGAGTGTTTAGCAAGCATTCAAAACACATGATGGGCTGCTGTATGCATCTGCCCGTTCAAATTTAGCAGACTGGAGGTTCGTAGCAAAGGGTGGCATGACAAATACCCATCACTAAGAACTTGAAGTTGGCCCCGAAAGGGAAATCTGGGCACACTGTTTTGCGATCCTCCAAAGGCCGAAGTGAACATAAAATAAGGTTCAATTCAGTGCATGGGAGGAATGCTTTCTGATCGGCGGTGGCAAAGCAAAACAAAGAAATAAAATAACTCAGAGAAATGTGTTCGCTCATAAACAAAACAAATGAAGGAAATGGGAATCCAAAGCAGAGGCACCAAGCTCTCAATTAGTGGTTCTCAGGTCTGCGCTTCTGAGCATTTAATAACATGGAATTTCTGATCATAATGGAGAGGGGAGAAGGAACAAAACACTAAGATAATGCAATAAAAAAAAGGATCCGATCATCAAATAGAGAAGCCATTTTTTTTGAATCCCGTAAAAACACAAAGAGATTACATAAATGGGAAGAAGGGACAGAGAACAGAATCGATCACTCCTCTCCTCTCTTGCTCACTTTCTCTTCTCTCTTTTCCTTTGCTCTCACCACAAATTCCAAGATGAAAGGGGGTCTGCAACGTCCTCCTTTCCTCTCCTCTGCCGCTGCTCTCTGTTGCCAGAAGACCCACCCAGATGCTTCTTTTTCTGCTGGCTGCCGCTTCTGACCCTTTCTCCTTGCTTTTCCCTTCTGCCCCCCGATGCTGTTGCATGGGAAGAGAGGCTTTTAAAGGCCCCCCCCCCTTTCTGAGGGTTACGATGGCTGGGATTTCTATTCCCAATAACCCTTCCTCCTGTGAGAATTTACATTAAGTGCCATTAACATGCTACCATAGGCCATGCGTTGCCCTTTTCCCTCTTGGGCTGCTGGCCCATTCATGGCCTGGTAACTGCAAAATTGGGTGCAAACAAATGCCCCCCACCTGGGGACGGTGCAAGTGAGGACCGAACGGAGCAGCGTCCGCAAGTGTACCCCTCGCAACCTCTTCTAAACACATCTTGTGTTCTGCTATTGCTCAGTCTCATCGCTGTTGATCTCTTATTGCTCTGTTGTCTTGTAGCGTCTGGTGGTTTGTTGTCTCATAAACGGCTGGCGGTCCTTGGACGTGTTGCCATGCCAGTGGTTCTGTTGAAATGAAAGTAGTTATGTTGAAATCGACAGCCAATAACTGAGCGATCAACTGGTACATTAATCAGACCGACAATTTTAATGCTTGACCAGTGCATCGACACACCGGCGTCTTGATTCGTTGATGTTGACAGGCGAAGATACCGACATTATAGTATATATGGACCGGCGAAGGTATCGGACCGGTAGCTTCGCTCCAGTGGTATGCATTGGATCGATGGCCTTTGATATTCCAGTGACGATCCTAGAATGGCGACCTTTGATCCCAATGAGGTGCGAAGTCCTTGATATCATCCGTTCAAACGGGATAGGCGTTGCTAGGTGGTAAGGCTGAACGGTGGCCTCTGGATCGGTGGCCCTTGAACCGGCCCATGCCTTCTTTCAGACTGGCGGCCTTGCTTTGGGTGGGCGGCGCTCCCTTTCCTAGACTGGCAGCCTCAAGAATGCCAAGATAACAATGCTGAACCGGGTCTTTCCCCTGCTGATTGGTGGTATTGAACCGGGCAGCCTGAACGGTAGGATCCATTGGGTCCCTTGCGAACTGAGAGGGTGAATGGTGGGATCCGATTGGGCCTGAACGGTGGGATCCACTTAGATAGGTGGCGGGTTTGTGGAAAACCCGATAAGCCAGAATGTCGGGCTCCGCCAATGCTTCCTCAAAAGGCGCGCCGGGCTTCCTCTCCCTTCTCTTCCAAATACCTTGCCGCGCAAGCCTCTCCTACCCTTCCTTTTTTTCGCTTCTTCCCCTTCCTCTTGCAGCGTCTCCTTGGCGACCATAGCAATGAGGAGGAAGCACGCAGGCTCCTGGAGACGAAGGCGTTTGAGATCGGGGTTTCTTACTCCGTTCTAGTTTTCCCTTTCTCCCTCGCGACGGTGGTCGGACCAAAGTGGCGGCCTCTGATTTCTAAAGGAGGCGGCATCTGGCTCTCCCTCTGGTGGTGAAGGCGAAGGACCAAGACAGGGCGGTCCTGGCGTTGCTCCGGCCTTTCGCGGCGTCGGAAGTTGACCCTTGGAGCTCGTGGTTTGTGGGGGAGGTGAAGGCTTTCCTATGTTCAAAGGTGACAAAACATAGGCCAAAGGGGCCGACCCCTTCCTTCCCCGATGGTGCACCTATTAGGGGAAGCCAAAGGTTTACTTCGTTTCCCCTTCCCTGACCTTTGCCCTCTTGTCCCCCTTCTTTTTCCCTTAGTCCCTTCGCGGTGGTGTGCAGGTGGAGGATGTAGGGCGTAGCGGCGGTTGGGGTTCTTTAGCTTGCAGTGGCCTTGGTTCCCATTAGCGGCAGTGACGGAACGCAGTGGAGGTATTGTCGCATTTGCGGCGACGGCGGCGTTTGTTTCCCGGCGATACTTGTGACGTACAACTTCGGTGGCGACAAAGACGTCATCGCGCCGGTGCCTAAGGAGTGTTTAGACTTTCGAGGCGACAGTGTTAAAGCAAGACAGCCTTCCCCTCCGTCGTTGATCTTTCTACAGTGGGGACCGTGTGAGCTTCTACAACGCCTTCTCTAACCCCTCTGAAGTGTACCATCGAGGACCAGCCACTTCTCTGTTCTTTCTTCTTTGATGATGGCCTATTGAGGGTACCCGATAATGACTGTTACCAGGGACCCCAACCGAACAGGGTCTCATTGCTTAGACCCTTTTCTCTTCTTTTTCTAGTAAAAGTGACAGAGATTGTAGATACCTCCTCCCCTCCCCTTCGAATTTATTCCGAATTGGTGAAGATCCATGCTGCGGGTCAATGACAAGTAAACCTAGGATTCCTTTGTGATGATGTCGAATGACAGAGAGTTTCATGTGGTTTGGGGGTTCAGTAGGTCCAGTGGAGAGGCCCTTATTTCTTTAAATTGTATCAGGCAGGGGTATTTCATATGGTTTGACATTTTAAAACATGACTTGGTGACCTTACAGTGGTCCAATGATGTAAATTTATATCCTTCTAATCTCATGTGACTAGCCTACGGGCTTAGTCAGGCACTGGGCCACCCTCCCTTGCAGGCTAGGCCTCGGGGTTAGGACGGTTCCTGGAGAGCCACTTGGCGTGCTTAGCATTGCCGTTTGTTTGGGGCCATCTCGCCTTTGTGCGTGGATGTGTACCCATGGCACCCCCCCACAGCTTCCGAGCTGGGGAGGTGCTGCCGAAATTTTATTTGCCAATTTCCTCTAAATATTTGTTTGTGCTATTATCTCTTCAACTTTTGCTTGACTTGCGTCTCATACTGCCCTTTTGTAGACCCATGGCCTCAGATCGATCTTCTTCTTCTGCCAGTGCCGCAGTGGCAGGTGGCGCTAGTTTTGGCATTGATAGCATGACACCAGTAGTGACTTGGGGGAATTTGTCTGAGTTAAACATAAGGCATGAAGATTTTGCGGTGTTGGTTGATTCTTCTGACTCGGAAGTTGATACTATGGATGAAAAATGGCTTGTCATAGGTGCTACTTCCACTACATTCAATCAGTCATGCAGCTATCGAACCGATTTCCCCAAAGACAAGCATTTACAGCTTTTTCTTCGATCCCATCAATTGAAAGGAAAACGTGACATATTCCTGGTCCAGCAGATTGAGAGGGCCATCCTTCAGGGAAGGGATAGCATGGCAGGCAGTGTACCACGGGCTGAACCGATGTACAAGTTGGGTGAGCCTCGGGCATGGAAGCCTGTTTTAGGCCTGGAAGAGTTGATGCCGGGGGATAATAAACTGACCAGGGCTCCCACCTTTGTCCCAGCCAGGTGGGACAATTCTGCGGGCAGAGTAAATAAAGAGCAGTCTTCTTTTGGCTTGTTTTTGGCTCCACTAAAATGGGGTTATCGGGATGAACCCTTCCTCCTAGACTGCTTAGCCATTCGGTTCAAGTATCAATTAGCTGTTGGTTGGTTTGCGGACTTGCGGGTTACCGATTCCCACAAGTTCCGAGCTTTCGCTGTAGAGGCCACAGAGTATGTGTTGCAGAATTATGCACCAATATTGATGGCAGCTGATGTATACCACAGTGTGTATGCTACAAGATATCAGTATCCCATCTCTCGTGGACTTTGCTGTGGCCTGATTGAGGTTTTCAATAGCAAACTCAACACTTTTTACACAGCCGAGGGAGAGACCTCTCTGGACCTGTGGAGCTTACACCAGTTGTCAGGCTTGCCCATTGATGGGGAGCCCTATGAAGAAGTGGGTTTGCCCGATGCTTTGAAGGATGAAACAGATGGGGAGGGCCGTTACACCTTGGGGCTTTCATATCGTTATCTTATGAAGGTGTACCGCACCCTTTTCCTTTCTTATAGCAAAAGTGCTTCCTCCAAAGATCCTCGAAGGATTAGATGTCACATGTGGCTGGAGTATTTCTTCTCTACGGAGGAAATGTACGATGGATTTCCTTCTATAGATGGCATTGTCAAATTAGCGAGGAAGCCACGTCAGAAGGTCCAGCTTTCAGGGTCCACATTCAAAGGTGACCGTCGGGGACCTAATCCTGCGAATGTAGACCCCTATACACATTGTGCTGCTTACCTAGTGTATTGGCTATGTACCTTTGCCATGCCCAATGGTGATGACATAGTCATTCGCCCTGAGACTATCTATCCAGCCTGTCAAATGGCTTGGGGAATCAAATTGTCTTTGTGCCCGACGGTACTGTGCTTAATTTATCGGACTTTGGGGGAGCTAAACCACCACGATTTTCCTCGTACAAGGCACATTATCAGTCCGATTCACTTCTTCAATGCTTGGGCCTGCACCTTATTTCCAGAGTTTGCTCCCAGATCAATCCAAGCTCCTATGTTGTTTCCCCGCATGCTTGAATTTGCGAGTGTTGAACCACCTTCTGCCTCTACTCAGCTATATAACATCCGGGGGCGACTAACAAACATCCCCACGGATTCTCCCGGGACAATTCACTTTTGGACGCTGGCTGGTCATTCGCGTCCGTTGGTAAATAGGCACCGGGAATGCAATGATTATGTATCTGAAGAATATGCTCATATTCTTAGTGGCAAGAAGTTAATGAAGTCGTGCCTAGAGCCGGAGCTGAGGGACTGGGCCTTAGCTATTCGCCCGAGTGTGCTGGTTTTCAGAAGGGGGCAAATAGTCTATATGGAACCCTACTATCCTTTTCGGTTCAGTAGGAACTTTGGATATGACCAGCATATTCCCCCGTTCAGTGCACAATTTCCCTTGGAGGAAAGGGTAGTACAGAGCTTGAAAGCAGTTGACCAATCGAGGAAATGGTGGGATTTCTTCCACCGCCAAGATCCCTCCACTTTTCGCGTGCCAATACCTGGCCGGACACCACGGGTGACCCAGGAATACGTCAAATGGTGGAATGCGCGGACAGGCTTTTACAGGCACATTAAGAAGGATTGTTGGGATAATGCCGAGCGACGAATTTTGAAAGCCCAAACTGAGCTGCCTATTGACATTGACAGAGATCATTTGCTTCGGCTCAAGGTAAAAAATGCAAAGACCGTGGACTCTTATCTTAAAGCCAGGAAGAAATCGAAGAAGCAACCTTCCGCTTCTTCCCTCCTTGATGCCCAGATATCCGCTGATGATTTCCCCAGTACTCTTCAGCATCTATGCAAGCTTAGCACGGATGCCTTACCGCCTGCTACCCCCTTGCCTCTTGAAGAGAGCAGCCCATTTGTCGTTTCCTCCCGAAGTGAAGTCGACTCTTATTTTCCCTGGAGGCATTTCGTGCCTAGAGCCGAGCGAACACCGAATATTATGGGCGGACCAGCTGGCTCTTTGTCCTGCTGCAGACTCACAATCTGAATGTTAGTCTGATATTGATGCAATTTTGGACCTCACTTTGCATGTATCCTTTCATTATGCAGAGGCTTGGGGAATGGACTATTTAAGCCTCTATTATTTCCTTTGTTCTTCTGGTCATGAAGATCTGGCTATCCTAGCGGAAAGGTGCCAAAAGATTAATGATGTTTGCTGGCTGATTAAGGAGGCTGCCTCACGGGGCAAACAACCTGCTTTGACGTATTGGCCCTTGTCACGCCTATACACTGGAGTTCCAGGTAATTTACTTTTCTTTCTGTTCTCATCTCAGTGGCCTTTTGTCAGTACACTCCTTTTAGCATCGTTTGACCTTATTGCATCTTTTCCTCGTTAGATTATGCTGCTGAACAAAGAGTAGCCCGGTACCGGAAGCTATTATCTACGGTGAAATTGCCCACTCATTTTGATTCTAAAGCTTTCGTCTTAGAGACCTCATCTCCCTTGGCCAAGCGTACCAAGGCCACTGATTCTTCTGTAACGGTCACTATTAGAAAAGCGACTGCTTCGAAGAGGCGAAAACTTGCAAACGAGCCAGAAGCTTCCTTAGTTGGCCCAGCTATTCTCTCCTTTGAAGAATTTGCTAACCAGAATATTGTGAGTGCCCTTCCAGAGAATGAGGAGCCTTATGTCGTTCGTTTTTTCACTTACGTACATAAGGAGGACATATTTAACTTTAATGGTCTTTCTGCAGTATCCGAGACCGCGGTGTCTTCAATAGCGGCATCTCCATAGGACATACCTGCAATTCCAATCACTGAGGAGGTCATTGCCCCCTCCACACAACAGGAGACGGTGTCTGAGGGTATTCCCATGGCTTTGGGAGCTGCCAAATTATCATCTGGGCTAAGTCTCCTCACAGGTTGGGCTCTATTGTACATTGATCCACATACATCCTTTTAGGTGTTTTAATACCTCCTCATGTTTGGAAAAGGTAAGATGTTCAAGGGTCAAACGGCAAGGGTTTGTCACAAGTGAAAGGCTTGCCATCTCGAGTGCGGAGGGCGCTTGTCTCTTCCAGGGAAGCTCCGGTCGCCATTTCCTCAGAGAGCTCTTCGAGTACTGATGGGGCTGGATACTTTCCCCACCTGATAAGAACATGGCTCTATCTGAAACCTCCTCTGCAGAAAAGATTTCTGCTTTGGAAGGTATAGGGGATGATTCTACTAGTAGTGCAGATATTTCCTTGGCCGTTAATGCAAAACAGCATCTCACAGCTTCTACTGAGCCTGTCCTTGTGAGTATTGTTGTTTCCTTTTACATTGAGCCTCCTTTAATGCAGACATTTGACGTGCATGTT
>CM024761.1:145825473-145994066 GCA_014218235.1 Colocasia esculenta
AATCCATATATGGATCTCTGTAGCTTGAACACTTTGTCTGGAAACTCCTTAGATGTGTAACCCTCTGGTTGTATCATATACACCTCTTCCTTAAGGTTCCCATTAAGGAAGGTAGTTTTCACATCCATTTGCCAGATTTCATAATCACAGTGTGCATCTATGGCAAGAAGAACTCTAATTGATTTTACCATGGCAACTGGGGAAAATTTTCGTCATAGTCAACTCCTTGTCTTTGACGATAACCTTTCACCACAAGTCTCGCCTTCTAGGTATCAATTTGTCCATCAGCACTGATCTGCCGGTTGATAGGGGGGGGTACCCCTGGTTAAACCAGGGGTACCCCTGAGTAAATCCACTTTTTTAGTTTGATAGGGTGGGTAGAGGTAACTGGGTTACCCACCCTATTTCGTGGGTAACCCTGCCCCACCTCAAGAGGTGGGGCAGAGTTACCCACCGTGGGTAACTTTTTTTTAAAAAAAATTTATAAAAATAATCATTAAATTTAAATATATTTTATTACAAATCTCTGAAGATTATCTTACTTTTTTATTACACAAAAAAAGATAAATTGAGTCAAAGTTTTAGTTGACTAAAGAAAAGTAAAAAGTAGGTAAGTCTACCATGGTTAGTGGTTGTTAGTGGGGTAAGATGGCAAAGTGGGGTAGGTTAGTTTTGGGTTAAGGGACCTATGGTTAAACTACCCATGGGCAGTTTAACCATGTGTCAAAAGATCCACTTGCACCCTATGGGTACAATACCCTCAAGTACATCAACTAAGTTCCAAACTTGGTTAGTGTACATGGACTGTATCTCAGAGTTCATAGCCTCCTGCCATTTCCTAGCTTCTGGGCCTTCAATGGCCTCCAAGTAAGTCATAGGATCAACATCCTCATGGTAGGGGACTTTCGAGTCACCTCCATCAATATGTCCCACATATCGTGATGGTAACCTTTTCACTCTACCTGACTTGCGTGGTTCATTAGGTGTATATCACTAAGATCACGAACTAACACCTCATTCTCAGTGGCAGTGTTGACTTGTGGATTTGGAACCTTTTCCAGTATTGCTTTACTCCCACTATCTTCTTGAAGAATAATTCCTCCTCCAGAAAGATAGCTGTCCTGGCAACAATTACTTTTTGTTCCTCAGGACAGTAAAAGATATATCCAAATGTCTCTTTGGATATCCAACAAATCTACACTTACGTGTCCTAGATTCTAGTTTGTCTGGATCATGCCTCTTTACATGGGCTGGACAACCCCAGACTTTAACATGCTTAAAATCTGGTTTTCTGCCCTTCCATATCTCATATGGTGTGGAGGCCACAGACTTACTAGGCAACTTGTTCAACAAGTATGCAGCTGTCTCAAGTGCATATCCCCATAGAGACACTGGTAATTCTGAAAGGCTCATCATTGATCGCACCATGTCTAACAAAGTGCGATTTCTCCTTTCAGATACGCCATTCATCTGTGGTGTATAAGGAGGGGTAAGCTGAGATAGGATACCATTATCCTTCATGAACTTTGTGAATTTTGAACTTATGTATTCTCCTCCTCGATCTGATCGAAGAGTCTTAATACTCTTTCATGTTTGCTTCTCTACTTCATTTTTAAATTCTTTGAACTTCTCAAAAACTTTTGATTTGTACTTCATCAAGTACATATATCCGAATCTAGAGAAGTCATCAATGAAGGTAATGAAGTATAAGAAGCCACCCTTGGCTTGGGTAGACATAGGGCCACATACATCTGAATGTATAAGCTCTAATATCTCCTTGGCACGTTCTCCATGTCCAGTAAATGGAGATTTAGCCATTTTGCCTATAAGGCAAGACTCACAAGTTGCAAATGATTCATAATCAAATGGACTCAACTACCCATTATTATGCAACTTTTGGAGTCTACCTTCGCCAACATGTCTATGCTTACAATGCCACAAGTAGGATTGATTCACATTGTTCTTGCTCTTCTTAAGAGCTACATCAAGATGGAGATCATGATAAGAAACATCCAATAGATATAAACCATTGACCATACTCGCAGTAGCAATCAAATTATTACTGAGATAAATGGAACAACATTTATTCTTTATTGTCAACATATATCCAACTCTGTCAAACATGAAACAGAAATGATGTTCTTTATTATGCTAGGAACATAATAACAATTTTTTAAAGATAGAACATCTCCAGATGGGAGCTTAAGGTTCACTGTCCCCACAGAGCTTGCCGCAACCTTTGCGTCATTTCCTAGCCTTAGCTCCACCTCATTCTTGGTCAGCTTCCTTCTACTTGTCAGCACTTGCACATCATTGCAGATATGAGAAGCACATCCAATATCTAATACCCATGATGTAGAATCTCTAACTGACAAGTGTAACTCTATCATATAGATACCTGAAGCTTCACCTTGCTTCATTGTGCTCTGAGCTTTGTCCTTGAGGTTGCCTGCAATTCCTCTTCCAGTGACCTTTCTGGTGACAATAGAAGCACTTGCCCTTTTCATCTCCTGTGTCCTTTTCTTCTAAGCTGGGTTTGTTTTAATATGCTTCTTTGATTTCCTTTCTTAAAGGATTGAGCTGCCTTCCTCTTTTTGTTGGTCTTACCAACTAAAAGGACTTGAGGTTTTTCCTTCTGAAGGTTCCCTTAGCAGTCTTGAGCATGTTAAGCAACTCAGCTAAAGTGACCTAAATCTTGTTCATGTTAAAGTTAACAATGAACTGAGAGTTTGAGTCTGGAAGTGATTGCAAGACGAGGTCTGTACTCATTTCCTTGAGAGTTCAATCCCAAGCACAGCTAACCTCTCAATCCACTCTATCATCTTCAATACATGAGTCTGTACTGAAGATCCCTCAGCCATCCTTGCTCTGAACAGACTTTTAGATATCTCATATCTTCCAGTTCTGCTCTATTCAGCAAATAGCTCCTTCAATGGAGCAAGATGTGTCATGCCCCACCAATTTAGCAACAGAATAAATCGGGGAGGCATGAACAACGTGTATGGTAATGTAAATTGCGCATACATTCGCAAATATCAGAGCAACTAATGAACAATAATTGCAATTAAAACTCATCATTTTATTGATAATTCAACTAAACTATTACAACCACTAATTCAGAGCCAAAACATAGGACTCAACGACATTATTACATTGGAAAAGAAATCTAAAGCAGATATCTAACTAGACTTTAAGGTACTAAGGACATTCCATCGCTATGACTTCAGGACGCTCATCACTCCAGTCCAATCTCGTTGTTGTGTGTAAGGTCATCACTTGACTTACCTGAAAACACAATAACAAATAACGAAGGGTGAGCGATAACGCTCAGTAGGACTTAATATCTCGTGTAAACAAGCATGCTTTAAGTGATTAATGTCTTGTAACGCAGGTTAACTAGAGAGAACGATCGTATAGTCAAGAGAGAAATATTATATGATAAGAGATTGATGGCATACTAGAATGATAGCATGTAATAACATGTGAACGATAATACACTTCACAAGAATATTATAAAATTAGAATGATAGAGAAAAGACCATATAACAAGATAGCGTGTAACAAAATGATATGTAATAGGATAGCTTGTATCAAGGTGGCGTGTAACGAGATAGCTTGTATATCAAGATAGCGTGTAACGAGATTGCATGTAAACAGATAACATGTAATGAGATAACGTGTATGGTTGCACCACGGTGCACTAGTCGAGTACGGCAATAGTCACTTTGGGACAGTAGCCATTTAACGATAGTACAGTATGTCTGAACTCCTCAGACTACTGTATAACAGTCAGTGCTTGCATAGTAATAGCACCAAAATGATACAGTACGTCTGAACTCCTCAGACTAATAGTAACAGTTAAATGTCTAGCCAATGTCGAGATAGTCAGAACCGGTGCAATGCAGAACACCGTCAATAGCCCCTGCAGATATTTTTGGGTGGCTCTCTACCCCCAGGACTAGATTGGAGCCCCTCGGACACTCTCTGTGCCCTGCACAGTATGCATTCAAGTCAGTAGGGTCACCGGACCCATATTATAGCACTAGACAGTCATCTATAGTACAAGCAATGGAGCCACAACAGCTCAAGAATCTCAAGAGTACTAGATGAATAGACAAGATGGTAGAGTGACATGAATATGAGAGTACACGGATAGTAGTTGAGATAGGGGTATAATCATAAAACAACGATAAACCATGATAGTAACAGTTGCACAGCACCAGGTCGGGTACCAGCAGTCTGGTAGATGTCACATCCGCCCATTAGTCGTGCTATGAACACTGGCTAGATGGTCCGGCGTGATCACAAGATAAGAGAGAACTTACTAAGGTAGTTTTGGATCGTACTGATCCCTAGAAGTGTAACAAGATTTAAAGGTACAACCAACTCGTCGGCTAAGGACGTGCGCCAAAGCCAAGAAGACTTACGTAGGCCTTGACAAGGAGTCTCTGGTCTAGTCGAAAGTAATCCCGATGGAGAGGTGGTCTAAGTCAAGAGAAAGTGTATAACGAAACGTTGTCCATCTTGCCTCGAGTGCTCGAAGGCAGAGGGACGCGATAACGGTGTACAAATCACGCGAATAAAACGAAGGCATGTGTCATTTAAATAATAGGGAAATAGGTAATTAATTTCACTTAATTACCAGATATATTATTGAGTAATTTAATAGGGTCAAATGGCAATGAACAATATTTAGTGTGCAAGTGTAAAGAAATCATGAGAATAGATTAAATTGTGCTCACGACTTTTAAATTAATAAGAATTATTTAAATATTATCAAATAAAAATATTCATGTCATTTATTGAGCTTAACAACACATGGTTTAACTTGTACAAGGGTTAGATGACATTTAAAGCAGGGATATAAGTGTATTAAAGGTTCTGGCCAAAATTGTAAAAAGGCGACAAGGTGACGCGTCGCAATCAAGTCGCGACAGGTAGCTCAGGCGCGTTCAAGAGAGTATCGCGACGGGGGTTCCCGTCGCGGTCCAGGTCGCGACGGGGCGGCCTGGCGCGACGGGCGAACCGGCCGGCCTAGCCGGTTAGGGGGTTGGGAACGCGACAGGTTAGGCCACCGCGTTCTCAACGTGACATGAAGAGAGGGCGGGACCCGAACGGTATCACGGCGGGTCGCGCCGTCGCGATACCAGAAGGGTCCGACCCTTTTTCCCTTTTTCCCAGGGCAGTTCCTATGTGATACAGGGTACTTTTAAATTTCATATAAAATCACACGGTGATCCAAAAAGCACGAAACCAGTTTTAAATGAAAGTAGACATGTATATCTATCAACATGCATGATTATTTTGAAAATAGACAAGGTTTATGCATGCATTGATCGGGTTACTTTTCAGTGACCTAAACATGCGCAGTCAGGGTTCCATGAATTAGTTTGAGATGAATACATGATGAAAAATTACGAAACTGGAAGCGTTCGAAAGATAACATGATGCAATATTTTAGAGAATTTTCTCATAGTAGAAATCAAGTATGCACGAAGTTCAAAGGTAAATTTGAAGAGTTGAGTACAAGCAATAGACAGGGATTCAAAGATTTAATTCTCCCTCATGGAAGATCAAAATTGAGCAAGATTAGGGGCGTTTGAAAGATAATAAGATACAGTATATATGAGAATTTTATCATGGCATGAGAAAAAGTACATGTTGGGAATTAGAGAAAACATAAGAGTTCGGTTCATGGTAACAGCAGAGATTCACGAATTAAATTCGCCCAAATGGATGAGCAATACAACGAAACCATAGGGTCTTTGAAGAGGTACATGAAGTCTACCTAGGGTAATTATTTCACGATTTTAGCTTGAGAGATTGCCTACCTTTTTCGGAGAGTAAGAAAACCCTAGTTTGGATGATGAAATTATGAAAACCCTTCTTGCTCCAAGTCTTTTCTTCCTTGCTCCTTAGTCCAGATCTTCTCCTCTTAGTCTCCAAAAGTCTTAGCACGAAATTGTGGGGTGCTAGGGTCAAATGGGGGGTGTTTTGATGGCTTGTAGAGTTCTAAATCACATAAAACTCTTTCCTCCTCCTTTAATTACGAATTTCCATAATTATCACATATTTTCTTGCTATATCTATCTAATTAGGTAAGGGAGAGGCCTAATTTCGTGGCCAATGGTTTATGATATGATTGGGACTCTTATTAAGATATATATGAGTCATATTAGTGCTTTAATGACCCCTTTTTAATTAAGAGATAATATAGTTACGAATTTTCTTATTTAATTTGGGTCTATTATATTTAACCCAATTGTCTCTCATCTAAATCCCAATTTTAGATTAGGATAGAGTCCTATTGGGTTAGACTAGGGTTATGACTCTTTTTAAGATAAGTAAGAGTTAAAATAGTCATTATCTAACCCTTTTCTATTTATTACTATTTTTAGGTACGAATTTAGCCTAATACTTCCCATCTCATGATGGGATCTTCATATTTGGCCCAAAAATTTATGCTAGGACCATTATTAAAACCCATTACTAATTTAGTTTAATACGTATTGATTTAATTCTAATTATTCACCCTTTATTCCCATTTAAATCTATTTATCACACTTATTCAAGTAACTCCATATTTTAATTTGATTAAATATTATTCATGCCAATATTTCTAATCTTCATCATTTGGGCTCTTACTCTTGGCCCAATAACTCAAATGAGTCTAGTTGTACAACCCATGTACTTACTTTACTTAATAGATTTTTAATTATCCTTTTATTAGAGAATTTATTCATGGGCCAAGATTATCCATTGGTCCAATTATCGTAATGGGCTATCATTCTACATTATTTAAAGTCTACCAATATGTTTATTTTAATTTATAATCCACTTTAGCTCATAAAATAATGAGTTCTTCGACTTATTCCTTAATTACGCTAATAAGTCGCATAATTTCTTAAACTAAGTCTAAATGATTTTCTATGCCCAAATTTCATGATGGGTCATTAGAGAATATTATTTAAAGTATAATTATTATTTTTACGAAATTTTTATATGGGTTTATACGCATGCGATAATAATGAGTGCCTTTTTAACTAGTTGAATTTATTAATTGATAAAATTTCAATTTATCCATAATTTTTAATTAATAGATTTTCCGGGGTACTACATCCTCCCCCACTTAAAAAGAATTTGGTCTCCAAATTCATATGATATTATACGACTACCAATTTACTCGGAATAGTTCATTCCATCATCTCCACTAATCTCCTGCGAGCAATAACATTTAATTTATTTATTTTTAGACTTTGGGTGCTAAAGTATTACTAAGTTGATACATATATATATATATATATATATATATATATATATATTATATATATATATATGTATGTATTTAGATCTTAACCATGGTTCTACCCAATTCTCACATAGGTATGGTGGTTGACTTAAACACGTGTCAGGGTAGTTCACCTAGAACATCCTAGACTTAAATATCCTGATAAGGACATCCTAGGATCTGATACCAACTATCATGCCCTGCCAATTTAGCAGCGGTATAAATCGGGGAAGCATGAACAACGTGTATGGTAATGTAAATTGCGCATACATTCGCAAATATCAGATCAACTAATGAACAATAATTGCAATTAAAACTCATCATTTTATTGATAATTCAACTAAACTATTACAACCACTAATTCAGAGTCAAAAACATAGGGCTCAACGACATTATTACATTGGAAAAGAAATCTAAAGCAGATATCTAACTAGACTTTATGGTACTAAGGACATTCCATCGCTATGACTTCAGGACGCTCATCACTCCAGTCCAATCATGTTGTTGTGTGTAAGGTCATCACTTGACTTACCTGAAAACACAATAACAATAACGAAGGGTGAGCGATAACGCTCAGTAGGACTTAATATCTCGTGTAAACAAGCATGCTTTAAGTGATTAATGTCTTGTAACGCAGGTTAACTAGAGAGAACGATCAAGTATAGTCAAGAGAGAAATAGTATATGATAAGAGATTGATGGCATACTAGAATGATAGCATGCCATAACATGTGAACGATAATACACTTCACAAGAATATTATAAAATTAGAATGATAGAGAAAAGACCATATAACAAGATAGCATGTATCAAAATGATATGTAATAGGATAGCTTGTATCAAGGTGGCGTGTAATGAGATAGCTTGTATATCAAGATAGCGTGTAACGAGATTGCATGTAAAGAGATAGCGTGTAAAGAGATAACATGTAATGAGATAACGTGTATGGTTGCACCACGGTGCACTAGTCGAGTACGTACGAAATAGTCACTTTGGGACAGTAGTCGTTTAACGATAGTACAGTATGTCTGAACTCCTCAGACTACTGTATAACAGTTAGTGCCAGCACAGTAATAGCACCAAAATGATACAGTACGTCTGAACCTCAGACTAATAGTAACAGTTAAATGTCTAGCCAATGTCGAGATAGTCAGAACCGGTGCAATGCAGAACACCGTCAATAGCCCCTGCAGGTATTTTCGGGTGGATCTCTGCCCTCAGGACTAGATTGGAGCCCCTCGGACACTCTCTGTGCCCTGCACAGTATGCATTCAAGTCAGTAGGGTCACCGGACCCATATTATGGCGCTAGACAGTCATGTATAGTACAAGCAATAGGAGCCACAACAGCTCAAGAATCTCAAGAGAGTACTAGATGAATAGACGAGATGGTAGAGTGAACGTGAATAGATGAGAGTACACGGATAGTAGTTGAGATAGGGGTATAATCATAAAACAACGATAAACCATTATAGTAACAGTTGCACAGCACCAGGTCGGGTACCGACAGTCTGGTAGAAGTCACATCCGCCCATTAGCCGTGCTATGAACACTGGCTAGATGGTCCGGCGTGATCACAAGACACGAGAGAACTTACTAAGGCCGTTTTGGATCGTACTGATCCCTAGAAGTGTAACAGGATTTAAAGGTACAACCAGCTCGTCGGCTAAGGACGTGCGCCAAAGCCAAGAAGACTTACGTAGGTCTTGACAAGGAGTCCCTGGTCCAGTCGAGAGTATTCCCGATGGAGAGGTGGTCTAAGTCAAGAGAAAGTGTGTAACGAAACGTTGTCCATCTTGCCTCGAGTGCTCGAAGGCAAAGGAACGCGATAACGATGTACAAATCACGCGAATAAAATGAAGGCATGTGTCATTTAAATAATAGGGAAATTAGGTAATTAATTTCACTTAATTACCAGATATATTATTGAGTAATTTAATAGGGTCAAATGGCAATGAACGAATTTAATGTGCAAGTGTAAAGAAATCATGAGAATAGATTAAATTGTGCTCACGACTTTTAAATTAATAAGAATTATTTAAATATTATCAAATAAAAATATCATGTCATTTATTGAGCTTAACAACACATGGTTTAACTTGTACAAAGGTTAGATGACATTTAAAGCAGGGATATAAGTGCAATTAAAGGTTCTGGCCGAAATTGAAAAGAGGCGACAAGGTGACGCGTCGCGATCAAGTCGCGACGGTAGCTCAGGTGCGTTCAAGAGAGTATCGCGACGGGGGTTCCCGTCGTGGTCCAGGTCGCGACGGGGCGGCCTGGCGCGACGGGCGAACCGGCCGGCCTGGCCCGGTTCGGGGGTTGGGAACTCGACGGGTTAGGCCACGCGTTCTCAACGCGACATAAAGAGAGGGCGGGACCCGAACGGTATCGCGGCGGGTCGCGCCGTCGCGATACCAGAAGGGTCCAACTTTTCCCTTTTCCCCAGGGCAGTTCCTGTGTGATATAGGGTACTTGTAAATTCCATATAAAATCACACGGTGATCCAAAAAGTACGAAACTAGTTTTAAATGAAAGTAGACATGTACAAATATCAACATACACGATTAATTTGAAAATAGACAAGGTTTAGTCATGCATTGATCAGGTTACTTTTCAGTGACCTAAACATGTGCAGTCAGGGTTCCACGAATTAGTTTGAGATGAATACATGATGAAAAATTACGAACTAGGAATGTTAGAAAGCTAACATGATGTAGTATTTTAGAGAATTTTCTAATAGTATAACATCAAGTATGCACGAAGTTCAAAGGTAAACTTGAAGAGCTGGGTACAAGCAACAGATAGAGATTCAAAGATTTAATTCTCTCTCATGGGAGATCTAAATTGAGCAAGATCAGGGGCGTTGAAAGATAATAAGATGCAGTATATATGATAATTGTATCATGGCATGAGAGCAAATACATGTTGGGAATTAGAGAAAATATAAGAGTTCAGTTCATGGTAACAGCAGAGATTCATGAATTAAATTCGCCCAAATGGAAGAGCAAAATACAACGAAGCCATAGGGCTTTTGAAGAGGTACATGAAGTCTACCTAGGGTAATTATTTCACGATTTTATCTTGAGATATTGCCTACCTTTTTCATGGAGTAAGAAAACTCTATTTTGGATGACGAAATTATGAAAACCCTTCTTACTCCAAGCCTTCTCCTTCCTTGCTCCTTGGTCCAGATCTTCTCCTCTTAGTCTCCAAAAGTCTTAGCATGAAATTTTGGGGTGCTAGGGTCAAATGGGGGTGTTTTGATGGCTTTTAAAGTTCTAAATCACCTAAAACTCTTTCCTCCTCCTTTAATACGAATTTCCATAATTATCACATATTTTTCTTGCTATATCTATCTAATTGGGTAGGGAGAGGCCTAATTTCGTGGCCAATGGTTTAGGATATGATTAGGACTCTTATTAAGATATTATGAGTCATATTAGTGCTTTAATGACCCCTTTTTAATTAAGAGATAATATAGTTACGAATTTCCCTATTTAATTTGGTCTCTTATATTTAACCAAATTGTCTCTCATCTAAATCCTAATTTTAGATTAGGATAGAGTCCTATTGGGTTAGACTAGGGTTAGGACTCTTTTTAAGATAAGTAAGAGTTAAAATAGTCATTATCTTAACTCTTTTCTATTTATTACTATTTTTAGGTACGAATTTAGCCTAATTACTTCCCATCTCATGATGGGATCTTCATATTTGGGCCCAAAAATTTATGCTAGGACCATTAGTAAAACCCATTACTAATTAGTTTAATACGTATTGATTTAATTCCAATTATTCACCCTTATTCCCATTTAAATCTATTTATCACACTTATTCAAGTAACTCCATATTTTTAATTTGATTGAATATTATTCATGCCAATATTTCTAATCTTCATCATTTGGGCTCTTACTCTTGGCCCAATAACTCAAATGAGTCTAGTTGTACAACCCATATACTTACTTTACTTAATGGATTTTAATTATCATTTTATTAGAGAATTATTCATGGGCCAAGATATCCATTGGTCCAATTATCATAATGGGCTATCATTCTACATATTTAAAGTCTACCCATATGTTATTTTAATTTATAATCCACTTTGGCTCATAAAATAATGGGTTCTTCGACTTATTCCTTAATTACGCTAATAAGTCGCATAATTTCTTAAACTAAGTCTAAATGATTTTTATATGCCCAAATTTCATGATGGGTCATTAGAGAATTATTTAAAGTATAATTATTATTTTTACGGAATTTTTATATAGGTTTATACGCATGCGATAATAATGCGTGCCTTTTTAACTGGTTGAATTTATTAATTGATAAAATTTCAATTTATCCATAATTTTTAATTAATAGATTTTCTGGGGTACTACAAGATGGCTTTGGCATCCATGTCTTCATGCTACCTCTCCAACTCATTGCTCATTGAGGCAAGCATGAAGCATTGTGCCATGGTGGAATCCTGCTTCCACTTCTCATACTCAATCATCTCTCCTTCACGGGCATCTGATGTCGGCTCAGCAGGGGCCTCACTATCCAGAAATAGGCGATTTGCTCAGACCTGAGGACAATCTTCAGGTTTCTAAGTCAATCGGAGAGTAGTTAGGGCCTGTCAAATGATTGGCATCCAATATGCCATGTAACGGATTTCCTGAAGACATTTTAGCCTATAGGAGATAAAAGAAATATAATTCGCAGACGTTCAGTTATTATTTAAAACAAGATATGGTCTTTAATCTAGTTAAACTCCCACTATTTTTCGACGAACTGCACATCCCTTAAATATTCAGAATGGGAGATGTCGACAATCTCCTAGTGGGGATCAGACTCTCAATGATTCATACCATAACTTTGTGTATAGCACAACAAGTCATGACACGAACAAAGAGAACCATCTCATGGGACTTGCAACTCTTTGCAATATCCGATCATACTTCGGTCCCCGCATCTTTAATGGCCTTGTGGATAGCACAACAAGCCATAAAGTGCGGTCTAAGCTTTACCATCATTACTTAACGAGGATAGATTAGGATGTAGCCCTTGTGGATAGCACAACAAAACTACACCGTGCTCTACCTCGTTACATGCATCCATATGCAATAGTTTAAGACTTATTTCACAATCAAGTGGGCCTTGTGGATAGCACAACATACTCACCCAAATGTAATTTAAGTCATAAAACTATAACGATGGAGGACACGTATCTATATCTAAAATATATGCGCTACAACTTAGAATTTTTGATAGAGGAATTTGAAAATTTATCTTGGTCACGTCCTAATAGGTATATATTCCATAATATTACATAATACTATAATCTAGGACATCATAAAATAAATTTGCATCCTATACAAATTAGAGTGATCATGGATATTGCATAAGCTTGACTGGAGCCAAAACAGTCAAAACCACCGCTACAGTACCAATATAACACTTATATTGGTAAACCTGCAAACACATAAGCATAGCTAGTGAACTTTTTCAAACGCCATCTTTTGTTGCAGTAGCGGATCATCCTCGCCATCAATCGATCCTCACGAACAAAAATACATCAAAAAATTGCATGTACATTTTGTATAAGGAGAAGCCTTATGGCGATTACATCATGAGAGGGAGATAGAAATACATTGGAATGTGTGAGAGGAGAGGAGGTTCGTAGACCTCAAAATAACCATTAATTTACAAATATCCCACATTCACATATAAATAAAAATCAATCACATCATCCATGATAAGAAAGAGCAAACATCCATGACCATATAAACTTTTATTTATTCCCACATGGAAGTGCACATCACATGGCTAATAAAAGTTTTGAAAATATATAATTTTGGTTCAGAAATCTAGGTCCAACCAAAAAATATTATTCGATCATTTTGAAAAATAACATTTTTAACATGCTTTAATCTTTATTACAAAACTGTAACAATAAAGCATGAGCATACAATCTAAAATCATTAATTAAGGGTTTCCATGCAAAAGAATAAACTTAACAATTAAATTATTATTTTCAGAATTAACGGCTCCCAAAATTTTAATTAAAAATTTTTTGGGACCTTGCTGGTGCTGGCTGGCCAGGCGCGCCCGAGCAATGGCTCAGCCAGCAGGCCTTGGCCATCCTGGGTCGTCCGGCTCAGGCCGGACCAGACCACCAGGTGCGGCCAGCCTGGCCCGCCGCGCGGCCCGCGATGGGGCCGTGCAGCGCTGTTGCACCCGCCCGCCCTAGGCGCGGCGGCGCGCACACGCCGGCCTTCCCACGGGCACAGCCTGGGGAAGGCCCCGCCGAAAAAAGGGGCCACCGCCGCGTGGACCCAGTCCCGGCGGCGGTGTGTGGCGTGCCCTTCCGACAGCGCCGTGCTGGCGACCCCTAGCCCCCTTCCGCCCATCCGATGGACGCCAGATTCATACCAAAAAGGGAAGAATAAAAGGGGTTGTCGACGTTCTTTTGATCCGATTTTGCATGGAATAAAACTTAAAAATTGATCTTAGATTCCAAAACGGATGTAGATCGCAGTGGAACTTGGATCTGATACCACTGTTAGGATCTACGGCGATCCGAGATCAAGAAGACGCAGCGGGGAAAAAGAGATTTAAAATTTGATCTCGATCCGTTTTGGGATTCACAAACTAGATTATCGGGCAATCGAATCACCTGCACGAAATCGGATCCGCGTTCGCGTGATTCTGTGGAGGTGACGCCACAAGCTGTTCAGTCGTCCGGCCTCTAGCGGTGTCCCCGTGGTTTTCTCGTGATGATCCACGCCCACCCTCGTGACTATCCACGCCCACTCCCTTGGGTTCCGCAACGCTCGAAGACAGAGCTTGGATCCGTGTCGATCTCCGTGACATACGTGACGCAAGAGAGAGAGAGAGAGAGAGAAGGGGGCGGCCAGGTGGAAACCCTGATGCTTGACCAGGGTTGTCCCACCACATCAATATATAGAGATTGTGATTTTTCACAAAAACCCCTAATCTTTATATATTTAGACGTCGTCTGAAAACCTATTGTGTGTGACCCTCTAGGCCCAAGTACCAATCAAGTTAATGTCCCAATAAAACTAGTAACACTTACTAACTTGATTAATTATTAATACACATATTACCTAATTAATAATCTGAATCAACTTTATCTAGCCGGCTCAGCTGGACCTCCGATCACGTTGGGTGCCAAGCAACATCATGTGAACCTGGAAGGTATTGGGGTTCTGCAACCCTCACAAGGAACATTTCCGTCATCATTACCGTGTAGATATAATCTCTCATTTGCACAATACTCTTGGAACAACTTAGGATATGGTATACTGTCAAATCCTAATTGTTGTCCCACTAGGATCTGATGCTTTAGATTAATATCAAAAACTCCATTTTTTGATATTTTGCCTACCCTAGCCAGGGACTCCATTACATCGTTCCTTGAGTATTCTCCCTCTATATACCGAGGGCAAATGATCCCTTGTTGACCACTCAATCCCCTTCGAAGGTCTTCCTGCTGTGTCTGAACTTTGATAAATGAAATCTCTTAGATAGAGATTCTTAAGCCAAACTCAAAACACAGAAGTCCACCAACAAGGTGTCTTGGTGTCTCAGGTCTAAAGGTCACTACACAACTGTGACAATCGAATCTTTCTAGTTGACAGTTAGGTACAAACCATCCAGTGATTCTATTAGATCAGTTCAGTGAACTCTTTCTCAAAGAGCACCTATTGTTTCTCCTTAGTGTTTCTACATACATGACTATGAGATAAGTCATCCTCATCATATGAGCGGGAGCAACAATACCATTCTAATCGGATATCTGATCTCCTTCTCAGGTATCCACCGAATATGTGTTTATTAAGAGTAGTCTTATTAGTATGATCACACATCATAGTCTACTCACTATTGCACATGTTCATGGATTTTATTATAATACCAATATAGTAAAATAAAAAACAAAAGTCATTTTATTAATAACTGAATAAAATGATATAATATCAGATTGGCTTGTTGTCCACCTAAGACTAACAAACATCACTGGTGCAGACCTAGATAGTATGCAACCCAGGGACCAACGGTCCTGACACAAGGATGAAAACCCCAACCCAAATGGAAATAGATCTACAGTCTAGGTGACGGCAGAAGAACAGACGCCAATGGCGGCTGGGGACACCCTTTGACCAGCTGAGCAGGGGGAGGCAAGGGAGCACAGACAATGGCGCCAATATAGATGTCACACACCAGGAGCCAAAAGACACACAGGGCTGCCGTAGTAGCTCGTCGGAGAATGTCGGCGGAGGTTTGATAGAGGAAGCGATCCCGCGAAAACATGACCGCCGCGAGAGGAGCTCGTCTTACCCGAACTGAAAGGAGCATTGTTGCGGACCTCGAACTAGGGTATGAAAGGGCACTGATGCTAGAGATGTTGCTGGACTGAGGGGAGGGGGGGAGCGGGAGCAGCGAGCATTGTCACCAACAAGATCAACCTACACAGCAAAACATATACAGCAACAGGGAAACACTTGAGATATTAAGCCACAGCCGAAGAATCCGACTAGTATGGCCACCTCATGGACGATGCAGCGCGCAGCCTAAGCAAGGGGGAACAGAACTCCTCATTAGGAGACAGAATTTGGGAAGAAATTCCAAACAAAAACCCCCCAAGGGCAAACAGTCCTCCAGTTGAAGCCAGAGACGAACGGTGCGAAACAACGAGTGGAAGCTTGAATTCGCAATCACGACCCACGAAACCTTTAGAGCTAAATAGCTAGTTCCAACCAAACGATGCCGAAGACGACACTGGCGGGGGGAGAGGGTTACTCAGGCATCGCCGAGAGCCCCTCCCCGCCGGACACAACCGCGCAAATTCCCAACTAGAATAATTGACATAATTGACTCGCAATCACTGATCCCTTCCCTTCCTTTCAATCGGTCGTGCAACTTGAATTGCTTCAGCGGGATTTGTTGGACAGAAAACCACATGTGGATTGGAAATCCTTCGCCTCTCCATGACGCCGTCAGAATTAATGAAGGCACCAGCTAGTCTCAAACCTGCCGTGTTCTTGAGGGTTGCCAGCGTACGGATTTATTTCGATGTCTTGTGACCCCCTTCCATACGAGAGAAGAGGATTCTCGTGACGTGTGACACCACCCACGGCCCATCCGACTTTTTGATGTCTTAAAAGGCTTTCTTCAGCTTCGTCAACTTCATGCATATGATTTCTTGGTACCACATTATATGGATGCAAGGTTGTGCAATTCTTCTTCCTAGATGCCATCTTTTGCACCAGGGAGAAGGAAGAAAGTCAATTCCTATTGGGTTGGTGATTGACATAAGGGGTGTTTTTGCCTTATAATATATAAAATTGTATATACATACGCATAAACTAAGTATATATGTTCATTCTCATAGGTTGCAAAATAAATCGCACTTTAAGAATATATGTATTTGACTTCCGTTGTTCGATCCATATAATCAAGTTTCTCCACTATTAGAAAACTCTCATAGATCTAAAACTTGTGTTTAGCATTTATTCTCTTGCATCGGATGATTACAAAATGGATGGCTCACATGATGTGATTTTTAGTATCATATAATATGTGACTCCTTTTAATCTAGATTTGAGAGATTTTTTGTGTATTTTTTTTTGTACCGACGGAACCTCCGTCCCGTGTGATTTTGTGGGTTCAAAAATTGGTGTTCGTAAATTCTAAAATCAAGACTTAGTAATCTTTATTTTTCGTGTACCTATATTACTCTTATCTCACTTGACCGAGAAATTTCAAGTCTATACATCTTGAAATTACATGTAGATCAAATAAATCTCTCTTAAAAATTGAACTTGAGATCTCCTGCGCCTTCTAAGCAAGAGTTCTAACCGATCAACTTAGTTGGAATCCTCTTTTTTTCTTTTAATTGTAGGTCGTACCGTGTGATGAACAAAAAAAAAGAAATGACATTATTCCTATTATGCCACTTGTGGTGGTAGAACCTTCCACTATAGGAATTGAGTGCATCAAGCCCAAGTCAGCTAGTCTTGGGCATCTTCGTTGTGAAGAATATTGTAACATCATACTTTAAATTTAAAGGAAAAAAATATTTATACACTCCTAAAAAACTACCATATTTCCGTATCACTATATGATCTCATATTTGATAAAAGATGATTGGTTATATCTTTCCTATTAGAATTTACGTAATATTTTAGAAGAAAAAAAATGTAAACTGAACTATCAATTAGTGCTGAAGGGACGAAACTATTCTTACTCAAAACACTGAAAGGGAGAAATCGAACAAGTGGAGTGTTTTGGTAGGGTTTTTAAGGTGAGGGGCAAATTAGTCATTTCATCACGTTAACCAAAAATATGGTTGGACAAATCTGATGGAATGAAACTGTAAGTCAGCAAGAACATATACGATGAAATACAAAGTGCATAATAACGAGGGCAAGATTTTAAGGTGTGTGAATACAAGAATTTGAAGATGTATTATAAAGTGTATCTTTCCCTATTTTGAGAAGGACGGTGATCTCCATCCTCTTATTCATAGGAAAACTTCTAATTCATCAATGGGGTATTTATAACTCCGTCCATCCAAGATTTTAGACTGTGACTTCTTATTCATAGATCCAACAAGATGTTATCTCCATTTTGGTTCTTCTACCAATTAATTATATTTGGCGGCGTTTGGTAGCTCATTTGCTAGCTTTGGATGGATTTGTAAGGGGGTTATTTTTTAAACTTTGAAAGTTACTCGCGTTCCTTGCCCAAAAGTTTCTCGTCTGTTTAGACTGTGATCCTATCGGCAGAAATGGAGGCCTTGTGGGTTGTGGTTCGTCTTTTGGAAACATCCTCTTTCATCTGTTTTTGTAAGTTTTAATTGCTTCTATTCCTTCTTCGGATATTTTTCTGTCCTCCCAATTTCCATTGTCATAATTTGAAAGGTGAATTCCACCTACTCGGACTGCTGCTTCGTCAATTAAAAAAAATAAAAAATATATATAACTCCGTCCATCCAAGATTTCTAATTTTGAACAGAAGATATATATCTAGGATAAACAATGGAGCAACAAAAATAATCAATCCAAAAATATCCATAAAAAAATAATCATTGGATTAAAAAAAAGGAATAAGACATCTTATACATTTCAAAAGGAGTATTTCATTAACACCCCACTCTTTCATTAATTTTTCAGACTTAGACTTCTACTGTTGAGGTCCAGATCGGTATCAACTATCAAGCCATCAGTAACAAGCAACAGATGTTAAATATATTGTGTTATGTGATGTGTGTCTTTTAAATTTTTAAATATAACCATCTTTTTACTGCCCAAGAAGGAATATCTTGGGTCGGAGGACCTTGGTTGGGTCGATCGATTAGAACTCTTGTTAAAAGTAAGAGGTCCCGAGTTCGATTGCTGAGAGGATTTATCTGATTTACATGCAATCTTCGAGGTGTGTAAATCCGAAATTTTTTCGGTCAAATGAGGCAAGAACAATATGAGTACACTGAAAATAAAAGTTGTCAAATCCTGATCTTGAAATTCACGAACATCATTCTCTGAATCCACAAAATTACACGGGACGAAATTTTCTCGTTACCAAAAAAAAATCTTAGGTCGCAATCACCATACCTTCACCCTCAACAACTTTAGCTCTCGGGCTCTGGACTGGTTCGCCCGTGGATGCCGATAAGTTTGAAACTTGGGAGTTTTCCCTTTGGATATGTCGTGTTCTTGCGGCCAATATCATGGATCATCTCTTTTACCTTACGCGTCTCTGTCACTGTTTCGTCTCCTCTGCTTAATAGACTGCCGCCAAATCACTCCGTCATCATCACCTAGCTAGCTGTTCTCTGCTGCCACTATCTTCCCCCCCTCTCCTTGTCACCGCCCACATCTGACCCCACCCTCCCCCCCTTCGCCACCGCCGGCCACCATCTTTCTCCTGCCATCTCTCTCTCCGACTACCATACACCACCTTCTTCCATTTTTGCAGCCTGCATAGAGAATACTCGTTATTTAGCCGAAAATAATAGAAGTAAAGCAAGAGAGTATACTAATTATGTAATTGAATAAATTAGGACGGAAAGTAGCGATTAAACTATCGCTTATACGTGCAAAGTACCGAAGCCGAACTACATGCAATAAACATAATGCATTCACATGCACATAGAGTCTGAGCAACAATTGACAACCAACACCAAAACCAAAGATAGTCAACTTGTGCTAACCCACTCTCGATCTGGTCAACTCTCTAATTAAATTCAATGATGGAGTGGTACTACCACCAGTTTCATAGTCAAACATGGTACATCTCACCTCCAACTGTCATCTCGCGTCTAACCACCTCTACACAAAGAGTGACGAAAGTGATCATGACACAATAGAAATAACACAACTACAGTTTAGCGACATTTCGGCCATGTACCTAACCACCTCTATTAAGCTCCCAAACCTCAAAGAGTAAGGTAAGCGAGAAGAGTGGAACTAACTAAGGAACAACTCTACATACAGCTACCACAATGTGGGCATCTATTTTTATCCCACAAGTTGAATTATTTTCTTGTTCACATCGATGATGTCTCAAGTCATCTATCACTTTCGTCACTTTTTTTAGCTTGTGATGAGCTCATTTGTCTTTAAATTCTATCCCAATTTCTATTCAAAGGCCGAAATTTACTTCAAATATCAAATTCCCAAAGATTTTTTGAACGCGGTCAACACTTCAGGCGTCTTCTTTAACTTAAAAGCATGAACACACCCTTTCGCATGCCCGCATCTTGAAGGTGATCATTTGATATATCGCGTTCTAGTATTCTTTATGCAGCCTTGCACGTAACTCTAAGTTTGAGTTTAAAAATGAGTCTATATCAATTCTAATCATTATCCAAATGTTCTACCACTAGGATTATGACCCAAAGATTTTATCCTGATCTGATCTTGAGCCTCCAAAACGGATTAGAATCTTATTTAATATAAAAATTTTATTAAATTGAATTTATCTCTCTCATAGGATAGCTTCTTCTCTCTCTATAAATACCACCCTATTCTCTACAAGTTGAGGCTAATGCTTTTGAGAGGCGTTGAAGGAGATCTCCAAGATGTTCTGAAAATTTTGAGTCGATTAGGAAGTTGCTCAAAATTTGGGATTCTCTCATCTTTCTCTCTCTAGTTGATCATGCATGCAATAACTTAATTTAACATTTTTCTTTAAATATTTCTTCTTTCAAATACACAGCATAGCACTTCTTTCCACCCATTTTCAACACTTTAAGGGTCCTCCCATCAAAATTTTCATGTTCTTCATGTTCTTAGAATAGATGCAACGATAATCTTGAATTCTAATTGAGTTTTGTGGTTTTCTTTGTTCTTTACAGACACAGATTGAGAGCGTAAGTATGAGGTCCTCTTTTCTTGGTTGGTTGAGGAGGAAGGAAACAGAATATGCAATCTCCTTGTTTTATTTCTAAACGCACACAAAGAATTGACCGCAACCAAAACACGTTGAGCTTCTTCACTGCCTTCAATAGGTGTTCATCAATTTGACCGCATTCTTAATCAATATCTAATATGAGCTTGTTCTTTCATATTTCCAAAATAGTTAGTGTTGTTTGCATCCTTCTTGTTTGATAGCTATTTTGATGGCAATCACGATTTTTTTCTTCATATTATTCATAATTTCACATCATTTTAAATTGAGAAAAAATCTCATAATTACACACAATATTCTCTCTCCCAACCAAGTGTACACACAAGTGATCTACTATATGACCATTATCCCAGCCATTTTTCCTCTAGCCTAAATGTAGGTCCAAAAACAAGGGGGTCTAAAAAAAGACTTCAAATTGATTGTACTGAAGGCACAAGGATAGACCCCGACCTCCCTCAGTCATAACGTGCTCAAATCACTAGAGTACTCGACTAGTGAGGCATCATACTAGGAATGTAACATTGATTGAAGTAGGATTCTAAGTGTTCAAGATTTGATGGAGTCAAGATAACTAGGTCTTGGCTATGAACATGTTCAACTCATTTGATGCCATCATGAATCGAAAGACATCAACACCCATGGATGTAACATGAATGTATTCATCCCAATGGACATCTACTACTCAACATTGATTTGTCATAGGAATGGAAATCGTCACGAACTACGAAAACCACATTTGTCACGTTTTGGACATAGAATGCTCTAGGGTTTTGAATGCCTACATAGAGACACATCCATACAATATGGCACCTACATATCATCATAGACAATTCTTAGAAAGTGAATGGGAAAAACATATACTAGAAGGGACGCCAATGAAAAGTCTGACAGATCATGAGATAGAAAACGGAAACTGATATGAGGTTGAACCCATAACGTGCCCAATCAGATGGATAGCTTCTCAACATGTGCTTTGAGTCAGACACCTTTTCAAATAGGAGCCCAAACAAAATCTTCCTTCTTTCAAAGCTCCATTTACCACCACATCGTCCAAAACTGAAGAAGAAAAATAAAACTGTAACGGCCCTAGATATTCATACCCAATAATGGTCCATATTCAATCTGTCTCCCGCGAACGGACCGAAGTCTCGTAAGGGATATCTCACACACGTGTCTAGGTAGAATATAAAAGACAAACCACAACAGTAAGAGACACAAGAAAGTACATGTGCTCATATCTGCATATAACAATTTACAACTATCTCATTACATATTACATGTCCAAATTAAGAAGAGTACAACTACCTGAGGCATACCCCGAGGGAGCACAAGCTCACACAACTCTACTAACACTACTGCTGGTGGTACAAATCTGTCACGACACCTCCGCAAGCCACACCATCGGTAAACCCTGAAAAGAACTGTAAGTGAGTGAGTCTCAACAAGTCACTAGCTCAGTAGGAGACCACCCAAAACTACACATAACACGGGAGGACCTCAACCCCAATGGGTCTCACAGGCAACACCGGTAGCTAAACCATAACATGCTCACTGCAAAGTATAATTATATCAGTTGACACAAATCCCAGAAAGTAAGAGAGACAACAGTACTAGCACCAAGCTACTAGTCTGCCCAAAAACTGTAAAGTCTAGGCCACAAGCCTCACAGGCACACCACCTCAAGAGCTGGTCGCCTAAGCTGTAAGCCATACAGGCAAACCATTGCCTAAGCTACTAGCTTCACTGGCAAGCTACCAACACATGGGTAACAGGACCACTAACCACGAGCTAGTCCTCTATACCCTTAAACCACGATGTATCGATCGTCACACTTAAGAAACAGGACTGGCAACCACGAAGCCAGTCCATCGCGTACTAAACCTTATTCGGAAGCTTAACCAAGGAAGGGTAAAACACTACAAGTGGAAGGTCTCACCGCATGACCTCCACTTCACCACCTGAAAAGGCTAGTACTCAGCGTACTACGAGAAACCAGTACCCACAAAGAGTACAGGAACCTACCACCACGAGGTACCACCACGGAACACAAACACAACTGTGCCACCACCAGGGCACATCAAAACCAATCAAACCACTACCAGTGAGTCTCTGCTCACTAACCACAATAACAACCGTGCCAACACCATGGCACACTCGACGGATAAAAACCACAACCAACACACGTTACAACCAGTAGCAAAGCACGAGCCGAAAAGCACGACGCCACCACACGGGACAGACTACTGATTCATGATGCCAGTATCTAACCCGGACAACATAGCACAAAAACTACCTCTCAGTCTCGCAGTCACGGACGTAAGGTCCAACTGCCGCTCCACAACACAAGTAAAGCCAAAGAACTATGGAGACCAACCAAACCATCACAACCTGCAGGTCACACACCCCGCAGGCCCATGCCTGGCACCTTTAGAGACTCTGGCCCGAGCTCCCTAAAGTGAGGCACTGGTAACAGGACTAGCTGGGGCCCAGTACGTCTACTAGCGTCCGTAACCCCCAACCACGAGCGCGCTACAAGTGACTAAACACAAACTCTCATGAGTCACTGTCCCACTGCCGTCTTTCCCTCAGTCGGATGACAACTCTCCCCGAGAGCGAGGGTGTCCAGGAAGATGACAAAACCTCGACGGTACCACTGTACCGGGACAAACCCCGAGCACATGCACCACGTGTCTGGCTCTCCTCGGAACCTGGGGTACCCAACTGAAGAGGCATTCCGGAATAGGCGCCGGACCACCAAACTCGGCAACGCACTAATCACATCATAAACTCATACAATCTTTATTACAAACCACGGTACAACGTAAGGACTAGCTTGACCTGGTCACTCAGTGACCCACAAGCTATCCTACACTGACACACACATAAATCACGGTAGTTAACCATATCTGGCCTATCATTGGTCACAAGGTGACCTCCATTGCCACGTTAAACTCATTACTTGGTAACCACTTATTAACCACACTTGCACTTCATTAATTAACCATCTAAACCAATCTATACTCACATACTAGGAAGCTAGGGCTAGGTTTACACAGGAACCTCACTGCCCAACCACTACGACTACCAGTGCATGTGCCATGCACACACACACACACACACACACACACACACGTAACACCACCACAATGGAATATGTGCCATGCACATCCTCAAATCACGTAAACACCATATCAACTATGTAAACAACACGCAAACTATTTAAACGACACACTTAGAGGTGCTACATGTGCCAATGCACCTCACATCACAAAAACACCACACCAACTACGTAAACCACCCACTAACCACGTGGCAACACGCTCACAGAGCTCTATAGGTGCCAATGCACCTCTTATCAAAACCATGCACGTCAAACATCGATAATCGGATAACCAAATTGCCAAAAGCATACAAAGCAGAATCCTCGGTTGTGATCGCGAGAGAGGCCAAGGCCGCCTTCTGATCACGACGCCACGACATGTCACGATAAGAAACCCTATCGCGACGAGTCAGCCTGTCGCGACATGGTCGCGATAGCAGGGTCCGTCGCCTTCTCAGGCGAAAACCCTAATCTGGGAACCATCTCCAGATTTTCCATGCAAACCACCCTAAATCCCGTTTCAACCCGATTTTCATGCTCATTTCACCTCCTAGGCATGGTATCTACTGTTCTTAAAGCGATAAACAAGTTAACATGCAATCCACACAATCAAATATGGTGGAATCCCCTACCTTCATGAAGAACACGCAATCCACGCATGGCGCGGCGTTTCTCCACTCCTCGCGACGTCCTCGCGTCGAGAGCGCGTCGAATACCCCGCCGGAACGCCGAATCGCCCAGAAAACCTGCGACAGCTCCTCTCCCGGTCAAGCAGGGCTTGTGAAAGCTCTGTTCGGCCAGCCTGCTTAAAAACCGCACAGCGGTTGGGATCGTGACGTACCTCCCCGTCACGACCTGATCGCAACGGACTAAGGCGTCGCCTTCCCATTCCCGACGTCAGCAACCGGACTCCATGCGCGACACGTGGCACACATGCAGACGTCGACCTCAGCGGCGGCAACCAAAACGCGACCAACAGGACCGTCGCCTTCAAAATGCGACACACTATCTTGTCGCAACAAGAACCAGAACACGACCTACACCCCCGTCGTGTTCACATCCAGTGAACCAACGGGCACTACGGGCCTAACCTGCCGGCCCACTAAGCCCCACACAACGCGCGGAAACCACAACCAAGGCCCAATGACCCCATATTGGCCATGAGCACCATACCAAAACCAATAAACACAGATCCGAACTACCACTAATCAACGATCCGCGAAGATCCGAAAGACACGCTACGTTACAAAAACGAAGAGGGGTTAAATAGGAAAAAGTCATTCGACACACCCAATAGGCATCGAGAGAAACGACGATAGAATTTTCATGAAATTGGGAAAATGGAGCTCACTCACCCTTTTGGCATGAAGAACACCCAATGCATGAAGGGAAGCTCAACACCCTCGCCCAAAGCATGCATCTAGCACTGAGATCACATGAGAATCCAAACTAGAATGTAGGGAAAACTTATCATAGCTCATAAGAGAAGCCTAACTTATCGAAACTTTCTCAGAGATTGACAACCTCCCCCTCACTGCCACAACCTCACCCACCACCACCACTCATCATTGAGTATCATGTCACCATTGCCCTTGTCCACTAGTTGTCATTGACTGTCGAAGGAAGAGGAAGAGAGAATGATATAGTAGAAGGTCGAAGGAGTGAGGAGGAAAAAGAAGGGGACTTGGTAAGGAGCTACTATGTAAAGGCCTCGACATTGAAGATGAGTCCACCTGTTAGGACGCCTCTCTAGCTAGAATGTGTCCACGAAGATAAATGCCTTCACAAGGCATCCTACCATCCAGACACCTTCGATTGATAGGTCTAACGCATTGGGTTGACATCTAACAAGTTAACATGTGCACTAATGGATGTGTCTGTCTGACAAGATGTCTTCTCAATCATGGAAGTTGCAACTTGGTGTTGAGAGTCATGTGACTATCAGTTGACCAGCTCACTGTAGAAATGCTTTCAAAAGATTGAATGTCTTAACTCGATAGAAACTTAACATGTTGGCACAACTTGCGATGCTTATGCATCACAACCTAACAACTCCAAAATATGTCCACTGCAAGATGGACGCCCTCACATAGATGCATCCAATCCTTACATCTTCAAGCGTCCACAACTCATCCTAAAAAATGACCATTTTGGATCCAAAAACAAGTCTCATCCGCCTAAGGTCTTAATGGACACCTGAACCACTACGCTAACTTGGTAACTAGGACCCAGAATTGGTATCCCCTTGCCTCCCCTTCATTGCCCCTCTCTTACCTCCACCTACTGCCATTCTCAACTTTGTCTTGGGAAGTTGGGTCTCTGTCATTTTGGAACCCCTTTGGAGTGAAATTTCTTCCAACAATTTGTTTCGTTGGTCTCGGCTGCGCCTTAATATATAGTGAGATCCTTATCTATTTCGCTTTCTTGTTTGTGCAGGATCAATGGTTGTTGTGGGTTCAGTGAGTTGCGTCTCTCACGATACCTCTAACCGTTAAGCTAGTCTCTATTTCTTACTAATTTGGAGTTATGAAATTTATGGATTAGCTCGAGTGTTGGTGCAAATCCATATAATGTCCAATCTTGTGCATCTTCCGAGTTTTTTCCCCCATATATGCTGCAAAAATGTGGAGCAATAGTTTCTGTCAGAGCACAGCTCTGTCTTGCACTTGATTTAGCTACGTACTCTTGAGCTTCGGTCTACTTGGGATCTTTGTGACTAACCATGGACATATGCTATACCCGTTCCTATAATGGAAGTTGTCCATCTCAAGTTGTAATTAGTTCCTTGTGTTTGTACTTTTGGTACTTGAGACGTTTCACATGTTGTTATGGGTTTTCATATTTTCTATCACTTGCTGTGTAATATTTGAAAGTTAATATATTAGAATTTTTTCATGTTTCAAAAAGAAAGTCTGAATATATCGATTAGTCCACATGGAGAAGATCCGTACGTATACGTTGTCCAAGTAGCTGGAGTAAGACCATGATCTGTATGGGATTACATCAGTACACGATCTGATTCTCTCTACCTACGGTTTCTTTTTGTGTGTAAGTACTTGGTGGTCATTATGCTTTGAGATCTCTTGGATTCTTGGCCGCGTTAGGGCTTCTCCCCTTGGGAACCGCCGGCCATGGCCGCCCAGGGGGGGCCCTCCATGGTCTCCCCTCCCCCTTCTGCGATCACTCTTCCTCTCCACATCTCTTCACAATCTTCTTTGTCTCCCTCTGATCATCCCGTGGCGGATGGGCATGCCCTGCAGCAGAGGTCGTTTGTTCAAACCCTTGTGTCCTCCCTTCTTCCAGTGACTCTTGCAGTTTCCGTGCATCCTCCAACGTGCACTGATAATGGAGAGCCAGTTGTTTTCTTCACGGCAGAGGATGTACAAAATTCTTTGTCTCCTTTCGAGTTTGCTCTTGTTGCCAGGACCCTACAGGGCTGCCCTTCCTTCCAAGATATCCGCTCCTATCTTTCTAGCTGCTACCTCTTCAAGAAAGATTTTGTCTTGAGTTCTCTTGACCTACGCTATCTTCTCTTGCGGTTCCAAGCCAAAGAAGACTACATGCATCTCCTTCTTCGAAAGAGTCTTTATGTTCATGGCAGACCCTTTAGGTTTTTCAAATGGAGCATGAATTTTTCTCCTGAATCAGATTCTCCTATTGTTCCTATTTGGTTGGAATTCCATGGTCTCCCCGCTAATCTCTTCCAAGAGCCGTTCATTAAATCTATTGCAAGGAACTTGGGTCCTGTCGTCAAGATAGATGAAAATACATTAAATCTGACTAATACGACAGCTGCTAAAGCCTGTGTCGAAATAGATGTCTCCAAGCAGCAACCCTCTAGGATCTGGATTGGGCTTCCGGGTGGCAGCGGAGGATGACAGCCTATTGTTTATCCACAACTCCTGTGTTCTGCACCACTTGTCACCGTATAGGTCATGCTCCTGTTGTTTGCAAGAAACGCCCTGGTTTTCAGCCTTTGAACCCACCAGAGGCAGAAGTGGGAAAACCTTATGATGGCCATGTGCCTTTAAAAGCTCGGGTCCTTGTGGCTCCCTCCAAATCCTTTTGGCATCAAGTTCAGAATCCAGTCAATACCTCTGCACCCCAAGATTCAGTACAAAATAACCTCTCTGGGTTGCTTGATGACGAGGGTCGTCCTAGCGTACCTTCTTCGTTCGTGTCGGCCATGGCCACGGTGACAAGGATGCCTACGGCGGCAGTCGACGGGAACAATGCGGTGGCGGGGATGGTCGTCCACACGGTGGATGTCGCCGGCGAAGATTTTGCCTCTACCGCTCCCCTCCCTGTTGTCCTTTCGACAATTTCGCCAAGGAATCCGGCGCAACTACGCGATGATGTTGTGGAGGCGATAATTTCGCCAAAGATAGCGGCGGGGAACTCTCAACAGGAAGGGGATCGTGAGATATCCTCCATGAATATGGAGATCAGGAAATTAAGGAAGTCAAATATGGAACATGTTGCTGCTCCAACAAAATTGTCAAGTAAAAGTTTGAAAAAATCTCCATCATATAGCCCGGATAGTTCGATAATAACTCCTACACCAAATGAAGAGATAAAAGCAGTGAATATCTTGGTGCCTTCAAATGAGATTATCTTGACACATATAGCGGTGGAGGATGGCCAACTTAACCCACCAATTATTATTACTGTCATCGATCAACATGAGGGTGGATGTGGGCTAGGCCCAAAGCCCATGCGCATTGGTATTCCGGAGGACTCGGCTAAAACTTCTTCGGAGTCTCAAAGTTTGACAGGGATTTACTCTTACAAAGAGGCTCTGCAGTGGTCACCAACCATGGGTTACAAGAGAACTCCACCTCATCCTCCAGCAGTTTGTCATCTGGACGTCAAAAGACTATCTCACATCCTTCTCGCAAAGAGGGAATTACAATTTGTTTACCGATCACCAGAGAACGTTCTCCTAGTCCTGTGCGACAGATAAATACTACAAATGTGCCAAATCCAACTCCAGTTCCACTAGAAGATTCGAGAACGAAATTTACTTCCATTACTGATCTCGCAAAAGCTAAGAATATTTTTATGCCTGAGTTTAAATTTGATTCAGAAGCATCTGCAATGGAATCAGAGGAAGATGACATGGAGCGTTGATCTCGACGACCAGGGCTACGACCTCGGATTGTCCTTTGACGCACTCACTCATGGATAGATCTTCTTTAGAGTTCTAGTTAGAAATTTTCTTTTTCTTTTCAGCTTATGTCTTGTATTTGGCTTTTGTCTCTGGTTTTAGAATTTCTCTTTATTAATAAAATAAAACGGCCGCCATCTTTGGCCTTTGATTAAAAAAAAAAGTACTTGGTGGTGGGGAACCTCAAATAGCATACTTTAGAAAGAGAGATCACGGCTCCCTATTTTGTATAAGTTATAATCCATCATGAGTCGAATTATAAAAAATATATATTCTTCATAATCTTGAAGCCAAAAAAAAGTACCTTTTGTTATCTAGAGATAGTAATATTCTCTCTCCTATTAGGCAGGTAGATTTTACTCCTACGTACCTTTGGATAACTATCCACTTATACCACTACATCTAAATGTCAGCTAAATTTTAATCATATATTTATACTAATATTATGGTTGGATATATGTGTGCCATACCAAATTGCACCGTGTCGAAGGAAATTAAAGCGACATCCAATACGATCGAACCAGCTGTACGGTGCACTCTATTCGTACCATATCAACTGCTCTCCAATTCGATCTCATTCACCATCTAGCCACCATGACTAAATAAAGTCCTCCCGCCCTTCTTGGTGACGGTACCAAGCCTTTCCTAGGTTACAATATTACGGATAAAACTGTAACATGCATAAGAAGCAAGTGGCTTTTGTTTTCTATATATACATACATTAGGAGGGCAACGCAATGTTGATTGACTTGGCATGCGGATTCAAAATTATCGTGTTTCAGCTTCACCAACTCCATGATTGACTTCCAAATTAATGGGTTATTAACAAAAAAAAAACACTTTATGATTGACTTCCAAATGCACCACTTTTAATATTTGTCAATTTCATGCAAGATCGTGAGAGCTCTTTTGAATAATTAATTCTACTTGGACTTCATCCCTTCGAGGAGAGAGGGAGAGAGAAAAAAAAACTTTTCAATTGGGATATGGAAGCAATTTGTATAAAGCAACCAAGGCCAATTAAAAACGAGAGGAACTATACCTACACCATGAATCGACCTTAAATTTCATTTGAAAGTTATCTACATTAGCTTATTTACGTAATAATTAATTTCTTCGTTGATCACCTCCAATCTCCCTAGAGTTTATACATATATAAGACCTCTTAATTTTAGTGTACGTACAAAAAGATATATATCACACTGTCGGTTCGGAGACATCGATCTGACAAAATTGGGAACGATAGTTATCTATTGAACCACTCATCAAGTACGGGCAATTACTAATTTGAAGTACGTGTGACTGATCAAAATTACCTACATCAACTTAATTACATCATAGTTTTTAAATTTCTTTAAATCCGACAATTAGAGTTTGAACGTATTGAACCCTCTTAAATCTTAATAAAAATAGAAAAAATTATCCACTGATAACCACTCCTCCTCGAGTATATATATATATAGAAGGTTCGCCTAATCATTCATACGCAAACATGTCCTTCATAGGTCTTTGATATATAATAGCTAGTGCTGCAGGCAAGAGATAAATTTGGAAGAGAGACAGATCAATCCTCCCTGTTCCGGTCCATGTGGTGTTGATGTTATTGTCTGCCTACTCCATCGGCGCTATTATTCGTGTGTTCTTCATTAGTACAGCATTTAGTAAAGGGACCGAGTCTATCATACAGTTACTGCATGACCCAAAACAGAGATCCATGTAGCTAGCTAGCTAGTTATTACTTTCTACCTCAGCCTTATGACTCTTTATTGGGTGGCAGTGGTGAATTAAGTTGCCATGAATGACAAGTTTCTTGAGCAGCTTCTAAGAACAGTCTTCGCGTGAAGGAATCAAAGAAGAACAGATCACAGAGATGTAAACAATTAAGAGGGAAAAGTTTCATATGAATTATAACAGTGAAGTGAATGTCAAGTTCTGCATCAGAACATTACTACTGTTTAACATATCCTTTCATCCGCACGCATGGCAAACCTTTCTGCTCGCTGAATCTAAAAAGCTCTCTCTCTCTCTCTCTATTTACATGTGTATCATGCATCATTTGTCGAATAATATATCTATGATAGAAGCCTGACGGGTAAAGGCATGGCCAGCTACCTGTGCCTCGCAGCAGGCTTGGACGGGGTGATCTTGATGACGAGCCCGGGGAAGACGTCGTCGGGATCGTGGATGTGCGGGTTCTGCTCGACGATGAATGGGTCGCCGCACTTCTCGCTGATCGTCTGCAGCGTCTCCCCGTCGCCGACCACATATATCTCGTCGCACGGCGGCCCTGCAGCAAACGCGCCACCCCGCACCTTGCCGTCCTCGGCGGCCTGCTGCGAGCTCCCCCTGAGGGAGCTGAGCAGGACGAGGGCCACCAAGAGCAGCGCGCAGTACCAGGAGGCTGTGTCTGCCATGGCCACGACTGCGGCCAGTGGCTTTCTCGTGGACTTGGGAACAGCCATACGTTGCTTGATCGAGATGAGGGAGAAGAGGGAGGCAGGAGATTGGAGTGGAGGAGCCGGGTCTTTTGCGGGGGACGCGACTCTAGCTATATATACAACAGGGAAGAAGTTAGCTGAAGAACAGGGATCGAGGGGATGATGAGAACGTGAAGCTTGCCGGGGAGGAAGGATGGATGGATCATGGGAGGAGTTGGGTAAGTGGGCGGGGAGGTGGTGGGGGCTTGTGGTGGTGGGGTTGGACTGGAATGGAGTTGCGGGGAGTCGGGGTTTCCGGCGCCACGAAGCAAGATGTGACCAAAACGGTCTTTTACCTCACTTGCCTTTTTTTTTTTTTTTTGCTTCATGCAACGACATATTTCCTATGGATAGAGATTTGTAACGATATCTTTCTTCGGATAGAAAACTTGCAACAAAATCCTACACGCAAGTATTCCTCAGGCAATGGCATATATGACCCGACAAATTTTAAGTTATTGGAGTCGGGTTACAATATCTTAAATTTGCACAAATACGAAAGCCACACGTAACTGCCCAAGAAAATGACACGTAGCCTAAAGCATGGCATTATGGAGGTCGGACCGTGGCCCTTCCCTTCTTGGCCATGGAGGCGGCCAGGATTAAAGATAGGGATGCTGACACGAACAATATGGACGGATAACTCTACGTCATATGACGTCGAAACGTTCGATCGGGGATGCTAGTGTGGAGGACGGCCGCGCACCGCCAGCACACCCCGGGGCCACCAGTCGCCGCGCGGCGCGCACACACACCACCGCCCAGCACCACCACCGGCTAACCATCGCCGAAGCCGCCCAACACCTCCGCTAGCTGATACAATATGAGACAAAACCCACATCGGAGGGGGCCAGTGCTCCGGTGGCCCCCTCGTGCACGTACGTCTGTAGCCGAAAGAAGAGGGGCGGCCAGCTTCCAACAGCTGCCGATGACCTCTGAGCTAACCTTTTGGTAGCCAACACCTGGCATCCTCCCACGTCAGGCGTCTAACCGGTGGTCGTCAAAGCAACCGAACCTCTCTCTCTCTCTCTCTGATAAGTATGTGTTAATATTGCTGGGAAGCTAAATTCCAAAGATAAGTATGTTTAAATATTGCTGGGGAGCTAAATTCCAAAGGAGATAGGCTTACATGGCACTTCTCTGATGGCTCCTACTCGCAACAATTGTGCGCGGCCACGTCCATCTGTAACAGTTCATATATATGTTCGTGTTTTCTACATGTAGGTCCGTTGCATATGGTTGACAATTATCTTGTTTGTAGATTCATATATTTATATGTATATATTATATATAAATGTTGAGCAATTTGATAACACACATCTTAACACATCAATCAAAATTCGCCACGCCTCCTCGTTTACAAGGTGCTTTGAACTTTCTCTTTATAATTGCTGATGTGGTATATTTTTAATGATAATGTCATCTATTGTGTTACCAAATGGTGATATAAAATTGTTTCTCATATATATAAGTGATTGGGAGATGTGGGACACACTTCTCAAGATATATTTAATGTACCACAATTTTCTTTAATGTACCATAATATTTAATTTGTGCTTAAAATAATATACATAAATAATTATACAACGCACATAAATAATAATTTAATACACATAAATACACAACAATACCCACACAATAGTAGTACGTATTATTTTGTGTGCATTGTTAAATGTCCTCTCTTGCATCTTAGAGAGCGCAATGCATTAAATATATACTTTCGAGAACGCATCTCACATTGTGGTGTCTTCCACCTTCGAAGGAGAGGGGAGTGGTCCCCCCCCCCTTCCCCCTTCCCCCTTCGGCAACCTCCTTGTCATTTGGCAGGAGGCGGAGAAAAGTCGGCCAGCCCCCTTTCGGCAAGGGGGGAAACCCCCCCCTTCTCCCATGTTTCCCCCTCCTCGCCGCCTCCTCTCCGCCCCTCCTCTTCCACTTCTTCTCCTTCCTCATCCTCCCCCTACCTCTGCAACTCTCTCGTCTCCTCTCTCTCTCTCTTCTCTCTTCTCTCTCTCTCTCTCTCTCTCTCTCTCTCTCTCCTCTCTCTCTCTCTCTCTCTCGTTGTGTTGTGTTGCCGTTGTCGTCGCCGCAGGCTGTGGAGGAGCGCCGCTGCCACCCTAGTGGGAGGGCCACAGCTGTTGAATGAGTCGCTGCTATCGTCGTCTTCTTCCTCCTCCCCTATCCTCGGTGGTACTACTGGGGAGTCGTCGTCGACGGGTCCTATACTATCGAGGTAGGGAGCCCTCCTCCCTCTCCAGCGTCGGTCGGACCACCCCTCCCCCCCTGTGTGTCGCCATGGTCCCCCCCTATGTACCCTACTCCCCCTCTCTCTCTCTCTTCTCTCTCTCCTGGTCGGTAGCCGGTGCCCCTTCCCTCGCCATCAGCAGCCATGTCGGCGGTGGCCAGAGGTCACTGTCGGCGCCCTCCTCTTCCCCTTCCCCTCCTCCCCTCCCTGTCGCAGAGACAAGGTATCAACGGAGGGATGGATGTGGGGCTGGCATAGTGCGCCAGGCTGGCGCACTACGCCAGCCGCTGCTCTGTCGGCACATTGCGCTGGGGGTTTGGGTAGCTCTGGTTGCGACGTAATGCGCCGGGAAGGGTTCTTGGGCCTTTCAGGGTTTGTTTTTCACTATATTTTTCACATTGGGGTCATCTCGGCTTCGCCAGTGGACCAGCACAGGGTTGACGATCATCTTGCCGGGATCCTCGATTTCTTGGTGCACCCAAGTCGACTCCGACCAGGCCGGCAGTGACGTTTGATTGGTTGACCCAGACAGTCACGTTGGGATTTCTGGCACCCGTGAGGTGAGTTCCGAGGGCCGACTGTCCAGGATGGCAATATAAGTTTTTCGAGGTTGATCGTCAGTCGGGTACTTATTTAGCGGATCTGTTTTCGCACCGAGTTTCCTTTCCGTACTCGTGAAGCCTAAGCTGACTTCCTAGCACAACACCTTACTAGTCTTCGCCTGGTGCTTTGGCACTTGAGGGCTTGTCCCAGTGCACTTGTGCTTTTAGGGTCGTTACCATTTCCCGAGACCCCCATCCTCGTGGGCCCGTTGAGGGTGGTCTTCGAGCCACGAGTGCGTCCGTTGAGTGTTTCTCCGGACGAAGGGGAAATGGTGTTGGGCAGTGACGTTGAGTCGTTTGCAGAGCTCTCTTAATTAGTTCGGGTCCAGCGGAGTTTGGAGGGTTGCGGTGCGGTCCAGCTAGTCTGTTCTCACTGCCTCGCCTTGCATGGTTCCAGAGCCGTGTCAGGAGGACAAGTGTAGGACCGTACGTAGTCCGGCCAGACTACGGCTTGTGGTTGTGTTTATCCATGCATCTCACTCCAACGAGAGAAGAGACCTGGACTCGTGGTCGAGTGGTAAGACGCCGGTGGGCACACTTGACCACTGACTAGTAGAGGCTGGGTTGTGATTAGTGTATGTTATCCATACGAGGCTTTACCGTCTGTTTATGCAGTTTAGTGGTGTGGTCGGAGCCCACTTATCGAGGTTGAGACAATGTGTAGTTGCACCAAGTTGGTTGTACTTCCGGACTCGTATACCTTTCTGTTTATTTATTTTAGTACCTGTACAGTTGTTAAATTGGTATACTACCTGCTCAGTCGTTAGTGCTATTACTTGAGTTACTGTCGTTTTCCTGTTTAGTGTAGTTAGTTGGTTATTGTAGTACTATGGTTCTTTATGTTTAGTTTAGTTGCACTGTTCTTGTTTCCGTTGTTCGAACTAGTGAGGGGTTGGGTTCTCTATTGGACTTCGTTCGTGAACCCCATTCCACTTACTTCCTTCCAAGTTTGAGTCGCGGAAGTCAGTGCTTGTGTTCGGACGATCAGCGTTGTGCTGCTTGTTATCAGCAACGATAGAAATGGTTAGTATTTTCTTTTGCACTTACATTATTATCTGGGATATTGTGTAGATTTTCTATTCCGCTATTACATTTCTTTAAGTACTTAGCTATTGTAACTTGTTGTGTATCTCACTAGACATATTTCTTAATCTTTCTGGGTCTTCACATCTATGGGTGACAGTTCAAGGGTCAGATACTTGTAGGGTTCCAGATATCGAATTCTTAGGTCGTTACACACATGACCGGCCCAATCACCATGAGATGCGACTTTTCCATCTCATGTTATACTTTCGTGCACACGAAGTATAATCTCTCTCTCTCTCTCTCTCTCTCTCTCTCTCTCTCTCTCTCTCTCTCTCTCTCTCTCTCTCTCTCTCTCTCTATATCTATATATCTATATATATATATATATATATATATATATAGGGTGTCAATGAGCTGGGTTAATTTGAAGTCCAATGGGCAGTCCACTCCAGACTCAATTTGGGTTAAGATATGATGGCCCATGGATCTCTTTTGAAGCCTATTGTCAAACTCATCACTTGATGGGTTGGACTCGGGTTAGCTCTTGGGCTAAGAGACATCATTACCACCATACCTATCAATAACCACCATACCTACACATGCATTAAAAACATGCTTAAATAAAGAAACCGATTTTTACCACACCAACAGTTCCCTTTAAATTAAAACATGCTTAAATTAAAATAGTGAATCTATCTACATATTAGTTTGATGGGCTGAAACAAGTCCCAATGAGCTACCATAGATTTGTTTTACTTTGATCCATTAATTTGAGTTGGATTATTTTAATGTGAGCTAAATTAGGTTTAAATTGGATCAGCCCAAGTCCACCCACTGACACTCATATATATATATATATATATATATATATATATATATACCTTTGTTCAGTCGAAATATCAGATTTGTGCCGTTGGCCATGCAATTGATTAATGCCGCCCTCCAATTGTAAGAGAGTACGTGAGCAAAAGCACCATGCAATTCCTCTTTTTTTTTTTTTTTGGCCTTAAGAAGGTTGTTGGTGACCAATTGATCTATCTGAACCCCCTCAGTACTCGGAATTGACGGAGAGCCTCCACTTATCACTTGTGAGAATTAATGCGAAAATTAGGAGACGATTAGGTTCTTGAGCCTGGAATCTGTATGGTAGCCCACTAATTAAGCAAAATGTGGATTTAAGAGGGGGGGGGAGTTAAATATCCTCTCCTCGATCGGAGGGAAGCTTTTCTTTGGAATCTTATAAACTATGCTGACTTCCTCCATCCCCGGAGGCATTGGTGCTGCCAAGAACATCCCGTTGTGGCTGGGCATCGCGGCCAGGTTCAAAATCCACGGTTTTCTTTCTTGGTTGTAAAATGCTACCAAATTATAAACATTGTGTATTAAGAAATTTTGGATTTTTGTATAAATACCCTTGTCAAAATGTTAATTCTGCGCGAATTCTTCTTGTTCGTATTTCTATTTGCAGCTTATAGATATAAATCCCCACACAGCTCACTGTAACCGGCTGTAATGAAAGTGATGGATCTCGTCAAATTTTTTTTTTTGGTGGTAACAAGGAAATCCCCCCCCCCCCGCCGTGTGGTTTTGTGGGTTCAGATATTGATGTTCGTGAACTCTAAGATCAGGACTTGGCAGCTCCTACTTTTCATGTACCTGTATTGCTCTTATCTCACTTGACCGAAAAAATTCCGGACCTACACACCTCGTTTGCATGTAGATTAGGTAAACACCCCCCCTCCCCCCAGGAATCGAATTCGGGACCTCCTACTTTTTAAGCAAGAGTTCTACGATCGACCCAACCGGGGTCCTCTATGGATCTCGTCAATTGATGTCCGCAGCGTGCCATCATTCGAGGAAAATGCCCGACCTTTCCTATTACATAATCAACATTTTAACAAGGATATATATGTCAAAAATATTGATCTTTTTAGGGATAAAATTATTCGACTTAAATCCAAAGGATGTTAAAATGGACTCTAAAGGATACTAGAAGAATATTATTCACTTCCATCATGGCTAGTTAAGATTTCTTGAGACATTTTATATAACAAGAGCATATTTGCAAAGAAAAATATAGATGGATTCTTACACAATTAGCACTTTAATAGAGTATTTATGTTGAAACACCCTAAATCTGTACAAACTCTCGTCTGATGGGACTTGAACCCTAAAGATGCGACGGCCGATGTGTACTTAGAGTGCTTAAGTAATTAGGCCACTCCTCACTCACTAGTCCTTCTTTGGGACTCAACCTAGCTAGGGCATCCATCTTAGCTTCTCTTCTAATGCTCTCTCCAATACAATCCTTTTTGGTTGGTTGTACTCTAGCAGTTTTAGCCTCGCCAACTTTTCCCATAGTTAGGCTTCTGTACGACTAGATCTCCTTTGAAGAGCACCAATTCATATTGTTGAGTTCATACATAATGTTCTATATTTATGTTTGTCTATTTATTGTTTGTGAAAATCTATTGGTAATTATGAGATTTTGTAAGTTGGTGCTTCCCACAACGCTTGAAAGTTTATTGCTCTAAATTACATCTCTAGATCCCCGCAGTTTGGGATTTTGGAGTGAATAAATTAGCTCATATTTCAATGCAGATCTACACACCATCCAATTTCCATATGATCCTATTAGTCGTTTAGTGTTAGATTCCTCTAGCTAGGACAATGGTGAATGGGCATACTCGGTATCTATATATCTGCTCCAAGGAAGGTTCCTTTCTCATCATATTGTCTTTTTCTTATGTTGCTTCCTCCTATACTCTTGTGTACTATGTTATGTCTAGCTGAGTGTTTAGGTGACATGTATATTTAATATTTTCATGTGAATCGTCCAAATAAGTAGGGTTGTGTATTATTCGGTTCAAACTGAACTTTCGATGTGAACATTTATTCGCTTCAATTCAGTTTCACAAGTTGTGAAACCAGATAGAACCGAATAACTTGAATAAACTATAATTATTATAATTATTAATAATATCATATAATATAGTAGGAGTATTTCAAAATAATTTTATACCTAAATTCAACTACAAATATACATGTTTTTAAAATTCTATCATCATTTTAAATACATAAATATTAATAAAAAAATATTCACATTTAAATTAATAAAAAAATCCAATTTGAATCAAATAGAACCGAAATCATTTCAATTTGGTCCGATTTGGGTTGGGAGGGTTTACCCAAAAATTAGGCTAAACCCTGCCTAACCGACCCCATGCACATCCTTATAAATAAGGTACAAGATCTAGCCAATAAAAATGTCGTATTGCAGAATAAATAGGGCTCACATTTCTGACAGATGGTTTTTGTCTCAAATCTTATGACCTTTATATAATCTACAATCTAATATGTAACAAATATTACTTATGATCTTGGTTATGGCCTATATTGTCACAATCATATGAACAATGAGGTAATGAAAGGTGAAGGGAGAATTCCTCGGTGCATAAATGGACCAGACATAGCCCAAAATTTGGCCCATTTAAAGGCATGTATGACAGCCCACAACAGAGCAAGCTAATCCTCAAGTGGGTAGCTTGTCTCAGACACATCGGTTATGTTGGTTAGTCTGAAATGTCTCCGCATAGCCCCTAGAATAGCTTAAGTTGGTTAGCCAAGAACGCCATGATTGATGTGAGAAGCAGCCATTCTAGCCCCCCAATAACTACTCTTTTATGGGTGGAGCAACTAATGGATGAATGAATTTTACGACTCTATGAACATCTCACAGTGAGGTTTTATGGCTAGTAATGCGACAATCCTTAAAGAGATTGTGGCCCCAATCTCCTCTAAGGACATAAAAGTTGTTCTTGACATATGGGGATGATTGCCTCGTGAAGAAACTATATATGTACAACTGTACAAGTGTAGGTTACAAGGAGAGGTACACATAAGTCTACTCTCTCTCTCTCTCTCTCTCCTCTCTCTCTCTCTCTCTCTTCTCTCTCTCTCTCTCTCTCTCTCTCCTCTCTCTCTCTCTCTCTCTCTCTCTCTCTCTCTCTCTCTCTCTCTCTCTCTCTCTCTCTCTCTCTCTCTCTCTCTCTCTCTCACTACACACACATATATATACTCTTTTTTATGTATATTCTCTCTTTTTGACATTTTATTGACTTAGGCATCAACAAATTTTCTCCTAAAACACAATCCCAAAACCCCGAAATGCTCTTTTTCAGTGCAAGTGACCTGGCATCATCTCAAATCCCCCATCTTAATGTCATCCTATGGCTTAAAATGTCACACCCTTGATTTTTACAGTAGAATAAATCGCGAGAAGCGACGAAGAAGTAAGTATTTAGAACTCTTCGCTTAATTATTAATATTAGTAGGGCTCACAATGAAATAATCAAACTCTCTCCCTTTGTTCATTATAAACAAATTATTACAATCTTCAATGTCAAATGAAACATTTCTTGCTCACCAATCTATCTCTCTCTCAAAAGAAATGAGAAATTTACAATAATAATCACTCTCTCATAAACTAACTAGAAATACGAATGACTCCATAAGTTTACTCCATACTCGGTGTATAAGTCCCATCTTTTAGCTTTATTCTCCACCCTCACTACCTAAAAATGTTAGAGAAAGTAGATATGAGCGCACTCACCCAGTAGAATTTACATCGTCATGGACAAATATAAGTAATTAACATTTTCAAACTACATGTCATGAACCAAATCAAACCGAAGTCCCTTGAAACCAAACCAAACCAAATCGAAATAAATTCAGTTTGGTTCGGTTTAACTTGAAAATAAATGGGCATTTAGATTCTCTTAGTCTTAAATATGATTTTAATTTCTTGTTTCTCTAATAAATCACTATCAAATAAGATTTGAAATGAAGTATTAAATGTTGATAATCATATTACCCTCCATAATATATATTTTTACATAAATACATTGAATAAACTTGATAGATATACACAAATTAAAGATTATTATTGTAATTCGGTTTAATCGATTTGGTTTGGTTTATAAAATTTAGGAACCAAACCAAACCGAATTTTCTTTTTCGATTTGGTTCGAAACTAAACCAAAATTTTTCTATGTTCAACTGAACCAAACCAAACCAAATCGCTCGGTTTGGTTTGGTTTTTCAGTTTGAACAGAATAGTGAACACCCCTAGATCTAAGGAGTAGGAGGGCCCAATTTATAGTGGGTCAAATCTTAGGAGTTCTAATAGAACTCAAATTGGAGGGTTATGAGTTTTGGATATTTCCTACGAGTTAGAATTACGTAGGGAAATGTCTTTCCATATTTGGGCTCGAGTTTGGGCCATATACCAGCCCAATGATGGACTATTAAGTTCCAATTAACCCATTAAACATTAACTAGTTGAGCTTTATGAATTTCAAATTATTTTTCCCCGTTGATTTTATTCCTGGCTCAAGAGACCTCTCTTGGCCTAGATTTCTTTATCGGTTGTTAGGAGACATAAATTGGACCCCAAATATAGTTTTAATTTAAGTTTTGATAGAATTTTACAAATGTGATAATGGGACACAAGTATTATCAGCTCATTTGTCTTATCAAGTTTTGCTTTGCCAAATGTTTGAATTTCACCCTGATTTCTTTGTTAATCTTTGTAGTATAATATTTAGTTTATGTGTACAATATTTCATTTGATTTAGTTACCATTTCACACATGTGATAATAGCGTTTATGTATTGTCTAGTTTCTCATCTTAAGACATGTTTAGCGTTTGTCAATCTAATTATACATGACTTGATCCAATTTCTTTATTACTCATTGTAATATATTATTTAGTTCAACCATAAACTTTTTTGTTTAAGTCCAATGTACTTTTTCACATGTAATAATATATTTTTTATTTTATCAAAATTTCAAAAAATTCAAGTTGCTACATAAAATTTCTCCCACATTCAAGCAGCTTCAAAAGGGAATGTTGAGAATATATTGATGAAAGAGAGGAGATGCTAATCTTACATTGTATATTGAAACAAAGAAATACTCTAGACAAAATATATGATAAGGATTCTAACCTATGTATGGAACTTATTTGACACACATTGTTAGCCGCTTTCAACTAAATGTGAACTTTTCACATGACAATTTTATTTTAAGGGCACATACGATAACAATTTTGAAAATTTTGGTCTTGCACCAAATCAATTTTTAGGGTTGCTTCTCAACGGTTATAGATTCATAATAATGATGTCCCCTAACTACAATTAAGTTTGAGAAGAAAACTAGAAATTTGACCAAATAGAAGAGAGAAATATGTATTGCATGCCCACCACTTCGATTGACCAATGCGTGAGTAGACATAATGTAATGTCCTGCATTGGCCAATCTGAGTAGCTTACTATTGTATGTCGCATACAATAAATACTTCTCAATACAAGATGTATGACATCCTCCTCCTTGTAAAAGAGGATGATCCTTGTAACACACTATTGTATTTGAGTAGGGATGCAAACGGTACTCGATAATTTAAATTTTCGATCCAATTTTGATAATGAATATAAAATACGGAGAGGACCACCAATATCAAATCGGAATTAGAATAAGATATTTCAGATAGGATATCGGAATCACAAATGAAGAGTCTTGATTCTGAATCCTATTACCGATTTTTGAATCCAATAACATATATAATGCATATTATATATTACATATACCATATATATGTATTATATTACATATGTTAAGCTGTATTATCTCAATTCTGAATCTATTTTTATCTGAATTTTGAATTTGGTTTTTTATGATTTTTGAATCTGTTCATATTCAATAATATCTGATTTTTCGAATCCAATTTTCAATAATCCAAAGAAACGGAAACAGAAAATATCGAAATTGGAATCATAAATGGAAACAACACTTTCCGCATCTGTATCCAGCTTGTTTACAACCTACATTTGAGCGATTTACTTTTCATATTTTTTATGCATGGGATTATATGTGATTTTACACATTTTGAGGGGCAAGTAGTTAGAGGTTATTGTAGCAAACTTAGAACATTGAAACAACTGTTCGAATAAAAATTGATAGATTTGTAATGCTCGTTAAAAGCCAATCTAAATATGTCTTAAGACAACTTCAACTTAACTGACTATCAAAGAGTTTACCTCCCACACTCTGGAGAGCCCACTAATACTCCTATTTGTTTGTAAGTAGTTAAACATTTAATTCCAACCTCATAGTTTCAAGAGAATCTGGGTCTTTGAAAGTCCCAACTTTTTTTTTTTTACCAAGAAATATTAGGAGGAGGAACATGGGTACATACAACAACAGTAGAAGTAAAACTTGAAGGGCACAAATGCTGCCCATGCCCTGTAGAGGCATGGAGGCAGCAGCCACACCAACCATACAGAAGGATGCCCAACGACCTAAAGTTGCATCCAGCAATAGCAACACAATAAAAACAAGCTTGCTCTAATAGGACTACTCCAATTCGAAGAAGATAGACAAGACCCGACAACACCCATTGATATCCAAGAGCAGAAGGATCTAAGTCAAGATAAGAGTCCATTCCAAAGGGAGAACACTACAACCCACATGTGCATAAACTTCTTAAGTCGCGCGGATGACACACACTCAACAGAGGTGTGTGGATGAACCCCTATACACGAGCAGAGTCGATATCTCCGACATCCCAACTCTGAGGAAAGATGGAATGAGCAAGTGGAGGGAGCACCACCAATCGAGGCTTGAGAGATCAACATGAATATCCATAGCAGGAGCAACCAAAAGACAAACAACACAAGTAGTAGATATAATGCCAAGTCTATAAGAAGGAAAACCACGAGAGACCCCAGAGAGGGTTACAACAAATAGGGTGGATGAGGGACAAGAAAAAAGTAGATTAAACGAAAAAAGGGGAGGAAGAACTGGAAAAAGGATAGCACCAGAGTAGAAGGGTAGCGATGGGAGGAAGGTGGTAGGGAAAATGGGGAACGGAGTGGAGAGAGGTAGGCGGATGGGAGAGGGAACATGGGGTGGGACAAGCGGCTGGCAAAGTTAGGGGTGGGACAGAGGGGTGGCGGGTCGGAAGGAAGTAGAGATAAGGGCAAAAATAGACGGGGCTGGAAGAGGGCGGAGAGGCAAGGTGCATATGGTTAGGAGACTAGGAGTGAGACCGACGGTTGGAGAGGAGGTATCGGAGACAGAGATGGTGGCCAAATGAGGGAAGCAATAGAGATGGGAAAAAGAAGGCGAAAGACCTTAAGGTCATGTTTGGTATCGGGATAGGGCGGGAATAGCGGGGTGATATCCCTATTCTTCGTTTGTTATGGTTACTATTCACAAGAATAAGATGGGATAAGGGGAATGGGATTATGTCTAAAACCCAGGATAATACCGAGGATAGGCCATTCCATGGGGACCCCTGGAATGGCGTATCCCCAATTCCCCATCCCCGAAATTGCCTTCCCGAGGCGCTGTCTCATCACTCCCCACCCACCAATTTTGCCCTCGTCCCTTGGCTCTCTTTGCCTTCTCCCATTTCCACCCGACAGGCTTCTCGTCTTCCTCCCCGGGGCGACGAACGACCGCGGCGGTGGATGATCTCCGGCGCTCTCCACATCACAGCGGCTACTCGTCGGCGTCGGAAATAGTGGGAAGGGACCGGTACCACGGCGAGCACCTCCACGAGGTCGTTTCCCAAGGCACCATCATCGGACGTTGTGAGCTCCTTCCCTCTTCAATCTGCTTCTTCCTTGCTATGTACAAAAACCCTTCGACGGATCGTCATCGTGAGCTCCTTCCCTCTTCCATCGCTCCTTCCCCGGCATCATCATCGGACAGTGGCGGTGGATGATCCCCGGCTCTCTCTACATGACAGCGGCTGCTCGTCGGCGTTCGAAATAGGTTGAGGCCTCCGGTCGGTCTCCTGTACCACGGCGAGCGCCTCTGTTGGGTCATTTCCCAAGGCACCAACATCGGACGATGTGAGCTCCTTCCTTCTTCCATCTGCTTCTTCCTTTTCTATGTACAAAAACCCTTCCAGGGATTGTCATCGTGAGATGCTACTTTCGCTCCTTCCCGGCCATTCTGGCACGATCCAAAGAACACACAAGGTCTTTTTAGGCTTCGACATTCCTTCCCTGTACCATCGTCTTCTTGCTCTGTGTGTACAAAAACCCTTTAACGACTCCTCATTGTCGGACGTTGCTTTATAACTCCTTCCCGTTTACTGTCAGTGGTTTGGCCATTGTGTTACAAGGCATGGACATGACTGTGTATTCTTGGACGTCAAGGTATAGTTCCCTAATAAGGTCATATTCCAGCCATGTATTTTCATGTACTTGGTTCTACGGTTTCATTATTCAATGTGCTACCCTACTTGCAGTACGCAAATTGTTGTTTTATTGAATTTGCTTCTTTAATAGGCTCACGATTCGACTGTGTTCCACACTTTTTATATTTGGACTGTTGCGTGTATACACGTTTAAATACATATAAACAAACCAACTGGAAGTTTCATTTATAGTCATCTACGTTTTCACCATGTACGATGGTTGTCATAAAGTGATATGTAAACTAATGATGTCTTTGCTTATTTTCACTGTCGAACTTGTATATTTCATATTCATTTTTTAGTTTAATCATACTGGGTGTTGGCTCACTTATTTTTCGTCACAAAAGAATGGCCACACAAACAAAGGGACGGGTCCCTAATTGGAGGGAGGATGGTGATCAAGTACTCGTGGACATCTTAGTTGAGAACAAAGTCCAGCATGATGGGTTTGTAAATGGGACATTTCCAAAAGAGGCTTGGAGGATGGCACTGCGGCAGTTCAATGACAAAACACATTTGTCTTACACACTGTCTAACTTGAAAAATAGGTTCAAGAACCTAAAAAAATGGTACGCTATGTACCTTAATCTTAAGAGCAGGTCTGGTTGGGGTTGGGATGACGAAAAAAATATGCCAGTGCCACCTTCAGAAGATGCTTGGGAGAAAATGTTCGCGGTATGTGTATGCAATACATAAGTTTGGTCATATTTCACATGGCTATACCCTTGACATGGAAAATGTGATTTTTTCAGATTAATAAAGATTACAAGACTCTGAAAGGAAAGTCCTTTAATTTTATGGACCAAATGCACATTATTACTGCCACTTCAATGGCAAGGGGTGACCTAGGTGCAGGGGACTTTGGCAACTCTTACTTGGACCAACGTGATGAACCTAACGTGGATGATGATGACCTATTATTTGACATGATCCAAAATGATGGTGATTCTAATCCTCTTGACAACCAGCAACCAACTTTGACTGAAGACATACCACCCCAGACTACTGATCATGCCCCCACCCCCAACAGCACACCACATAACACTACTACTGTTGCACAAACATCCAGTAGAAAAAAAAGACGTTTATCAGATTCATGAAATGATTCACTAGAAAAGATTGCCAAGTTAGGAGATGAGAGGCTAGCCCTTCAAAAAGAGGCCCTTGAACTCCAGAAGAGTGTTGCTCCCTCAGTTTCTTCTGCATTGGACCAATTAATGAAAGTGGATGGCATACCAAATCACCTGTTATACAAGGCCATAGATGTAATGAAGGGGTTGGATGACCGGTGCATCTTCCTTGGCCTTCCAGTACATCTTCGGCTTGGTTGGATTCTAAGTCGGCTTGGTTACATGTGATGCCCACCATATCATTTTCTTTATATCCGTTTTCTACAAATTGCACTATATGTCTGCAATCATATTTAATTTGATTTTCTGCATATATGAAATGCTTAATTATCTTGTTAGATGTTGTGATCTCACATGTCTGCAATTTATGACTGTGAAATATATGTCTGCAAGTTAATTTATTTTTTCTGCATATATAATGTAATGCCCTCAAATTTTAAATACCATGATTTGCTTAGAAATTCTTGTTTATGCAAACCGATTAGGTTTAAATTGTGATATTTAGGATTAAGGGTATGTTTAAGACACTTTATCATACACAGGTACTACTTTCGGTCGTGCGCACTCCGACAGGGCGACACCGAAAAACTGTAACGAAAATAAAATCTAAGAACACCATAATTCTTAGAAAATTATGGAGATATTAAAAATATAATTATTCAAAATTTTTGACGACCGGATTTTGAGATTAAGTCGACGCAACTATTTTCCGGGTAATTTTTCACCCAGTAGAAAATAAATTCTAAAAATTAAATAAAAATTATGACAATTTGTAAAACATTCCTATTAGTCTATGGTTGAAATTTCAACACAAACAAACGTCGTTTGAACACCTTTACATAGGGATTATTGGGCCAGTTGAATTAAGGGTCAATTACGGGATGGATTTTTGGGTGATTTACGTTTAAGGCTTAGGAGAAGCCAACACACATTAGGATAAAGCTTATCCATGGGTTGGGCTATCATTAAGGTTACTTGCGTGTAACTAGAGTGTGTTGCATGAGATAGGTGGCCTCACATGGTTTAAGGGGGCTTACACCATGACAAGTCCATGGCCAACATGTCTAGTTTGCAGGGGAACTTGGGAGCTTATATAAGCTTCCCAACACCCATCGTAGGCATCTTTCCAACACTCTTGTTCTTCCTAGTCTTGCTGTTGCTGTGGTTACAAGCCTGGTGTTGGTGAATTATTGTTGGGGCTGTAAGCGTTGGAGCCATTTTTGCTGGAGTTGTTCTTGTGGTAGCTATGCTTGCACCATTGCGTGGGAGACTGGCTGTTGAGCTGTTGCTTCCATAGCTTCCATCGGAGGTGTTGTGAGCTGATTCAGGGGACTATTGTGCCACCCTTGGTTCCATTTCCTTTCATCAATTGTGGGCCATCGGAGTGGAAGCATTACCTTTCAAGTCAATAGGTGTCATACCTCAAATCCTTCTCAGTTTCCTATGTATATGCTCATGGTTTCTTCATTCGTAGGAACCATGTCTCATGTTTATGCCATGACCTGCATAATTCTTCTTGCTTTGTTTCACTTTTGATTAGATGTATTCAAGGATTTTGTTTATCATGAGGAAAAGTAGGTTCCCAACCTCTCTTTGTACTTCTATTCTCCATTTGAGTTGGAAAGATTATAGCCTCATACGAGTTGCCTTTGAGCTTGTTAACAAGTCATGGATAAGTTTATATACGAGATTGTAATCTCAGATTCTTTGTTTGATCTCTCCAATTACCTTTAGAATCATATAATTATCAAGGAGCATCTTCACTCCCCTTACAGATCAAGTAGGTTCCTAATTTCTCCTTCCACCCATGATCCATGGTTATGTTATAGAGATTTGCTAGAAATTTCGATATCCTAGAATATTGTGATTTCTTTCTATTCGGATGTTTGTACTTCAAGCCTTGATTAGGAACATTAAATACCATGTGTTTTAGTGTTCATCTTGTAGTAGCATCCCAATAAACCATTGCTATCAAGACCACACTTCCAACAATATACTATGTCTAGTTTCTAGTTAGACAAGCTTGAATTGCAAACCTCTCGTTTCATCTCACTTGTTCGGTTTATAAACCACTGTGAGAACTATAATTAGACTCTTTTATTTGATATACATCATGCCTTGATTCATAGGTTCCATGGTTAGCATGTTAGAGTGCATTCAAAGTCACTTATGAGTGAGAACAGGCGGCTGTCGATAGGCAGCCCAAATCTGTCGACAGGCGCATGTTTTCCAGACTTCCAGAGTTCTGGACTGTATGGATCTGTCGATAGATCTCTTGCAGCTGTCGACAGATCCCTACAGATCCAGAAGATCTGAACTCGGTCTGCTACCATCTGTCGACAACCCCTTCCTAGCTGTCGACAGGTACAATGTTGATTCAGATTTCTGCACTCTTTCATGTCTGAATCTATGCTAGAACTTCATCCTAAAAGCCAAGGAAGTTACCCTCTCATTTATCTTAGTATTTACTATCATACTACTTCAAAATTCACCCACATTATGTACCTTAACCTTCCTTGAGTTATTCTTAAAGTTGGCAATTACGAATAGTACTCCGATTGAGTCTATTCTTCGGTATTCGGTAACTGAGGTTATAAAACTTGACCACTTGAGAGTTCATATGTTTGAACGCCTCATGAGATGTGAATAATTTGTGATGACCATTATGGATCTTCATTTTCTTTTGGATTCTTATATGATTCAAATCTTCTGAAGTTTGGCTTGAGTCATAACCTTGTCTCAGCCAATTGTCTTTCTTATACTCTTGAACTCCGAACTACTTTGTCACCAAGATATTTGTATTAATCATAAATCAAATCTCCCTTTGGATTTCCCATTTCTATTATGCTCATGAAAAGAAGTTTATGATCTGAAGACAGTGCTCTCTTCAAAAGAGGGTTTAGGATCACTTGTAGTAGCACCCGCTACTTGTGATCAGCTGAGGGCGACAGTTTGTACGTATGTAAATCCAAGTCAAGGAATCGACGGTGGTGGGTAATAAAATAATTATACCCCGTTCTTGCGCAATGAATAAGATCTAAGGTGCTGGAATCGCCTAAGCACTGAGGATGGTATATTACGTCTATAGTAACCTCTTGAGAGCAGTGATGCTTGTCAAGTTTGTTCTGAAATCAAGTTATGATTTGAATTCTGAAAGACAAGTATGACTTTCGTTCTTATATTCGTTTGAGCCCGTCAAGAAATTAACTTGGGCTATATTTTATGTTAAGTATGAAATCATGAGCAATTATGTTTTGATCCACATATGCACTATTTAATAATCATTCAGTTCTGCAAATTGAAACTTCTACTCTATGTTTACTTATACCTACTGAGTCCTTCGACTCATGCCTTTGTTTCCTTCAACCCTTTCAGATTGAAGTGTGTATAATCTCAGCTACATGTGAATCCTATTTCCGCTGCGGATGACGAAGAGATGAAGAAGATATTGTAGTTTTAACAGTTTCTTTAGTTGTTGATGTATTAGTAGAAAGAGAAACTTGACTTTTGTAAATAATGAGTGTAGCACTTTGTGACTTTGTGAAGTATAATATGTTCAAGATACTTTGTGGAATGGTTTGCTAATGATTGAGCATTTTATGGATTTATCTACCCATAACGAAAGTTTGTCAGCGTAACCCCTCCTCCGATCAAAGTTACGTATGTGTTTGTGTGAAGTCGGAGGAGGGTGTTACAGAGGTGGTATCAGAGCAAGGTTTGAGTGATAGATATCTCTGTGACCATTTTCACAAAGGAAATAAATAAAACATTTGTGTGTATTCTAGAATCTTTAAGATCATTTTAGTCCTAACAAAATTTAAGTAGTTAGTATGAATTAATTGGATGTGTTTGATGGTGTTCTAGGAAATGGCAGACAAAGGGAAAGCTATCGACACATCCAGTGAGGATAGGCATGAGGAAGCTCTAGGGAGGAAGTTCACAATGTCCCATTGGCCGGAAATTCTCAAGAAGGAATACTGGGACTCCTGATTTTGCTACATTTATGCAGTCATTTCAGGGGTTAGTGCAAACACTAATGAAGAACCAACAGGACATGAATGGAGGAAGATTTCTGGAACATCTTTGCTAGAAAATTTTAAGAAGATGGGACCTCCAGCTTTAAAAGGAAATGGCCAGCTTGAGGTTGTAGAAGGATGGGTTAGAGAGATGGAAAAGATATTTAAGGCCATAAGATGTGAAGAAGAAGAAAAGTCACGTTGGCAACTTACATGCTCCAGGATAGAGCAGATGAATGGTGGCAATCTGCCATAAGAATGTATTTAGAAATAGAAGGATAATATTAGTTGGGAAGAGTTCTTAAGAGAATTGTATGAGAATACACTCCACCACATGTCAAGGATAGGAAAGAAGTGGAATTTTTACAATTGGAGCAAAAAGATATGACTGTGGCAGTATGAGACCAAATTCACTGAACTAGAAAAGTATGCACCTCATATTTGTGACAATAAAATCAAAGGGTAAAGAAGTTTGTGAGAGGATTGAAACCCGGTGTGAGGATCAGGGTAGCTCCACTAGATCCCCAGATATAGCTATGGCACTGAAGACTGCATTTATAGTGGAATCTGAGTTTGAGGAGTATAAAAACAAAGAAACCAATGGGGGTAAGAAGAAAAATGTGTATAACAAGGAAACGAAGGGTCAGAAGCAAAGGCTGATTCAACTAAGCAGCAGGGAGAACAGAAAAAGATTGCCCGTGTGCGCTTAATGTGGAGGAAGACACCCTGGTAATGAATGCTGGAAAGTAGCAGAGAAATGTTATGGATGTGGTCAGAAAGGGCATATGATTAAGGATTGTCCACACAAAGCAGACCAGTCAAAGGCACAGAAGCCACAACCTTATTTCCAGCAAGCCCCAAGACAACCACCCAAAGGACCAGCTAGAGTCTTTGCTCTGACAAAGGAGGAAGCCAGGACACCCCTACTGTAGCTGAAGGTATTCTCCTAACCGAAAATATGTATGCTAGAGTTATTTTTGACCCTGGAGCTACACACTCTTTATTTCTCGGGTATTTGTTAATTCTATGTCCTCGGAAACCAGAGAAATTAGTAGGAAGCATGATACTTGACTGTCCTACTAGTCAAATACTACACTTACCTCTGTTATCCCTGAAGTAAATTTGAAAATAGGAGAGCATGAACTTACCACATATGTATATGTACTGGATAACATGCAAGATTTTGACATAGTACTGGGAATGGACTGGTTAGCAGAAAATCATGTCGTATTAGATTTCCATAAGAAAGTCTTAACATTTAAAAGGCCGGGATTAGTAGATTTCAGCTATACATGTCCAAAGAATAATGAAAACAAGAAGACTATATCAGCACTTAAAGCCATGAAATGGCTGAGAAATGGTTGTCAAGGTTATCTGGCAAGTGTGATGGCCATATCAAATGAGCATAAGCAGATATCAATTCAAGATATCGATGTTGTAAAAGAATTTCCAGATGTCTTTCCTAATGATTTATCTGGATTACCTCCAATTAGAGAAATTGACTTTACCATTGACTTTTACCTGGAACTTTGCCTATATCCATAGCCCCTTATAGAATGGCACCAGTTGAGTTGGCAGAATTAAAGAAGCAGTTGCAAGACTTGTTAGATAAAGGTTTTATTAGGCCAAGTGTATCACCATGGGGAGCTCCGTATTGTTTGTGAGAAAGAAAGATGGATCCCTCAGATTATGCATTGATTATAGAAATTGAATCAAGTCACAATCAAGAATAATATCCATTACCAAGAATTGATGACTTATTTGATCAACTTCGATCTGCCACAATATTCTCTAAGATCGATTTAAGGTCTGGGTACCATCAATTGAGAGTTAAAGAAGATGATATTTCTAAGACTGCATTTAGAACCAGATATGGACATTATGAGTTTTTAGTACTCCCCTTTGGACTCACTAATGCACCTGTTGTATTTATGGATTTGATGAACAGGGTATTCCAGCCTTATTTGGATAATTTTGTGGTGGTATTTATAGATGATGTGTTGATATATTCATCTAATTAAGAAGAACACAATGAACATTTGAGAGTTGTACTACAAACTTTAAGGAAACATCAATTGTATGCTAAGTTAAGTAAATGTGAGTTTTGGCTCAAGGAAGTGAAATTTTTGGGTCACGTGATTTCCGGAGAAGGTGTGGCTGTAGACCCAAGTAAAATTGAAGCTGTTTTGAATTGGGAAAGACCCAAGAATCCATCAGAAATCCGAAGTTTCTTGGGATTAGCTGGCTACTATAGGAGATTTATTGAAGGTTTTTCTTCTATAGCTATACCTTTAACTCAGTTAACTAGAAAAGAAACACATTTTGTGTGGAATGAGAAATGTGAGGCTAGTTTTCAAGAATTAAAAGGGAAGCTTACCACAGCTCCGGTTCTTACTTACCTCAAGGATCGGGAGGATTTATAGTATATACAGATGCTCTAAAAGAGGAATTGGATGTGTTCTTATGCAACATGGGAAAGTGGTAGCTTATGTCTCTAAAAAATTAAAAAATCATGAAAGGAATTATCCGGCTCATGACTTAGAATGGCAGCGATCATACATGCTTTGAAGATCTGGCGCCACTACTTATTGGGGAACATTTGAAGTTTATACTGACCATAAGAGTTTAAGTATATATTTTCCCAGAAGGAACTGAATCTTAGACAAAGGAGATGGTTAGAATTTTTAAAGGATTATGATTTTACGGTGAATTACCATCCGGGTAAAGCTAATGTGGTTGCTGATGCTTTGAGCAGAAAGAAATCAAGAGCATTACAATTACACCATAGTGGAAAGAAATGACAGATTTGATCGAATACTCACCAAGGTGTGATGTAGAAAATCTGATATTGCACAATTATCAGTAAGGTCGGTATTAATAGATAAAATTGGTGAAGATCTTACGGAAAAAGCGCGTTCATCGAAGAAGAAACGTGGGAATTGGAGCAAGAGATGAAAGAAAAGTATCCATAGCTATTCGGTAAGTAAATTTTGCCAATTTCGATGACGAAATTTATTTTAACAGGGGGAGAAATGTAATGCCCTCAAATTTTAAATACCATGATTTGCTTAGAAATTCTTGTTTATGCAAACCGATTATTTTAAATTGTGATATTTAGGATTAAGGGTATGTTTAAGACACTTTATCATACACAGGTACTACTTTCGGTCGTGCGCACTCCGACAGGGCGACACTGAAAACTGTAACGAAAATAAATCTGAGAACACCATAATTCTTAGAAATTTGTGGAGATATTAAAAATATAATATTCGGAATGTTTGACAACCGGATTTTGAGATTAAGTCGACGCAACTATTTTCCGGGCGATTTTTCACCCAGTAGAAAATAAATTCTAAAAATTAAATAAAAATCATGAAAATTTGTAAAACCTTCCTATTAGTCTATGGTTGAAATTTCAACACAAACAGACGTCGTTTGAACACATTTACATAGGGATTATTGGGCCAATTGAATTAAGGGTCAATTACGGGATGAATTTTTGAGTGATTTACGAGTAAGGCTTAGGAGAAGCCAACACACATTAGGATAAGGCTTATCCATGGGTTAGGCTATCATTAAAGTTACTTGCGTGTAACCAAAGAGTGTGTTGCATGAGATAGGTGGCCTCACATGGTTTAAGGGGGCTTACACCATGACACGTCCATGGCCAACGTGTCTAGTTTGCAGGGGAACTTGGGAGCTTATATAAGCTTCCCAACACCCATCGTAGGCATCTTTCCAACACTCTTGTTCTTCCTAGTCTTGCTGTTGCTGTGGTTACAAGCATGGTGTTGGTGAATTACTGTTGGGGCTGTAAGCGTTGGAGCCATTTTTGCTGGAGTTGTTCTTGTGGTAGCTGTGCTTGCACCCTTGCGTGGGAGACTGGCTGTTGAGATGTTGCTTCCATAGCTTCCATCGGAGGTGTTGTGAGCTGATTCAGGGGACTATTGTGTTGCACCCTTGGTTCCATTTCCTTTCATCAATTGTGGGCCATCGGAGTGGAAGCATTACCTTTCAAGTCAAGTAGGTGTCATACCTCAAATCCTTCTCAGTTTCCTATGTATATGCTCATGGTTTCTTCATTCGTAGGAACCATGTCTCTTGTTTATGCCATGACCTGCATAATTCTTCTTGCTTTGTTTCACTTTTGATTAGATGTATTCAAGGATTTTGTTTATCTTGAGGAAAAGTAGGTTCCCAATGTCACGCCCCTCCAATTTAGCAGCGGAGTAAATCGGAGGGAGACGCGAACAACGAGTATGGTAACGACAATTGCGCATACTTTCGCAAACATCAGAGCATCTAATGAACAATAATTGAAATAACTCTTGATTTCATTATAAAATCACTAAGACTATTACAATCACTAATTCGGAGCCAATACATAGGGCTCAATGACATCATTACATTGAAAAGAAATCTAAAGCAATAACTACTAGACTCCATGGTAAGGTAACTTCATGAGTTGACTTTGGGTCGCTCATCACTCTAGTCTTGTCCCATGGGTACGTATAACGTCATCGTCCGACTTACCTGAGACACAATAACAAATAACAAAGGGTGAGCGATAACGCCCAGTAGGACTTAAATCTCAGGCTCAAGCAGGCTTTAAATAATTAACGCATTAAATGGCAGAGCAACTAAAGATAGAGAGAGTTATGTAAAGTCGAGAAAGTAAGAGCACAAGTAACATGGTTCAAATAGCAGATGAATCAAGTATAGCACAATGAATAAGATCAAGTCACGATAGAAAGCAACAACGACACGATAGCAAATAACGTCAACGTCAAGCAATAGCACGACACATGTATAGAAAGGAGAGAAAAAGTAGTTGGCCATATAGAGAGTAAATTGCACTTTGATGATTTTCTTATCAATCGAAATAGTCTGGCACTTTTGATTAACTTACGTCAATCGAGATAGTAATTGCACTTTGGTTATCCGAAGATAGCCGAGAGAGAGTATAACTTGTTTTGTCAAAGACACCGAGAGAATATAGCACTTTGTGTTGATTGTCTTAGATTAATCTTGATAGTATGGCACTTGGATGTAATGCCGACATCCTGATCATTTAACTCCCACGGGCAAATGGCACTTTCGGGCGCTCCTCCAGGACCTGATCGGGCCCTATTGCTCTGGCATTGGTTATATTGTTTATCTTTACACATCATTTAATGGCCAATAGAGAGTACCAAGAAATAGATGAGATCACTAGATGAATAGACGAGATAGTATAGTGAACATGGATAGATGAGCGAGTAGAGTATAGATGAGAGCTAGTAGACATCACGTAAAAACAACGAGTAAACAGGCGATAGTAACAGTTGCACAACACGCACGTCGTATTGGAAGTCAGGTGGAATTCACGATCTTCCCGCTGGCCATGTTATGCACAAGTCCAGAGTCCGACATGATTCAAGGTAAGAGCGAACCTCTAATCTGTTTTTGGATCATATCGATCCCTAAAGGTGTAATGGGTGTTAGGGTACAACCGCTCGTCGACCATGTGGGAATCCATGGACAGAGGATGTCACGTCCTAATAAATTAAACTATTTATCGAAATGACAGAATATAACATACATACACGGAAAAGACACGATATCCATTCATAAAAGATAACCTCATAAGTGTCTTATTACAAAAGTTTCCTCATTTAGATCTCATGAGGAACAAGTCAACAGAAACTTATTACATCACATTTACTATGCTAACACTATAGAAAACCATCGTAATTAGCTCCTTGTAGGTTGGTAGTTCACTCAGCACACTATTCCCCTTAACATTCGTTCCATCTGGATTACCTGAAAAATAGAATTCTGTGAGCTAACTAGCTCAGTAGGATTCAAGTCTATAATCAAGGAGATCAAGATACAAGGTAAGTGACAAGAAGTTACATGTAATCATGCTTTTGCAAACTAAACTGAGATTGCTATCTGACACTAGATAGCAAAGTTATGGAACAATGAACTCAAGATTCAAGGATTCATAGTAACATTCACGAATTGTATTAAACTCATATGAACACACAATAACATGAAATGATGACCAATCAAACACTTAATGATGCTATGCCAAACATCCACTAATCCTTTATCGTTCCGCGCGGCCACTTAAACGAATTTGGGTGCTCCTCCCAGGACTAGACTAGCCCTTATTTGCCAAGCATAAACTCTTAGATTGAGTCCAAGACTCACAATTTGTCATCACCATACTCTTACCTTGTAATGAATCAAGGAAGTACAAAGGTTTTACTCAAAGTCACCAAGGTTTGCACAAGAGAATCAAAGGACTTGATTCCGTCACTGATTTCAGAAATTAACAATTTCACGAGGACAATTTTGTTCGGAACTTGTAGAAATAACTCAAAGTGACAAGAAGGTTAACTTGACTGGTTTAATGGTTGTTTTGGTAGTAAAATACATAATCTAAAGGTATACTAACAAGTAGAACAAAAGAGTATGATTTTCATGAAAGAACGGGGTCAAAACAAGGCTAGAAACAAGGTTGGTCATGATCTGTCGACAGGCCTTGGTCTGCTGTCGACAGGGGCTGCACTGCCAGAGCTGGGTTTTCAGCTCTGTGTGTATCTGTCAACAGCCAGCATGGATCTGTCGACAGATGCACTCAGGCTGAAAGTTCTGGGTTCTGGCCAGGGGTTCCGTCGACAGGCAGACCTTCGTCTGTCGACAGAGGCTATGTAAATGGTCTGAAAGCTATTCCGTTTGACCTCCAAAGGTTCTATAAAGTTACTCTAATGATCCTAACATGAATAAGACTCTAAACAAGTGTGATTTCAGATATAGAACTCATGAAAACATGATCTGAAAACTGAAGATCATGGGACTTAATTTACAAGGTGTTCTAGCTAAAAGTGAACTCAAAGAGGATAATTGGAGTACTACTTCTTAGAACTCTTTTCTCCTCATCTATCTATGTGAGTCTATATGAATTGAACCAACTAATGAGTCTTTTCATACCTCAACACATTAGTTAGCTAAAAGTAGAAAATCATTGAGGTTCTATCTAATCTACACAATAGAAGCAACACTCTAATTTGTGTTGAATGGTTTGAAGATAACAAGATGTAGATACTTATGACTTGTGGATCAGCTAAAACATGATGACATGTTGATTTCCTATCATGAACATGATTTCTAACCTTGGTAAAATAGGATCAATATCAAGTTTCCAGATTTCACAAATGTCTGGATTTTCACATTGGACTTAGATTTCTTCATGCCACTACCCAGAGAATCCAAGGGAGGTGGTAGAAGAAATTGGAAAGATCAAGAGGAGAATCCTACCTTGTTGAAGTGAGAATGAGATCCTTGGCTTCAGAAATCCACAGAAATATAAGGAAGCAAAACACACTTGCACGAAGAAGAAGTTCCACAGCAATTCACCCCAAGGAGATGAACCAGAACAACGTTGAAGCTTCCTCAAAGAGAATTGATAGCTCAATTCACTAGAATGGCAGTGGAAGTGGAGAAACTTCTGAAGTAGCACACACACACCAGTTAGAAGAGAGAAAAGAGGTGTGTACGATGGTGATGGAGGGCTTTTATAGAACCAAAAGGTTACATGCACATGAACACGTAGGGGGGGTAGGTGTTAAGGTAAGAATCCTTTTTACCCCACTTGGACACCTAGCCCATGCAAGATGAGAGAGTTACACATGGTAACTGAGGTGTTACCATGTTTCCTCAAGTTTTGTCTTCATCTAAAGCCTCCACGTACCCCCTATACAATTAACCCAGAAAAGTCATTCCGTAAATCCTAAGTATTCAGCTGGTCCACTAAGGTTGATGTAAACATACTCAATGATATCCATTAATCATGAATTTTAACCATACATTAATATGATGGTTTTACTAATTGTGATTATTTTTAATAAATTTTTAGATTTTATTTTGCAATAGGTGAAAAATCACCCGAAAAATGGTCGTGTCGACTATACCTTGAAATCCGTACATCGAAAAATTCATATGATTACATATTAATTTCTCCACATTTTTCTAGAAATTATGATGTTCTCAGATTTTTATTTCGACGTCGTTTTCCGGTTTCACCCTGTGGAGGCACGCATTTCGAGGTGCGACACTGGGATAATATTCATTACCCCTAACTATGTCTATCATCTAATTATCACATTTTAATAATAACCCTAAGGTATTTTAACTCAATTACTTCTATTTTCTCATTAATTAAATTTTCTGGGGCGTTACAGAGGAGACTTACGGAGGCCTTGAACAAAGACTCACTAGTCCGGCAGAAGGAGTATCCGACGGAGAGTTCGTCCAAGCCAAGAAAGTGTGTATATAGAAACAAGTGCTCGATGTTCTAGAGGAATTCTAGAACAATGGAGCGTAGATATCGGTATATAAACAACGCAAGAAAACGAATACAAGTCCTTTAAAATAGGGCAATTAATATACTTTATTGCAATAAATTACCCGATTATGAGATATTTTATGCCAGATTTCAGCCATATATATGGATGGTTCATAAGTGTGCATGTGTAAGAGAAATCATAGCTAGAAATAAGTCGTGAATATGTATTTTAAAGCATTCAATAAAGCTCCTTTTTTAAACAGATGTTTTTACTGCGGGTGTGACTATTAAAAAGGTGTAAGGATATTTTAGAAAGTGAGAGCAATTAATTTTATGGGTTTTCATGCAAAATCCTGTGAAGGCGATGTAGGCCAGTAAGGATTGCGACAGGGTCAGGCCAGATCGCGACAGGGTCCTGTACGGGTCGCGACAGGGCTGTCTGTTCAGGCGCCCAGAACGCGACGGGGTCTCCTGTCGCATTCAGAATGCGACAAGAAGTGGTGTCGCGACGGGCTTGAGAACGCGACAAGGGCATGAAGGGAACGCGACAGGTTCTAGCAGCAGATAGCGACGCCAGGTCTGTCGCTATCTGATCGCGACATAGGTACTGTCACAACGGTCTTGTGAACGCGACCTATCGGGCCGTCGCGTTCATAGGGTCCATGCCATAGTCCGACAGGGAAAGGACAGGGCATTGGATTGTGGGCCAAAATCCACCCTATTTGACACAGGGTGATTCAGAAAATCATAACTAATTGTATAGTCAATGAAAAATCATGAAACCAGTTGTAAAACGACCTAGACATGCGTGGGTACTTACAATAAATAGGAATTGGAAAACAATCAGGGTTTAGTCATGTTTTAACCACGGGTATTCATGATGAACATGAGACAGTACATAGTTGAGATGAACAATTAAATTCGCAAGATAGGATGAATCAAATTAGGGCTTTTAGGGGCAAAAGATCCCTAACAACAAGAAGTATCTACAGTAAAAGTTTCGTAGCATGGGATCAAGTATACATAGAGATTTGAATTAAACATGATGTCTCGGGGTTATCATGTTTGCAGATCTTCTAAAATCAAGAACAAAAGATTGGCTCGATGAAAAAGAGTGAAATAAGAGGGCTTTTGTTCCTGATATATGGAACAATCTACAGATGGATTTAATTGAGTTTTGCTCGTGAGAATGCCTACCTTTGACTCGATTATTTTCTAGGGCTTAGAACTCCAAGAACGAAGGAAGAAGCTTGATGGATCTTCCTCTCCTCGATTTCTCCTCCTCCTTGGCCTCTTCTACACGTCCAAGAACCCCTTTGCACGAGCTAGGGCCGGCCATGAGGGTTTAAGAGGTGTATTTATGCTAGTTGTGTTTCTAATTCGTAATAGTACTCTAACTTCTATTAAATTCCGAATTTTCTTTTTTTCCTAACATCTTCCCAAGCTTTTCACTTCCTATTTGGGTTAGGATGGGAGCCAATTTCGTGGCCAACCTATTAGGGTAGGTTTAGGAATCCAATTCTAACTCAAACTTCCTATTTAATGCATTAAATACCCCTTTTCTATTTAGGTAATAATTTAGTTACGAATTTAGAGTATTTTCCTATTATTCTTCTTTTAAAAATCCATATTATGACTCAATAAATTTCATATGGTCCATTTAACCAAGCCCATTATTTATTGGAATTTATCTTATAGGTTTTCCCTTTTTTTATTAGGGAATAATAGAGTTATGAATTTTATTATATTTTTCTTACCTGATTTATTCATGGACTATGAGAGGTCCATTGGTCCAATTCTGATAATGGTTAATCATTTCATGATATTGGATGTCTCTCCAACATAATCGTTTAATTTATGGACACGTTATCTTTCCGTGTTAACGGTTTTCCGACTTAGTTTCCTAATTTGGATAATTAGTCACATTGTGACGTACACTTGGACAATAGGATTTTTCGTTCCACGAATTTCTTCGTGGAACACTTAGGGATAATATTTGAGGTTGATTATAATTATTACAAAATTTTCTGGTGTATTCTTGCACATACAATAATGGTACGAATGTTTCTATTATTTCAATTTAAAGAAATTATTATTTTGAATTTTTTAAGTATTAATTTTCGGGTTGCTACACCCAACCTCTCTTTGTACTTCTATTCTCCATTTGAGTTGGAAAGATTATAGCCTCATATGAGTTGCCTTTGAGCTTGTTAACAAGTCATGGATAAGTTTATATACGAGATTGTAATATCATATTCTTTGTTTGATCTCTCCAATTACCTTTGAATCATATAATTATCAAGGAGCATCTTCACTCCCCTTACAGATCAAGTAGGTTCCTAATTTCTCCTTCCACCCATGATCCATGGTCATGTTATAGAGATTTGCTAGAAATTTCGATATCTAAGAATATTGTGATTCTTTCCATTCGGATGTTTGTACTTCAAGCCTTGATTAGGAACATTAAATACCATGTGTTTTAGTGTTCATCTTGTAGTAGCATCCCAATAAACCATTGATATCAAGACCACACTTCCAACAATATACTATGTCTAGTTTCTAGTTAGACAAGCTTGAATTGCAAACCTCTCGTTTCATCTCACTTGTTCGGTTTATAAACCACTGTGAGAACTATAATTAGACTCTTTTATTTGATATACATCATGCCTTGATTCATAAGTTCCATGGTTAGCATGTTTAGAGTGCATTCAAAGTCACTTATGAGTGAGGAACAGGCGGCTGTCGATAGGCAGCCCAAATCTGTCGACAGGCGCATGTTTTCCAGACTTCCAGAGTTCTGGACTGTATGGATCTGTCGACAGATCTCTTGCAGCTGTCGACAGATCCCTACAGAGCCAGAAGATCTGAACTCGGTCTGCTACCATCTATCGACAGCCCCTTCCTGGCTGTCGACAGGTACAATGTTGATTCAGATTTCTGCACTCTTTCATGTCCGAATCTATGCTAGAACTTCATCCTAAAAGCCAAGGAAGTTACCCTCTCATTTATCTTAGTATTTAATGCTATACTACTTCAAAGTTCACCCACATTATGTACCTTAACCTTCCTTGAGTTATTCTTAAAGTTGGCAATTACGAATAGTACTCTGATTGAGTCTATTCTTCGGTATTCGGTAACTGAGGTTATAAAACTTGACCACTTGAGAGTTCATATATTTGAACACCTCATGAGATGTGAATAATTTGTGATGACCATTATGGATCTTCATTTTCTTTTGGATTCTTATATGATTCAAATCTTCTGAAGTTATTGGCTTGAGTCATAACCTTGTCTCAGCCAATTGTCTTTCTTATACTCTTGAACTCCGAACTACTTTGTCACCAAGATATTGTATTAATCATAAATCAAATCTCCCTTGGATTTCCCATTTCCATTATGCTCATGAAAAGAAGTTTATGATCTGAAGACAGTGCTCTCTTCAAAAGAGGGTTTAGGATCACTTGTAGTAGCACCCCTACTTGTGATCAGCTGAGGGCGACAGTTTGTACGTATGTAAATCCAAGTCAAGGAATCGACGATGGTGGGTAATAAAATAATTATACCCCGTTCTTGCTCAATAAACAAGATCTAAGGTGCTGGAATCGTCTAGGCACTGAGGATGGTATATTACGTCTATATAGTAACCTCTTGAGAGCAGTGATACCTGTCAAGTTTATTCTGAAATCAAGTTATGATTTGAATTCTGAAAGACAAGTATGACTTTTGTTCTTATATTCGTTTGAGCCCGTCAAGAAATTACTTGGGCTATATGTTTATGTTAAGTATGAAATTCATGAGCAATTATGTTTTGATCCACATATGCACTATTTGAATAATCATTCAGTTCTGCAAATTGAAACTTCTACTCTATGTTTACTTATACCTACTGAGTCCTTTCGACTCATGCCTTTGTTTCCTTCAGCCCTTTCAGATTGAAGGTGTGTATAATGTCAGCTACATGTGAATCCTATTTCTGCTGCGGATGACGAAGAGATGAAGAAGGATATTGTAGTTTTAACAGTTTCTTTTAGTTGTTGATGTATTAAGTAGAAAGAGAAACTTGACTTTTGTAAATAATGAGTGTTAGCACTTTGTGACTTTGTGAAGTATAATATGTTCAAGATACCTTTGTGGAATGGTTTGCTAATGATTGAGCATTTTACGGATTTATCTACCCATAACGAAAGTTTGTCAGCGTAACCCCTCTTCCGATCAAAGGTTACGTATGTGTTTGTGTGAAGTCGGAGGAGGGTGTTACATATGAAATGCTTAATTATCATGTTAGATGTTGTGATCTCACATGTCTGCAATTTATGACTGTCAAATTATATGCAATCATGTTTAATTTAATTTTCTGCATATATGAAATGCTTAATTATCATGTTAGAAGTTGTGATCTCACATGTCTGCAATTTATGACTGTCAAATTATATGTCTGCAAGTTAATTTTATTTTCTGCATATATGAAATGCTTAATTATCATGTTAGATGTTGTGATCTCACATGTCTGCAATTTATGATTGTCAAATTATATGCAATCATGTTAATTTAATTTTCTACATATATGAAATGCTTAATTATCATGTTAGATGTTATGATCTCACATGTCTGCAATTTATGACTGTGAAATTATATGTCTGCAAGTTAATTTTATTTTCTGCATATATGAAATGCTTAATTATCATGTAATTTTATGTGATCTCACATGTCTGCAATCATTTTCTGAGGAATTTCCTTCCATTTCCGTGGTGGAATGTCATATGTACTCATTTTTCATTGTATGCATGTTTTAATAGTAGGTTTCCCTCGGTCTAATGGATCTTAATACTGCTACCACTGGTCAATTTCTACAAATTTTCATGGACGAGGAAGACTACTGGCATGAGGTGGATGATACACTAATCCTTCTGCATAGCACCCCAGTATCTAGTCCGGCACCAGGTAGGCCAATGTATAGTAATGAGGGACAAGGTCATATATGGGTTAAAGAGGTTATGTATGGGCACTTAGGTAGATCATACTCTTCTTTCCGCATCCATCCAAGCATGTTTGTGAAATTGAGTGACAAACTAATAGAAAAGGGTATCTTACAAGACACCAAAAATATGTCTGCCACCGAACAATTGGCCATCTTCTTGTTAGAGGTCGGGCATGGGATTGGTAATAGGCTGTTGAGAGAATGGTTTCAACATTCTAGTGAGACCATCAGTAGGCATTTTAATAATGTCCTCATGGGAGTGCTAGCAATATGACGTGATTACATAAACATGCCCACCGAAGATAGCCTTGTGCATCGAAAGATTCGGCATGATCCAAAGTTCTACCCTTTCTTCAAGGTGATTGCCTGATTCATTTCCATTTACAACACAATGCAATATCATACATGTGTGGGATGACATTTGTTGTATGATGCGTAGAATGCTCTTTGTGCAATTGATGGGACTCATATCTCTGCCAAAGTTCCTTTGGTTGACCAACCTCGATACCGAAATCGAAAAGGTGAAACATCACAAAATGTGATGGGATGTGTTGATTTTGATATGATATTCAGAAGTGTGGTCGTTGGATGGGAGGGCTCTGCAGCTAATATGCGAGTGTTGAGGTGGGCACTTAAGAGTGGAGGTTTCAAGGTACCCGAAGGTAATATCTTCATACTTAAATTGATGATATATGAAATGCATGATTTCATTTTCTGAGGATAAAATATCACTTGGCTGACTAGGTAAATATTTCTTGGTGGATGCTGGTTATGCAAACACTCCCCAATTTCTTGCAGTACCGTATCATGGCATCAGGTACCATCTCTCTGAGTACAACTCTACTAGGCGCACCCGAATTCAATATAGGAGTAAAAAAGACCTATTCAACCACAGACATGCACAATTTCATAATGTTGTTGAGTGTGCATTTGGTGTTCTGAAAGCACGTTTTAACATTTTGGTAAAACGTCGCAACTACCCAATTAAGACACAAGCCAGAATTGCTATGGCCTATTGTGTCCTCCATAATTTCATACGCATGGAAGGAGGTCTTGACTATATATTTCATCGAGGACAATGCGATGAACTGGTGGAAGGAGATGAGGATGTCCAACAGGATGACCACGTGCCTCGAAGTGAAGCTGCCCGGGGGGACAGATTTCATAATGAATTGGCCACCCGATTATGGATACAACACACTGCTCGAGGGTATTTTCTGAACACAGTCACTTGTAACAATATGATTCTACCCATACATGTGAATTGATCCTAATGACATATCCGACCATATGTGCAGGGCAACTGCATACGAAGATAGTGGGGATTTAGAAGACGATGCTTGCACGAACAATAGTTTGTCTAATTTCATGTTTAAGTACAATACTACATGTTAATATGCACATGTTATCAGTAGTTTTTGTGTTTTTTGTGGTTTGAACAATTTTAATTTCTCGTTGGCATGTATTTTAATACTTGTTTCATTTCATAGTTATGGAGACTTTTCTATGCATTTCATGGAGCATGTGATGTTCATTCTGTGATAAACCATCATGTGTACTTTTCACAGATTTCACCTATTTTGTTGCCTTAACTAGTATGCAGATATGAGCAGGTAATTTTGTGGCATGAGGGTCATGCGTATGATAACAGTGGTATGACCAGGTACTGTTGTGGCATGAAGGCCAGCACATGGTTCATGTTTTTATTTTGGTGTTGCAGGTAATGAATGGTTTCTATGTTATGGTTGATACAATGATACAGTGGTATGACCAGGTTTTGTTGTGGCATGAGGGCCAGCACATGGTTCATGTTTTTATTTTGGTGCTGCAGGTAGTGAATGGTTTCTATGTTATGGTTGATACAATGATACAGTGGTGGTAGTTTATATTTTGTACATGCTTCGTACAGTGATGGCAGCTGAAACTATTTATGCATTGACATGTTATTATAGATGTTTGTAATTAGATTTTATTTCTTGCTATGTCACTAACTCTGTATGCAGGTTACGGGTGATATGGGCAATGATGATGGGAAAGAGCATATATGAGAAGAATGCTTAAGTGGGAGGTATGACACTAGTAACCCCCAACCATGGTGTTACTCTCTACTATATGTAGGATGGCCAATTTTTCATGGCAACCACTATAGTACTTGAATAATCTTCCTTGGTTGGTTAGGATGCTTGTGTCTTACTTCCAGGCATTTCTTTGATGTCATAGATCATACCCAACTGAGCCCATTTTCTTCAATATACAACATTGGGCATGTTAATTAAGGTCTCCACCTTGTACCTTGTCATTTCATTTAGGAAATCTTCATGTATGTCTTCACCACTAGGAGTTGTGATAGAAAAGATAATGATATTGTTTGCGAGTGCAGAGCAGGATGGTGTATTACTCACGTGTCACATAGTAATGCGAATCAACAACGTCCGTACTATTGTTGTCCATTGTTGGTGAGTTCAGTAATCATCCAATTTACTACTAGTCGGTTGTGGGCATACATAACTTATTACTTTATGTAGGCAAAATCTGGCAATCCTTGTAAATTGTTTTTGTAGGTTGATGAGGTCTTACAATGTCATTGTGGGAAGGGACACTGTCGAAAGCGCACTTCCAAGACTTCGAAGTCTTATGGTAGGAGTTTTTACGTTTGCCCTCAATCTACGGTAAGTATTTTATATGGCTAATCCTTTTCATATATGTGAATTTTTTCTGCACATTTTAAACAGTGAATAATTTTTGACCTGGTAGGCTGATGATCATGGGTTAGGCTGTGGCTTCTTTCAATGGGTATCAGACTCGTGCAACAGTGGGCGTATGCAAGTTGGGGAAGAAGAAAAAGGAAAGCATTCCGTCCATGAGTTTCAGACTTTGCTTGAAAAAGAGAAGTTTGCAGCCGACAGCAAGAAGGAATTGTGCGAACGACTGTTAGACTCATTCAAAAAGTTAAATATGTAAACAGTAGACAGGCCATGTTTGTATAGCTATCAGTTTTCTTTTGTTGTAGTATGTGAAACTCATTGTAATTATGTGTGACATTTGTCTGACTTTTCAGTTTCCTTTCTTGTATTATGTCAAAGTCATTGTAATTTTGTTATATGTGCAATGAGAAGACTTGGTTAGATGTTCATTATTGTTGTTTGTGTGAGGCCTCCGAATTTTGTTCACTTTATGTTCTATATATGTGATGTTTACTTGTTCTTGCTTATATGGTGTATTAAATTTGTGCATATTATAATTATTTAATTACTCATGTGTATATGTATGTATATATAGTATTTTTTGTGGATGAGTGCTTAGCTAATTTTATACATCATAGAATTTATTTAAATCCTATGTATATTGAATTTAAGAGATGTTGTGCATATAATATGTAGTTATTGCTAAATATCTTATGGATATATATGAGTTTATTTCTATGCATGTAATATATATTTAATGTGCATGCATTATCAAATTTGTAGAAGTGCATAGTATATACATTTAAATCTATGCATGTAGTATGTAATTATGTTGTATATATGTGTGTGTGTGTGTGTGTGTGTGTGTTTAACTTTGTGTATGTAATATCTACTTATTTTCGTGCCTATTAAATTGTTATGATGTGTTAATACATCTATTTTAAATGAATAGTTGTTTTCTGGCCGAGATGCACAATGGCGGCAGCATCCTGTGCCGCTGACTGCATGCCCTGATTGGTTAGCGTCAAGATCGATGGACGTCTACCTATCTGTTGGCGGCACCAGATGTGGACGCCAAGTTCCCAGTTGTGTGACGGTTTTCAGATTTGGTAATGCTCGCGTTTGGCCCGATTTCAGTTTAGGAAAGCCATGTAAAGCAGTAGGAGACCTACCCTAATGCATTCTCCGACCCTTTAGCCTATAAAAACACCTCATTTTCGCCGCGGGCTAGGTCTTTGGCTCTTGTGAAAAGTTAGGGTTTTCTGTGGGAAAAGGGAGTTTTGGCGAGCTTTGATCTGGGGTTTGGATGCTTCTTTCAGCGATCTTCAACGACAGAGAGGTTCATTTGACATCCAGGAAGCTTCTTCAACTCTTAAGATAGACCAACATCGACAGGAAAGACCGGATTCAAGCAGTTTTAGACCTCTTCTTACCTTGGCCGAGGAGGGCTTCACCGACAAATCTAGATCCTTTTAGATTTATTCTCAGGCAAGTAGCTTAAGGTTTCAATCCATAGACTTGTCCTCTAGGGTTTGCACATTTGTACGGATTTTTAAATCGTGTCCCGGATCCCTAAATTCACTTGTTTCTGTGTTAGGTCTGCACTGTGTGCAGACAGGAAGTAGACGGCCAACTAGTTGCCGTCTAGCTCTTGTGTCGACGGCGAGAGACCTTGCCGTTAACTCTTCTGACGGCCAGGACCATGCCGTCAAGTTCACCTATTTTTGCAGAATACTGGTTAATCTTTGTAATGTGATTTTTCTTGTTCATGGTCTGTACATGTTGAGAAAATCAGGATTTGTCAAATATGATATTTAGGTCATATCATGAGGATCTACCAATTTCTGAGCATGATAATAATTAGAAGGATTTCTGTTAATTGAGAATAATTATGTTTTGACTGTGGTAAATTCTGATTAAATGGTTTTGTTGCATGTTACGGATTAAGGAAGTTTTAGTGATCTTGGAATGACTGTTCTCATGTTTTAGACCTGCTAGAACCGACTTATCACTGTAAACCATGCTTAAATGATTTATCTTATTAATTCCATGTAATATGTGTTAATTATTAAAAATAATGTTTTTACTCTAAAAATTGTGAAAATTTTAGATATATTCCCTGTATTGTATGTGAATCGTAGTTAAAATTTGGTAGGATTATAAGTACTGTGCAGAGTGATATTAATTTTGGAATTCTTGAACACCGTGATATGATAAATTTAAATACATAATAATTATACATGTCGAAGGGTATTGTTTCAGAAATTTTAATGAAGTTAGAACCACTGTGTGCATGTTTTATATCTGTTAGGATGGATGGTTCGCCGTCTACCATGTTCAAATTGAAATATCTTTTAAATTATCTAAAATCTATATTTAATATAAAAATAGGTTTACTACTTTTAAAATTATGAAAAATTACAAGTATGTTCCTTATGTTATATCCATCTTGTGGTTAAAATTTGATATTATCCTGAACACTATACATACTACTATGATTTTCTGAATGATAAATACATATAGAAATCAATAGACATGATAATGTATATGCATGTTGAATTTTGAATAAAAGTAGTACCATGATAGGTTGTTGTTTCACAGTAGGATTTGATTTCAGAACTGAGAAAATATGATGGGTGATGATGGTATTGTCATCTTAATAAATTATGCATGAATGTACAAAAGAGCATGATTTAGTTATATGAAATTGTTAGTTTCATGTGATAGTTCCATAATTGCATTAATATATATGTTATTGCATTTCTGAAATGATTGGCCAATAAGACATTGCTACTATAGAGATTTCCTACATGGAACTACACCATGGATGTCCTTATGGTAATGGTTCAACTATATGAAATGACCTATTGAATCCGTGGGCAACGGATTGAAATCCTTGAGGTAGACAAGTTCTACTAGTTAAGGTGGGAAGGACTTTCCCCGGTTTTGCGCAATAACCATGACTTCATCACTGCTTTGCCTAGGTGATAAGTGAATGACTATATGCTATATGATCTCTATAATAGTGCGGGCTATGTCTTGGCAACTAAATGATAAATGACTACATGCTATATGACTACATGCTACATGTCTATACGCTACATGATTACATGCCATATGAACTACATGTCATTTGTTATATGTAATATTTATTACATGTTTAAATGATCACTTGCTACATGATGACTAATTGAATGTTGCATAATGTAGGTTAAAGAATTACTTGAATTTGTTTATATACTACATAACATTGGCTACATGATTTTGTTTAAATGCTTTGTTTCATAAGTGGTATCCATATGCTACATGTCATGAAAAAGGTAAATGCATGTGTTAACATGATCCATGTTAAATGATAAATATGATATTACATTTAGTACCATGAGTAGGATTTTGTGAATTTGTCCATCAAATAGTATTTACTGGATAAGCATGTGTTAGTATCATGTTATAAATTGAAAAGAAGTCATGTGTTTGTATTATATAAAATCATGAAATGAAAGCATGTAAGTATACAAATGATCTCCATGTTATAAGTACCCATGTTTAGAAATCATTATTTTGCATGTATTAGTATAGTTTTGTTTAAAGGATTCCATGTTTGATTCTTATGTTATAGTATGAACATATAGGAGATTAAATGTTAAATTCTAGTAAGTTAGTAAAATTTTAAATTATTAGAAAGCATGTGTGATAAGTGTATGGTTTGTGATTTTAAGTTGTTTGCTGAGTCTATTGTGTAGACTCACTCTTGCTAAACATTTCAAGAGACTTAGAAGTTGAAGACTTGGCAAGACCCGACGAGGAATGTGAAGAATGGATTGAAGATTTGTATTTCATTTACTAGTATGTGATGTAATTTGTAATTTGAACTTAGTTATTATTGTACTTGAAAACTGGAAACTAGCTATGTGGATGTTATGGTTTATGTTATTTCTTTCATGAACTATATAAACTGTGGTGTGTGGATTAAAAATGTTGATGGAATAAGAGTTGTTTAATTTCCGCTGCAACAGTTCATTCTATTTGTGTATATCTCAATCCATATGTTACTTGTTGGGTTTTTCTCCCTTGTAGCGGCTTGCTCTCATCCGATGTGGGTTGGTATAACCGTACCGGGTGGAAGTGGGTCGTTACAGTTTGTGTGTTAAAATAATTACAGCTACTGTTGTGCAAATGGCCATACTATTATTTTGTGATGTCTAGTTATCGAATATGTACATCAAATGCGGTTTTTTTTTACATGCATCACTAAGTGTTGGGTTCTCACATTCTAATTAATCAATACAACATGTTTTTGATGATGAACATTGATGTACAATGCAAACAAGTGATAAGCAATGTGAATTGAGTTTTAAATGAATGAGATCTTCAAACAATAACTTGTCATAACAACTTGGTACAATGCTTGATTTTATGTTCATAATATCTCACTAATTATGGTTACTTTTGTAGGATATACCATGTAAGACATGTGTCAAACAGAAGCTTGAAAGATCAAGTAAAAGTCAAAAGACAAGGTACCTGTCGACAGCAAGCAAGACCTGTCGACAGATACAACAGTCAGAGAGCAGCCAGTTCTGCCAAGGCCTTGCCTGTCGACAGCAGGAGTGACCCTGTCGACAGATGGAACCAGTCCGAAGATCAAAAGCTCAGGAAGGCCTGCGCATGTCGACGGCAACAGAGCACCTGTCGACAGATGCATACAGTCAGAGCCTTCAGCCTTCTGGCTCTTCACAATCTGTCTTCGCCTGTCGACAGCAGATGCAAGACCTGTCGACAGACAAGCGGAAAACATATTACGGAAGTTTTGCAAGTTGCCAAACTTAGTGTTTCTATGGAGTACGACTCTCCATATGTTAACACTCATATATAAGCAACCTTCTGCAACAAATCTCGTACACAAGCAGCCTCCAAGCAAAAACCCTAAAGAGTTCTTACAAGAAGCCTTGTTCTGCTGCTCTGCTTCAACCTACCGCCCAGAACCAAGAACGAAAGATTCTTGCAGCGGAAGGTGAAGTCCAAACGTCTTGGATTCAAGCATCTACATCAACATCTGATCTCAAAGTTTAGGCTTGGACTCCATGAGGACGTTCAGAGGAAGAGTTTGCTTATTGGATTTGTTCTTCAACTCTCAAACCCTTCCCTGTTCTTTCTATTCCATACTTATGTGTGTGTGTGGTGTGTCAAGCGGTTGTTGTGCTTGATACACGTGTGTGTGTGTTAATCTGATCATGGGTTCACATCAGATAAACACGTGTGTGAGTTGTAGTTCGTGAACTAGCATAAGCAGGTGATTCTGCGTGTGTGTGTGGCCCGTGGATGTAGGATACACGAGTTTTATACTCCGAACCACGTAAAATCTACGTGTCTCATGGTTTGCACGAATTTGCGTTAGATGTTTGGTAGGCACGACACTCTTATATACGTTTGAGTACTTGCTTATTCATCTACCAATCACTCACACACATCCACACATAGTCTGATTTTTGCCAACACTTTAATTGTCAATGCTATTGCAAAAAGAGGGCGTTAAGCTTTTAAATTGTCGTAATCTATTCAACCCCCCTTCTAGATTACCATTTTGGGAATTCCGCATCTCTTCATTGGTATCAGAGCCGAGTTTCTCCGATTTACTGCTTTATCTGGTTGATCCTACGATCAGGAGATTCATGGTCAAATGGAATCTAACAAGGGGTATATGGCCGAGGGACACTCAGTGACCAGGCCACCCTTCTTTGATGGTACTGACTATCCATATTGGAAAAATCGGATGCAGGTTTTTCTCCGCGCACAAAACTTCGAACTATGGAAAATAGTCAAAAAGGGAGCATACGAACTGCCTCAGGATGAGGACACCTGGACCAAGGACCAGATCGCCAAGGGGACACTCAACTGGAGCGCCCTCAATATGATGCAGTGTGCGGTCCATCCGAAGGAGTACTCAAGAGTCTTCACATGCACCTCAACTAAGGAGATGTGGGACAAGCTTGAGCTCATCTATGAAGGTACGTCCGAGGTAAGAGAATCAAAGGTAAGCATGCTGGTTTCAGAATATGAAATGTTCAAAATGAATCATGATGAAACCATTTCAGACATGTTTGCTAGATTCATGATAATCATAAATGGATTGAAAGGTCTCAAAAAGGAATACTTGAAGAGTGACTTGGTGAGGAAGATACTTCGGTCTCTTCCATCCTCTTGGAACACCAAAGCCACTGTCATTGAAGATTCCAAAGACCTCTCAAAAATGAAAGTGGATGAATTAATTGGCTCCTTGATGACTTATGAGTTGAATGTTAAAAGAAAAGAAACTGAAGAAAATCCTAGGAAGCCACTTGCCTTGAAGGCTTCCAGGAGAACTTCTTCAGTTCCAAAAAGGAATTGATTCAGGAAAGTGAAGTCAGTGAATCGTCTAGTGAGAGTGACAATGATGAAATGGCTATGCTCACTAGACAATTCAAGAAATTTCTGAAGTTCAAGAGGAGAGGTACATGTAACTCTAAACCTTTCCAAAAGAAAGATTTTTCTAACAAGTTTGATTCTAACAAAAAATCTGAAGTTGTTTGCTATGAGTGCAAGAAGCAAGGGCATATGAGAGGAGAATGCCCCGAGCTCAAAAAGAAGCTTAAGAAGGACAAATTCACTTCAAGAAGGCCAAGGCAATGGTGGCCACTTGGAGTGATGAGGATGAAGACCAGAACAGCCAAGCTACCTCCGGAGATGATGAAGTCCACTGTCTCATGGCGAGAAGTGATGACTCGAATGAGGTAAATTCCTCCTTTGAAACATACTCTATTATTCAATGGGAAGAAGCTTACACTGTTCTATTGAAAAATACTGTGAATTCAAGTCTGAAAATAAAGCACTCAAGAAAAAATTCAATTCCCTTGTTCATGAGTCAAACAACCATGATGAAATTGAATCCTTGAATAAGGTAATTGAAATGATGAAACTTGATGAACAAACACAGTGATGATGAATTAGACAGCATGAAACTTAAATTTCAAGAAGTTCAAAAAGAAAGAGATGATTTAATGAACTCTCTTGAAAGCCTTAATAGTGAGCATGAAAAGCTAAAGGAGAAATTGGAAAAAGCTGAAAATGACTTAAAAGGTAAGTCAAAAGATTTATCTAGCTTTGTCAAAAGTAAGCAAAATCTGGATGCTATTTTAGGTTCAAATGTTTATGTTGCTAGACATGGGATTGGGTTTCAAAAAGTAAAGCCAAAGGAAATTGGAAAAAATATGTTAACAAACTTGATATACCATCCCAAGTTCAAGTAAACGAACCCCTTCAAAGAACAGGAAAAATCCTTCCAAGGGAAAGAAACAAGAATCTAAAATGGTCAAGTTTGCTCCTGGCCAATCTAAGGAATTTGCAACTAGCTCAAAACAGGACAAACAACAAACTCCTAAAGCTAAACTTACAGACAACAAAAAGGAAAAATGCCAATGCATGCTCCCACAAAGGTAAAGCACAATGTTGTTCAAAAACCACCTTCATGCAACTTATGTAAAAAGGTTGGGCACACTGAAAAACAATGCTGGAATAACCAAAATCAAATGAAAATCAAACAAGTTTGGATTCCTAAGCATTTCATATTTTACATGAATGATACAATGGGACCCAAAGTAATTTGGGTACCAAAACCTCTCGTCTGATCCACATGTGCAAGAATGCCTAGCAGCCCACAATCAAAACAAATGGTACCTGGACAGTGGCTGCTCGAGGCATATGACGGGCGACAAAGCTAAATTCAGTTTGCTCGTGGAAAAAGACGGAGGTCAAGTGATCTTTGGAGGTAACAACAAAGGCCAGATCATCGGCTCAGGTAAAGTTGGTAAGTTTGCCTCTAACTCTATAGACAATGTGCTACTAGTTGATGGCCTTCATCACAATTTGCTTAGCATAAGTCAATTATGTGATAAAAGTCATAAAATTATCTTTGAATCCAATTCATGTCACATTCTTGATAAGGAAACAGGAAGCCTAAAATTTTCTGGAAAAAGAATGAATAACATCTACATGGTTGACTTAGATGATCCAGAAAATAACAACTTGTGTCTTGTAGCAAACAAACAGGACGAGCTTACATTGTGGCATCGTAGGCTCGGTCATGCTAGTTATAATGTTTTGCAAAAGATCATGAGGCTTAAGTTGGTAAGTGGTCTTCCTGAAATCTCCTTTAACAAAATGAAAATTTTTGTGATGCATGTGCACAGGGAAAACAAACCTGGAAATCCTTCAAATCAAAGGCACCAGTAAGTACTTCCAAAGCCTATGAACTCTTGCACATGGACTTATTTGGACCTACGAGAACACTTAGTCTCAATGGCACGCGTTATGGTTTTGTCATTGTGGATGATTTCTCTAAGTTCACTTGGGTAAAATTCATGGCTCACAAGAATGAAGCATTAAATGTTTTTGAAGAATTCTTCAACAAAATTGAGCATGAGAATGTCAATAAAATCTGCTCCATCCGCACTGATCACGGGGGAGAATTTGACAATCATTCTTTCTCCGACTTTTGCAGGAACCAAGGTATAGACCACCTGTTTTCCTCCCCGAGAACTCCCGAGTAAAATGGAGTTATGGAGAGGAAGAATAGAACCTTGGTGGAGATGGCTCGTACGCTTCTGGTCGAGAATCAATTAGCACGAACCTTTTGGGCAGAAGCGGTAAACACATCTTGCTACATCCTTAACCGAGCCATGGTAAGACCCGTATTCAAGAAAACTGTAACGCCCCAGAAATTTAAAATGTTAAGAAAATAAAAATAATTTGGTTAAAATACCTTAGGGTTGTTATTAAATTGTGATAATTAGATGATAGACTTAATTAGTGGTAATGAACGTTATTCCAGTATCGTACCTCGAAGTGCGTGCCTCCACAGGGCGATACCGGAAAACGACAACGAAATAAAAATCTGATAACATCATAATTTCTAGAAAAATGTGGAGAAATCAAATATGTAATTATCTGAATTTTTCGACGTACGGATTTTGAGATTAAGTCGACGCGACCATTTTCCGGGTGATTTTTCACATACTGTAAAATAAATTCCAAAAATTAAACTAAAATCACCATAATTTGTAAAACCATCATATTAGTCTATGGTTAAAATTTTAGGACAAACGGATGTCGTTTGAACATATTTACTTAAAGAACTTCAGACTGGCCGAATTATGGCCCAATTACGGGAACCATTTCAGGGGAATTTGTCTTGCTGACGTATCTTGGGCTACGCAAGCCCATGTCATGATAGGTTAAGGTTCTTACACGTTGAAGGCCAATGTGTGGGTGTGTGATTGCGTGCATGAGTTAGGTGTCAGTGGGTGGTTAAATGGGGTTTTACCCCAACACCTGGAAACCAACGTGCCGTTGTGCATGGCAAGATCAATTGGCTATAAATACACCCCCTCATTCTTCATACCCATCTTTCTGACTCCTTCCCTGTTATGTTGCTGCTGTGATTCATAAGACTTTAGAGTGAGTGTGTAGCTGGAGTGGTTAGTTTACACTGTGTGCATCTCTTGGACCTGTTCGAGTTGCTGCTGGAGCTGTAGCTGGATGTAGTCGGGAAGCCAGTGAAGCAAACTTTAGTAGTTGCTACTACTTCAACTGCCTCCTTCTTTGCTTTTGGCCATCTCCCCATCTACTATTCGTGGTGAATTGTGGATTTCTATATCAAAGGAAGAATTCAAAATCAGGTAGGATTCATCTCCTTTTCTTAATCATGTTCTCCACACATGATAAATAACTCGGGTTGAGTAGTCAAGCTGATATATCTGTAATCCTATTGTTTTTCCTCTAATTTTGATGACTATTCTTACATTGGGGAGGAGAAGATACTTGTTTTACTTCCAGATCATCTCTTCTTCTTCTTCTTCCACCCTTGATCCTTGTATATGTTATAGAAGTTTGATAGAAGTCACAATACCATTAGAACTTGTGACTAACTTCTGTTCAGATGTTTGGTACTTCATGCCTTGATTTAAATCCATGAAACACTTTGAGTTTTAATATTTATCTTGTAGGACTCTTCCAATAAACCATTGCTATCAAGACCACACTTCCAACACCATACTATGTTTAGTTTCAAGCAAGTCAAGTTTGAATTGCAAACCTCTTCTTTCATCTTGTTTGTTCGGTTTATAAACCACTGTGAAAACTCTATTTAGACTCTTCCATTTGATACCAATCATGTCTTGAATTTTTAAGATCTATAATTAGGGTGCTTAGAATGGATTTATACAGACTTACGGAAGTTCTGCAGCTTCCTGTCGACAGCCAGCCCAAAAGCTGTCGACAGCGCATGCTATCCAGAACCCAGATAACTGGGTCTGTATGTAGCTGTCGACAGGCCCCCTGGTTGCTGTCGACAGATACCCACAGTCCAGCAAACCTGAGTTCTGTCTGTAGCCATCTGTCGACAGCCCCTTTCTTACCCGTCGACAGCTATGACCCTGATTCGAATTTCAGCACTTTTCATGTGCAAATCATTGCTTAAACTTCACCCTATTAGCCTACCAAGTTACCCTCATATTTACTTTGATATTTACTGTCATTCTACTATAAAGATCACCCACTTTGATACCTTACTCATCATTGAATTATCCTTGAAACCGTCAACTCCGAATGGTACTCCGTTGAGTCCATTCTCCTGTATTCGGCAACTAAGTTCATATTACTTGATGACTTGAGAGTTCAAAGGCTTGAACACCTTGTGAGATATGATAAATTTATGATGATGACATTTATTGGGTCCTTGGACCCCACCTGACTGATATGCCTGTGCAAATAGGGCTGGTCCAGTCCTGGGAGGAGCACCCGAATTCATTACGGGCCGTACGGAGTGATAAGGATACCGGGATGTTTGGCATTGCATCACTATCTCCTGATTATGGTCATCATACTTCCTGTATTGTGTGAACTGATATATGAACCAATTCGTGAGCTATATACTTGAGTATGACCTGAGTTTTACTATCACTGTATCAAGCTACTATTCTGAGATCTGGTATTGCCTCTTTGATATCCGTTCATCCTATTACCTGTCCTGTGTGAATATTTATATGACTCCGAACCTGAGCCTTAATATGAATTTCTGAGTATGCCTATGTTTTCATACTACTGTTATACATTCACTGACATGTTATCTTGGTTATCTGACCCTGTTCTTGATACCATTCATGTTCTTACCTAAATTATCATGTGTTCCTGATCCTTTGATTAAGGATTTGAATTCTACTGGGCTAGTTAGCTCACCCATCCTTCCCTTTTCAGGTAATCAAGATGAGGGAGAAGTATAAAATGGGCTGTGTGCAGAGTGGACACCGATGACGAATCAACCAACCATTTACTGCTTTAGTTACGTACTTGTAAAATGTTATGAGTAGTAGCTACTCATCCTTACTCCTCACTTAGTGTGTAATGAGGAGCTTTATGTAATAAGACTTCCGCAGACTGCGTTATAATGAATAAACGTTAATGTTATTACTTTGTGCCTGTTTTATGTCATTTCCCAATAAATAGCCTTTTATTAGGACGTGACAAAAACTCCTTACGAACTTCTGAAAGGTAAAAAACCCACCATTGGGTACTTTAAAGTTTTTGGTTCAAAGGTGTTTATCCATAACAATGATAAAAATGACTTGGACAAGTTTGAAGCCAAGAGCAAACAAGGTATTTTTCTTGGATACTCTAAACATTCTACAGCATATAGGGTGTTCAATCTGAAATCTAGAACTGTGGAAGAAACTCCACATGTCATTTTTGATGAATCTCAAATCAAACCTAACATTGTAAATTCCTACAGGTTTGATGACATGGAAGGAACAACACTTGAGGAACTTCAAAGAAAAGAAAAAGGAAAAACTCAAGAAGTTTTAAAAGGAAAGAGTGGATTTCTTCGCAGGTACGATGATGAAGATGACAGTTGTTTGATCAGAAATCATGATGAAGTTCCTGCTGAAGATCCACAACAAGAAGAACAACCTCAAGATGAAAGTCCTTCAGCCACCCCTCCGCCAGAAAATTCTCCTCAATTGCAAGATCAACCCGGTCTTCAACAATCACTAATGTGAGGTACTCTAAAGCTCATCCACTTGAGAATGTCATAGGTGTTAGAATGTGGAGCCCGAACTCTGAAGCATATCTCCATAAGGGGTCAGGTCGCGGGGGTCAAGGGGGCAGCGCCCCCCGGAAGCTAAATTTTGACTGTGTTGCAGGCGGGTTCAGCATTCGACTACCACAGCCGAAGTCAGAAATGAAGCAGTCGATTGAATGATTCGACTCACGTAGTCGAATGTCAGATGTGAATGATTCGACTCATGCAGTCGAATGTCAGCATGAAGGATTCGACTCATGCAGTCGAATGTCAGCATGAAGGATTCGACTCATGTAGTCGAATGTCAAATATGGAGGATTCGACTTATGCAGTCGAATGTCGTTCTGAGGCGATTCAGAGTCAGGACCCTTTTGCCCTTATGTGACTCGATTGTGGCGCCCTTTCTTCCTAGTATATAAAGGGGGGTTTTGTCCTCTTTGTATGTGACACAGTGTATGTTTTTTTTTCTTGGAGAAGAGCATTGAAAGCTGTTGTGGCCGTGGACGTAGGAAGGCTTCTTGCCTCCGAACCACGTAAAATCTGGTGTTCTTGTATTCTTCTTCCTACCTCCTTCTATCTCTCTCTGGAATCTACGAGTGGGTAGTGTGAGAGAGTTGTCGCTGACCTGAGTGCTGTTCCGTCCCAACAATAGGTAACATAAATGATTCAGTTCAAACTAGGTCTCAGGTAAATCAAATAGTTGAACAGGATCATTTAGCCTTTGTATCTCAAGTGGAACCCAAAACTGTTGAAGAAGCACTAAATGAAAATTCTTGGATTGATGCCATGCATGAGGAGCTGGGCAGTTTCAAAGAAATAATGTCTGGAGTTTAGTTCCTAGAACCCCTGAAATTTCTGTCATAGGAACAAGATGGGTCTTTAGGAATAAACTAAATAAGAGGGTAAGGTGGTTAGAAACAAGGCTAGACTAGTTGCAAAAGGATACAATCAGGAATTTGGTATAGACTTTGAAGAATCCTTTACACCTGTAGCTAGACTAGAAGCAGTTAGGATCTTGTTAGCATATGCATGTTCAAACAAGTTCAAATTATTTCAAATGGATGTCAAAACTGCTTTCTTGAATGGATACATAAAAGGGAAGTCTATGTCTCTCAACCACCTGGCTTTGAGGACCATGATAAACCAAACCATGTATTTAAATTACACAAAGCTCTCTATGGTTTGAAATAGGCACCCCGAACTTAGTACAACAGGCTGAGTACCTATTTGGTAAGCAAAAACTACTCAAGAGGTAAGGTGGACCAAACTCTTTTTACAAAGAAAGTTCGCAATCACATAATTGTTGTTCAAGTTTATGTGGACGATATCATCTTTGGTTCCACTAATCCCACACTGTGTGAAGAATTTTCACAACATATGCACAGTGAATTTGAGATGAGCTTAATGGGGGAGCTTCAATTTTTTCTTGGTTTGCAGGTCAAGCAGCTTGAAGATGGATTCTTTATAAACCAAGAGAAATATGTAAAAGAACTACTCAAAAGGTTTCAGTTTGAACAAGCCAAGCCCGCTTCAACACCAATGAGCACAAGCATTAAGCTAGAATGTGATGAGAAAGGTAAACCGGTAGATGCCAAACAATTTCGAGGTATGATTTACTCACTCCTTTATCTTACTGCAAGTAGACTGGACATACAATTCAGTGTTTGCCTTTGTGCTAGATACCAATCTAGTCCAAAGGAAAGCCATTTAATTGCAGTCAAGAGAATCCTCAGATATCTCTCAGGTACGCATGCCTTGGGTCTTTGGTATCCAGCTGGTAGTAGTTTTGAATTGATTTCTTATTCTGATGCAGACTACGCTGGTTGTAAAATTGACAGGAAAAGCACTAGTGGCTATTGCCAAATGCTTGGTGGTTGCATGGTTTCGTGGGCATCCAAGAAGCAACACTCGGTTGCACTCTCTACTGCAGAGGTAGAATATGTTGCTGCAGGGAGTTGTGCAACACAAGTGTTGTGGATAAAAAGTCAGTTGTGTGACTATAACATCGATATTGGATGCACACCTATCCTGTGTGACAACACTAGTGCAATCAATCTATCAAAGAATCTCATTCAACATTTCAGGACGAAACACATAGAAATTCGTCATCATTTCTTGAGAGATGAAGTAGCCAATAGATCATTGGAAATCAGTTTCATACCCACAGAGAAACAGTTGGTTGATATCTTTACCAAACCTCTAGCTGAAGATAGATTCACCACATTGCGAAGAGAGTTGGGGTTGTGCAAATTGCAATGAAACTTAACACAAATGTTAAGCATATGTTCCTTGTGTTCACTAACTGTGAGGTATATCAAATGGTGATATGTGGAAGAATAAGTCATGCTTGTTTGGAAACTCTCATTATGCGTGAGAAATATTCTCCGCCAAGTATCCATAGTCATGTGACATAAAAGGGACATGTACTCTACATTTGGAATTAGTTTCTTTATAATTTTGCCTATTCAAAACTCTCTTTAAACAATTCTGAAAACACTTGTTGGTTTGTCTTTCTACATGCTTGGTATTCTTAAGTGCTTGGTCTTTGTCTGCAAATATGTCTTCATGAACTTGAGTCATTTTGTTTCAAATGACACACATTATGGGGGAGCAAGTTAGGGTTAGATGAATGCAAATGTGAAGGAAATTGTTCAACCTTTGTTCATCTCAACTCCCTCACAACCATTAGACATTTCATACCTTCATTCTACCCTTAAAACTGCTTTGAACATGTCCCTGTCGACAGGCTACAAGGCCCTGTCGACAGCTCAGCCCAGACAAAACTCTGATTCTTCTGTCTGTGTCCATCTGTCGACAGGCCCTCTACCTGCTGTCGACAGATGCACACAGTTTTTGCCTCCCCGAAATCTCCAACTTCTGTCTATGTCTTCCTGTCGACAGGCCTTTCTTCTTCCTGTCGACAGATACCCTAACTTGTGGATCTTCATGCTTATTTCTTCACCCATTTAGTGAGCATCTTCATGATTCATATTTAAGGTGTCTATAAGGTGTTAATGCATGTTTGACCACACAATATACAAATGATTTAAGCTATTCTTTATTCCACAATGATTTTCACATACTATTCAGTTTTGATTTAGGTTCTATATCATTTAGGAACATTTCATAACTATAAAGGATATTGATGGGCATGCATTGTTGATTGTGCAATTCCGTTGTCTAGAGTTCCTTGCACATATCAACAAGCTCACCTCCTCTAAACTGTCTCACAGAATTAAATCACAAAAAGGAACTAGCACAATGGTGAGAACAGGTCATATCCCGGAGAGGCAGAATAGAATTTGAATTAAACTACTTTGACTTGAAATCTCTATCGACAATGCGTTTAAAGTGAATGTGTAAAGAATACCGATCAAATCCCTCACACTTGACAGATCAAATTTAATGAAAGAACCAACTTAATTGGAATGGAAAGATACTTGGTATCAATGTACCCTCACAGCTCGAGGGATGAATACTTAGTAATCGTAACTCTCCACGATCATCAAACCATTATCCTCACAATGCAAAGATCGAACAGAAAATTAAGAAACAGAAATTTATTGTGACACTAATCAACTAAGCACCACAGAACTTCAATTATCAATGCATAAAATTGAACTAAGAACTCTTGATGACAGATCAATTTAAATTCTTTTCATTGAGAACAATATGAACTATAAGAGTTCAGATCACTGTACCCTCACAACTTGAGGGATGAAGAACAAAAGAACAGAAGGAACACTAACGAAGCATAAACTAAAATTATAAAAATATAAGAGTAGTCAAACTCCATGATCTCTCAAATGCTAATTGTTCCCTGCTACCTCTGGGATGCAGGACAACCTTTCACTGCCAACCATTAAACTAAGAAATGAACAATGCACAGAATCAAATCAATGAAGTACAAAGAAATGGAAGACAGAATCTCGAATGTTGAACAATCTAAAAGAAAGGAGGAAGCATTCGGTTCTCTCTCACATCAGAAGCAGAAGAGATGAAAGAATACAGAAGAAGGGAAAACAAATATAAGCAGTAGAACTCGATCTCCTCTCATCAACAGTAGCAATTCCCAAACTAAAATCTGAACTCCGAAAGCTCTCACAGCTCTGCATGTTTACAGAAGAACTCACAACAGTCGAACTCCCTCACGGATGCTAAAGGAAAGACAGAAACACAAACAATGGCAGAAATCTGACTAGCTAAAAACCTGAACAGGAGAAAATTTCCGAACTCAGAAATTTGCACATAACAAGTTAAAGAACTGCGAGGAATGAACAATCGATCCTGGCAACTCCAACAGCCACGCTGGATCTGATCCACCTCCCAACAGCAAAGAACACAAGAGACCAACCTCTCTGAAATCTCTGAACCATCGAACCAGACAACTCCCTCCTTGCTCTGCTTAATACAAGAAGAATTAGAAACTAAAAGAAAACTAAAAACAAGATGCCGAACTCCATAACCCTCTGCTCTGAGAAGTCTGGAAGAACAGAAAAGAACAGGAAATGCAGGAAAATAAACTAACAATTCTTTAAAAAATTCTAACTCGGGAACCTCTGCTCAACCATCCACCGATGGAAACCCAACATAAGTACAGAAGAAAAACAACCAACAATTCTGACCAAAGAACCTCACATCTCTCATAGTTCTGCTCAAACAAAAGAGTACAAAAGAAAATTGCAGAAAGAAAACCTAAAAATTCCCTCCAGCCGAACCCTCTGCTCCTGCTATGCTTTGCTCAAAAGGAAAAATACAGGAAGAAAATTAAAAAAAATTCCTACTCTCCAACCAGGGAACCCCTGGACCTTGGGTCCTTTTATAGGCCTCATGGCCTCTGCATCAGCCTCTTCCCGCCTTCCACCAGGATCGCCGGCTTCAGCACACCCGGATCGCCAGCACAGCAGTCCGCCAGACCAGCACCTTCCATGCTTCGCACACAGGAGCCCTGCTCTGCGCACGAACCCAGCCCAGGATCGCCATGGCCTGGCCACCTCAGCACACCACGCCACCCCTGCATCGCCAGCCCAGCACCAAATCCACCCGCCACCACCATCGGATGACCTAGCCGTCCACCTCAGCCAGATCTGGCCCAGCCCAGCAGCCGCTTCATGCCATCGCCCAGCAGCCGCCTTCCTAACTGGCCATGCCGCCCCCATCTCCAGCGCCTCCATCTTGGACGCCTAGCCAGCGCCTGCTTTTCCTGGCCGCGGCTTGGTTTCCCCTGGCCGCGCCATCCGCCTGCACAACCGCCAGCACACCTGGCCGCTCCAGGTTCAGCCGCCTCCCCTGGCCACAGCTGCGCCATCTCCCTGCATCACCATCGCACCCCCAGCGCCAACACAACCTGGCCGCTGGCCGCCTCTCACACACCCGCACAGCCGCCCCAGCTTCCAGGCGCTTCCAGCAGCTTCTGCTGCTTAACCTGGTGAAAATAAAAATAAAAAAAGTGTTTAGGTGAGTGTGGGGGGGTGGAGTATTTAAAAATGAATTTTGTTTATTTAATGGATTAGGTACGTGTATTTGGTGAGATATTTAAAATGGTAATATGAATTTTAAGGGGGGCATGTGTTCACTTATGGTGAGATGAGGGAATAATGTGTAATGGATTTATGAGGGGGTGGGGTATGGGGCATGATATGATTGGATGGGATATGATTTATTAACAACTAATATGTTCCAAAATTATTAAAAGAAATTTATGAAATATAGAAGGAATAATAAGACTAAAAATTATTTATGTACAACATTTATTTATAAGGATTTTTTTTATTTCCAAAATGAACCTAATTTTAATCTAAAAGAAATGATTTATAAATGAAAATGTATTCTAACCCCAATATCAACTAACATGCTCAAAATCTCAATCATGGATAGAATGAAAATTAAAGTCAATTACATGTTATTATGGACAACTGATGTCTAAACTTAACTAATGTATGAAATTTAACACGAAAAATTTAGTATTATCAGATATCAACCTCACTTCTCTACATTAATTCTTTGTGGGTAAACATAGTCTCAATTTACTTGATAAGCCTTTTGGTCATGAAAGTGAATGTCTAATATTGATAGGCAATCATATCACCTACTTGATATTGGCTTTTACAACAATACTTGGAGAAAAGCTACCTATTTCTGAAAAATCTTTCACAAGGAAAACAAAAAAAAAATATTTAGTTAATGAAAATCAACTTTACATGGGAAGAATATAGAGCAATGTTGGGTTATGCTGAGTAACCGGGGAGATGGGCATCACAAATGTCTGCCCTCGCGTCAAAAGACCAACTCATCATCTCTGTACAACGGTATGATAGAAATTTCCACTAATTAACTGGGGGTATGGGCACGTGTAATGTCTATCCTCACGTCAAAAGGTGTGACGTCTTCTTAAGTACCATTTCCTCCCATTGTTCTTCTAAATTTCAAACAAAAAGGGAAATAGTGTGTAGCCTCCATTGAGTTATATTTCCAAGGTCATTGGTCTTGTGATTGTCTTGACATATAGATATCATTTCGTGCATCATTTGCCTATCCACAAAATGGGGATTGTGTTGTCTTACATTGTATTTATACAACGAAGGGTGAGTGTGCAATGTTCTTTATTTAAATGGGTGTTTTCTTAATGCTTTAACCTTAAATTCCTTGGGTATTATGTTAAAACCATTGAGCAAATTGTTATGGTTTATTATATCCTTGTATATGTAGGTTCACATACATGATTCACCTCTTATACACCTTCACCTAACACCTGGAAGACATTGCTCAGAGCTTCAGTTCAAAAATCACCAAAAATCACAAACTGGCCATTTTCTGAAAGCGCTTGTCGACAGGCACCAAGGGCCCTGTCGACAGCTGACGGCATACTTGTTTTTGGAAGTCCAACGGGCTAAATCCGAAAATGGATTTGGTGCCGACTCTCTTCACATACCCTCAAGCCTTCTATAAGAGGACCCCACACCCCTTTCCATCTTTTTCCACTTCCAAAAACCCTTATTTCCCTCCCTCTCTTTAAACCTCCTTCTCCAGGGCACCGGAAGAGCTCTCCTCTCCCTTTCCTCTTCCTCCTTCCTGTCTCTCTTCTTCTTATATCCTCTCCAACCACATCAAGCCTCCCCTCCTGATGGCTCCAAAGGCCAAGAAGCTAGCATCCCGTCGTCGTCCACGATCTCCGAAGCCGGCCAGGCTCCAGAGTCACCACCGAGCGTCGGACGAAGTACCGGGAGGATCGTTTGCCGGAGCTCATCATTCCGCCATCTCTGAGTCTTCTTGATGTCCATGGTACCTTCACCAAGGTCGTGCAGCCCCGCTACATCGACTTCCTTTCTCTGGAAGACATGTTTCCAGAACTCCAAACTCTCTTTGATGTCCAGGTTGGGCACCCTTCTGCTACGATCACATGCGGTACTCTACAACCGCCGTGACCGATTTCTACACAACCTCCGACTATCAAAATCTGGACAGTTGTATACCAAGTGAAGGACACTCCATTTCTTATCACTCCTAATCTCCTATCCACCGCTCTGCAAATCCCAAATACAGGAGTGGACATCATGACCCATCATCCAACTCCAGAGGAGTATCACATGCTTATTACTTTGCAGCCTTACGATCCTACTGATCGTAGGCAACTAAATGCCAACTCCTTCCCTCCTCTTCATCGTCTCATCCATCACATCTTCACCACTCTCATCGTTCCCAAGGATGGTAGCCGAGAACTTGTGACCTCCCTTCACAAGTCTCTGCTTCACCAATTCTTCAATGCTGAGCCTATCAACTTACCTGCTCTTATGGTCTCTATCTTTCGCATATGTGTTCGAAGTGCCAAGAGATCAATGCCATATGCATGTCAACTCACTTCTCTCTTCCTATTCCTTGGCATTCAAATTCCAAATGGGGAGATGACAGTTCTCACATCCCGTAGCTCCTATGATCTCACAACTGTACATAGGTTGGCTACAAGATGGTAGATGGCACTGTAACCAGAGATCTCAAGGGTAAAGGGGCAGCTGCAGATTTGATGATGGTGAAGATGAAGAGATCAAGCTGAAGAAGATCAATATGCAGACGATGCTCATAATGATGATTCACAAGATGAGCCACTAGTTGCTCCAAGAGATGATGTTGCTGCTGTTGCTGAGCCTTCAATTAGGGAATTACTTGTTCAGCTCCAGATTCAAATGGCAACAAGAATTGAAAGACTTAATGCAAGAATGGACACACAAGACACCCGCTTGGACAGCATTGCTACTGCGCATCGGCCTTCTACACCTCCAGCTGATGATGATGTGTAGTTAGCTTAGATGTCTAGGCTAGTGTCAAGTCATGTTATCTTGATCAATGAATGTCTTTCCCTTTACTTGTTATTTCCTTTCATTAGCACCCAATGTAATGTGTATGCACTCATGAAAATCAATGAAAATCAATGAAAATCTTTATTCTGTGCATTCTAACTGTGTCTATGGTGTGCTTTTGGATGTTGTCAAAAGGGGGAGAAAAACTCAATTGCATTGCATTAATTGATTAATTTTGTCATCATCAAAAAGGGGGAGAATGTTGGGTTCTCACATTCTAATTAATCAATACAACATGTTTTTGATGATGAACATTGATGTACAATGCAAACAAGTGATAAACAATGTGAATTGAGTTTTAAATGAATGAGATCTTCAAACAATAACTTGTCATAACAACTTGGTACAATGCTTGATTTTATGTTCATAATATCTCACTAATTATGTTTATTTTTGTAGGAGATATACCATGTAAGACATGTGCCAAAAAGAAGCTTGAAAGATCAAGTAAAAGTCAAAAGACAAGGTACCTGTCGACAGCAAGCAAGGACCTGTCGACAGATACAAACAGTTAGAGAGCAGCCAGTTCTGCCAAGGCCTTGCCTGTCGACAGCAGGAGTGACCCTGTCGACAGATGGAACCAGTCCGAAGATCAAAAGCTCAGGAAGGCCTGCTCCTGTCGACAGCAACAGAGCACCTGTCGACAGATGCATACAGTCAGAGCCTTCAGCCTTCTGGCTCTTCACAATCTGTCTTCGCCTGTCGACAACAGATGCAAGACCTGTCGACAGACAAGCGGAAAACATATTACGGGAAGTTTTGCAAGTTGCCAAACTTAGTGTTTCTATGGAGTACGACTCTCCATATGTTAACACTCATATAAAGCAACCTTTTGCAACAAATCGTACACAAGCAGCCTCCAAGCAAAACCCTAAAGAGTTCTTACAAGAAGCCTTGTTCTGCTGCTCTGCTTCAACCTACCGCCCAGAACCAAGAACGGAAGATTCTTGCAGCGGAAGGTGAAGTCTGAACGTCTTGGATTCAAGCATCTACATCAACATCTGATCTCAAAGTCGAGGCTTGGATTCCAGGAGGACGTTCAGAGGAAGAGTTTGCTTATTGGATTTGTTCTTCAACTCTCAAACCCTTCCCTGTTCTTTCTATTCCATACTTGTGTGTGTGTGTGGTGTGTCAAGCGGTTGTTGTGCTTGATACATGTGTGTGTGTGTGTTAATCTGATCGTGGGTTCACATCAGATAAACACGTGTGTGAGTTGTAGTTCGTGAACTAGCTCATAAGCAGGTGATTCTGCGCGTGTGTGTGGCCCGTGGATGTAGGATACACGAGTTGTGTACTCCGAACCACGTAAAATCTACGTGTCTCGTGGTTTGCACGAATTTGCGTTAGATGTTTGGTAGGCACGACACTTTTATATATGTTTGAGTACTTGCTTATTCATCTACCAATCACTCACACACATCCACACATAGTCTGATTTTTGCCAACACTTTAATTGTCTGTGCTATTGCAAAAAGAGGGCGTTAAGCTTTTAAATTGTTCGTAATCTATTCTACCCCCCTTCTAGATTACCATTTAGGGAATTCCGCATCTCTTCACTAAGTACTACGTCAACATGTTTTAAATGTGTAAGGAAAATGTATACACATACATATATGAGTATAGTTATGTAAGGAAAATATATACACAGATATATATGAGTGTTAGAAAGATGAATTTCGATTCAAAAGTATTTAAATTTTTATAACGCAAATCTAAGTCCTAATGTTCATAATGAAAGACTGATATCTCCTGGCTTCAAAATTGTCAAAGTCCACAATTTTTTGTTTACTCTTCACTATGTATACAAAAATTTCATTTTATGTTTGTTTCATCCACCCAAGGGCCTCAAAATATTTCCAACTCTAAAAAAATTATATTTAATTATCACCATGTACATAAATGATCATTTTTATATTTGTTTAATCCGCCCCAAGGGCCTAATTTTTTTTCAAGTCCACAAAATTTTTATTTAATTTTCATCATGTACACAAATATTCTTCTTTTTCTTAGTTTAATCTGTCCTAAGGGACTCATAAATTTCTTAAGTCCACAATTTTTTTTTTACTTTTCACCATATACACAAATATTTGTTTTTATATTTGTTTAATCCGCCCCAAGGGCTTAAAAAAACCCAAGTCCACATAGTTTTTATTCCATTTCCATTATATACACAAATATTTTTGTGTGTGTTAGTTTAATCCACCCCAGGGCCTTAGAAATTTTCTAAGTCCACAAATTGTTTCTTTACATGTCATCATATACACAAATATTATATTTTATGTTTGTTTAATCCACCCTAGATTCCTTTTTATATTTGTTTAATACTTATTCTTATTATTCACTTGACCGTTACCAAACATAGAATGGTGGATGCCCTTGGCATGGGGATAGTAAGGGTAATATGGTCAGAAAAAATGATATATCCCCGTTTCCATCCATGTTTCCACCAAATGGAGAACACAATCAAAAATCGATTTAACCTAGCATATACCAAACGATATAAGGTTAGAGAATAAACATAACTTATTCTGGAATGACTTACACCTATTCCGCCCTAGATGTAACCCGATACCAAACATGACCTAAGATTGGCAAAACGACAGGTCTGATGGCGAGAGTAGAGAAAACACTTGGAAGATAAGAGAAATAGAGATGAAAATCACAAAGATGAAGAAGAAGAAGTAGGTGTTGGGGGGAGGGGGATTTGTTTGACGCCCCACCCTAGAAGTCGCGAGAGCAGACAAATCTAGAGAGAGAAGACCTCGACTGTCAAACTACTATAGCACCAACTTTTAAAGTCCCAACTTACTATCATGCAAACTCCTGTCATGAAATTGCCCTCACTCTAATAATGCCCCAAACATTTCTGGTTTCATCAAATATAATTAAAGTTTTTATGAGTCCTGAACCTAAGGGTAGATGAGTGATCCTCAAATGATAGGGGCATTGATCAAAATGCTTTATTTGCCATAGAGAACTATAATCTCGGAGTTGTAATCCTTACAAGTTCAATTATTCATCAACATCATATATTTTACTTTAGTACTTTAATCTACAAATCTATCGAGCATTCCCACATGTATAAGCTAGTCTCTAGTTATATTTGAAAGGTGACAAATTTTGGACTTTAGTGTAGGATAATATCCCAATTTGCCTTGAGGAGATCGTGCTCTCCTCTTTTTTTGTTTTGTGGGTTTCTCTCTTTTTTAGTTATTCACATGACATTAAGGGTCTCATTCTGACCTTCTTTATAATTCTTCGTCTTCGGCCTGATCACATGTAAAAAGGTCGTTGAGGTACCAGTTCATGATTGTTTGGTAGCTGGAGTCTCTTCACTAGAGATCTTGTAGTTTCAGATCTAGCTTGAGGTATGGGGATTTCCGCATTTCTCCGTGAGATGTGCATCTTTCGAGCTATCTATTTTATTTTGTTGTGCAAAAATAATGCAACTAATCTCCTCCAATGACAACCCTTATTCCAACGTCTGTTCGATATTGTCTAGTTTTCGCTGGAAGGCGTTAGATCTTGTATTTTGGTTTGGAATAACACACTCTACTTGTAGGGGATTTGTATCTATCCTGCTTTAAATGGGCTCTTAAGTGATCTATCATGTTGTATTTACTTTTCTATGTGGAACAGGAGCCTCCCATATACTGGCTTATGTAATCAGTTTTATTTAATGAACTGAGCTCTATGCTCCCTTTTCTAGTCACAAAAAAGATAAAATTTAGAACATTGTGTATTATCTTTTTGATACTTGTCAATTCTTCTATTGCGAGTTAAAATTATTCTTGTTTTGCCTGACACATTATTCTGCTCAATAGCATTGCATGTTCTTTAATTAATGTTAGAAGTTTAATTTTTTACCTATGTTATTAATACTGTTCATTTGCTTATTGCATCACGTAAGTTTTTTTAATTATATAAATAAAAATAATATTTGCTTGGTTCGCTAACTCAGAAATGGAAATTCAATATGGATTCTCCTTCCTAATGAATTATAATCCACGATGAATTGTTACTCAACTCTAAATATTATCATCTGAACTATAATTTGCAGCAAAAGTTTCACTCGAATGCTTCCATTAATAAAATACAAATTTATAAAAATAAAATTTAAAATCTCTCAAAATTTGGTCACAGGGTAAATTAATTAAAAAAATTTATCAGATAATTGATTTATTTTTTAACCTTATAATTTATTACAATAAATATTATCTCTTATGAGTTAAATTATATTACGGTAAAGATCTCTCTAGTCAAATATTTTTAATTAATGTACCTTATATTATATGTTTAATAAAATAAATACGACAACAAAACTTGGGAGACGGGAGAAGGTTTGCAGACGGATCGCTAACAAATGCTGTGCTTGCTTGTGTTTGTTCGCAGTAGCCGGCGAAGGGAGCGATTCTGGTCCCACAATGGGCGACGCAGCCGCCGGGCAAGAAGCCAAACTTGAGCGGTTTTTGCAGTGGCTTCAGGTCCATGCACAGCTCCTTCTCCTCTCCAACTTCGATCTCTCTACTCTCAACCCCTTCCTCTCCTCAGTTTCCTGCTGCCCATGTTCAACAGTATCCTCTATGTTGTTTGTTCCTTGCATCGCTAGGCAAATGGGGGGCAACTGCGGGGCTGTAGCATCAAGTCCTGCGGCGCTTCCAAAGGGTTCGGCGTCTTCGCTTCCTCTGCCCCCGGCGGCGCACTCGACGGCAATGGTACCGGCTTCTCTGCTTCTGTTCGCATGTGGGCTCGTGTCTTTCTCGCATATTGGTGATGGGTGGTGAATTCGCAGGTGTTCTCATGGTTGTCCCGCTCGACCTGGCCATCACTCCCATGAGGGTGCTGCAAGACCCTTCCTTGGGCTTTCGGTGTGCCGAGATGTTTAAAGAAGGGGACGTCGACGACCGCTTGCTGATGATGCTCTTTCTCATGGTCGAGCGCCTCCGACGCAACTCCCCGTGGAAACCGTGCTTACCTCTCTCTCTCTCTCTCTCAGACACACAGACGCGCGCACACCCACACACCCACCCACCCACAGGCAAGCACAACCTCCCTCCCTTTTTCCCTCTTCCTGATGCGCTGTCGGAGACAGAATTCCAGTACACAGCATTTTGCGTATTAGCGACGGCGCAACCGCCCTGAGCTTTAGCATGCTAGCTCCTTCATTTTTTTTCCCAGTAGCTGCTGTGACTGGCTTCTGCAGTCTCAGATGACGCTAGATATTCCCCATTTTCAAGTTGGGATGCAGGTTCGTGTAATGACATGCCATAAATTGAAGTTGGCTTGGGTAACATCTGCCTTATTGGCCACCCGCTAGAAATTCCTGTAACGGGTTCATCGTGATTGGTGCTTGCACGGCACTGCAGCGCAGGGATTTATGGTTGTTTTCTTTGATAACTCGAACAAGTTAATGTCAAATGTAATGGAAGACTCCTGCACATGTCCTTGTATCATTGCCATGATGCAAGTAAGGGTCTGTCTTCTTTACTCATCTAACTTTAGTTCCTTTCTTTCTGTTTCTTTGGCAAAAATGAGGGCAGGTACATTGACATGCTACCAAGCACCTTTAGCAATCCACTTTGGTTCCCTGATGCTGAGCTTTCGGAACTGAAGGGCACCACACTGTACCGAGCTACAGTATTGCAGGTAAAGGCCCCAGATGCTCTCAGCCTTGGACTGTTTCTTGAGATCATTTTCCCTCCTCTCATCCTACTTCAGCTAGTGAATGTGTATCAAGGACAATGCTACTCTTAGACTCTTAGCATATTGCTTTATGGTACTGCCAATGTCTTAATGATCCACTGTGTGCCCTTCCGCACATTATCACATGGGGAATATCATCGCGTTTGCCTGCAGTCGGTGGAGGTGTTTGTGGCTTAAAAGCATTGAATGGGAGGGATAATGGGAAAAAGATAGGAGCAGGGACCCTCTAGTTTACAATTCAAAGTTTCTCTGGAAATAGGAAGAGGAATGTCAGTTAAGAGATATTTTATGAGCAATGATGATGGAAAAATGAATAAATGTTGCTTCTAAGGTCAGGAGTTCCTTAACGGAGTATTAGTAGTACTGCTATACCAAAGTATCACAAGGAAATTGTGTCAATGTTCTTCCCTCCTTCATTTTACCTTCTCTTGTTTCACTTATATTAGGGTTTATGTATCTCATGTCTGCCTGAAAAGGCTATTTCTTCCTCTATACATAGAGATTCTTGACTAATGCATCCTTAAGATTGTTTTTTTCCTACTGATCAGTATCCAAGCAAGACTAACTTTGGAAGTAGTTATATGTGTGCAGAAAAAGAAGCTACAGGTACTTTTTGATGATAAAGTGAGAACCTTGGTCAAGGAGATTCTGCACCTTGATGGTGAAGTGGAAAGGTACATAAAATTCATTGTCTTCATAATGCCATTTGTTTACATTTCTTTCAAGCTTCCTGTTTATCTGATTCAAACATCTTAGATTGTGGTCTACTGGTCCTGCTTGTGTATATTACATTCATATATTACTATGATTTTAATATTGTGATGGAATAATATGCTTTTTGTTGTTGGCCTGCTGCTCATCATTGTGAATCTTGGAAACTGGTAAATTTTGTCAAGCAATGCAGCACTGTATCTTATTATTCTATTATTTAACTAAGATATCATGTGCCACCTCATAGAAGCGTATCCCCTTTCATGTAAATACAACAATTCTTGTCCTTTCAATCACACCAATATCTCACAAATCAATTCTAGATGTAGAGAAGGAGTTAGTTTCTCCTAGTATATTGTAGACACATATTGGAAAAGAGAATATGTAGCCAATTTGAATTGCAGAAATTTCTGTTTTAGGTTTTAGGGTTTGGGGGAGAGAGAGAGAGTTTAGCTGACAACAAAATTAATCTTTTTATATGGATTTTGCTCGATGTCACATTTTCTGGAACATAAAAAGAAGTTGCTGATATCAAAGACCACTTCCATAGAAGAGCTTGAAGAACGCTGCAGGGAAGGTAATAGATCAATCAATACTTTTCGGGGGCACAGAAATTGCTGGTTGTCCTGAGGTCTAGCTTTCTCTTGAAAGGGGGCAGGAGATGTGGGGATGAAGAGTTGAGTTGCCAAGAAACATATAGATGTTACATACTTACTGTGGGAGATGGGGGAGCAAAGCTGCTGGCCTTGGCAAATTAGAAATCAAGGTAGGACAGAAACTTGAGGAGTGGAGAAGCATATAGATACGTACTGTAGGAGAGGGGGACAAAGCTGCTGTCCTTGGTGAATTAGAAAATAGGTGAGGATGCCACAGAGATGAAAATCTGAGAGAAAAATAGGAAGTTAGAAGGAGGTGGAAGAAGGGAAGGTCTCCGAGTGGCATGAAAGAAGGAAATGGGGAGGACTTTGGGAGGGGAGATCTCTGCAGTGCAGTGTGAAAGAAGGGGGAGGACTTTCTAAGGGGAGATCTCTGCATTGCAGAAGAAAATGTGAGAGAAAGACAGAAGAGAGGAGTAGAGCAAGGAAAGTGTGCGTCTCCGAGTGCAGGTGAAGGAAGGAAACAGGAGGAAAAACATATAAAACTTTTGCTTATATGTGTTGGCTTATAGATTGAACTGAATCATGGGTTGACAGAGGCGGTAGGTGGCAAACTCTCACCTGAAGAGGGCAGAATTTACCAGAAACTCAGTGAAACTCTTATCCTCTCTCTGACTTGGCCGGGGCTGATGTGTGCTGTGAGCGTAGTCAGTCAATTTATGCATGCACTGTAGACAGTACATATGAGATCTGTGAGTGCATATTGAGATATTTAAGTTCTGTGCCGGATAAGTTTTTTTTTGGGGGGGAAACTAACTGCTTGAAGCTTAAAGAATATGTATTTGCTGATTGGGTTGGATCTCATGATGACAAGAGATCAACTTCTGGCTGCTGTACTTTTCTTGGTGGCATGAAAGAATATGTATTTGATGCTATGTTTTGGGCTATTTGGGAATTGAGGAATGAGAGAAGGTTCAACAACCAGTATAGCTCATGCTCATCCTTTGAGATCCTTAGGACAGCTGTCCAGTGGGTGCAGCAGGGGGGAACTACCAAGGGAGACTATCAATCTGGGACCAGTGGCGTTTCTCACATCACGTATTTGGAGAAGCTTCTTATTGTAACTGACACGTGCCTCCTACAATCTCAGTGTGGCCTTTTCTTTTTTCTTGTTTTTTTTTTGCTTTGTTCTTGCTTTTGTCTTTTTACTTTTGATCTCTTCTTTACTCTATGTAACCTTCTATTTTTCTTTTATTAATGAATTGTGACCACTATGGTTACCCTCAAGAAAAATGAATGGCCACTTTGAGGTGTAAGAATCAAATAGTTTATGCAAGGTCCAGTGCAGAAGTTGACTATCGGGCAATGGCATGCAGATTTTCAGAACTACTATGGTTGAACTACCCATGAAGCTTTCCTGTGATAACAAAGTAGCGATTGTTATTACAAACGATCTTGTTCAGCACGGCATGACCAAACATATTGAAGTTGATCAACACTTTATTGGAGAGAGACTGAACTGTGGGGAGCTCTGTTTGCCTTACATGAAGTCATAGGATCAAGCTGTACATGCCTTTACAAAATCTACGACAGAGGCTCAGTTCAATTCTGCATAGACAAACTGAGCATAGAAGATGTCTATGCTCATCTTGACGGAGAGTGTAGAAAAACAGGGAAAGAACTATAGTTTCTTGTTTATTGATTTTTTTCTTGTGTTCTGGTTGCCCTTGTCTTTCTCTCTCTTATAAGGGCTATTATGTAGTTATGTCACTCGAGGTATTAATTTAAAGGTGGAGCAGACTGGTCAGTTTCTCTGTTTGTCTTCTCTCTGCAAAACCTCATGTGCTTTTATATACCATCGTTATTGTATTTGTAGTGCTAAATTAGTATCCATTATTTTGAATTATACGATTGAAAACTCAAAATGCATTCTTGTAGGTTTTAGTACCTGGGTGACTGGGGACTCGGAAAATTCATATTCTCTAACTTAGTTTGACTAGTCATAAAGCATTTAGATCTTAAAGTTTCATTTCCAACATTCTATATCCTTGCACAAATTTGGAAAATTCCATTTGTAAACAACACTGACCAATTTGTCAATTGATCTGCATAGGCTTTCTGCTGAATCTTTGTGTAATTCTATAATAACAGGAAAATCACATATACTCAGCAATGACACTCTAGCTGTTGCCCTCTGAGTTATCTCATGATTGCATAAATGATCCTTGAGCTCCCTTTATTTTCTAACTATGGTAGGTCAACTCCCTTGACTCTTCATCACAAGCCTTTTCTAAATCAATGGAAATTATATGTAGTGATTTTCTCCTATACTTCTCCATTAACTGCATCAATCCTGTGGTAGAATTAAATGCCCTGAACTAATCAAATTCTTTTTATAACATGTCACTAGCATAAGATGCTTCTCAATTAGTGCGTCTGAAAGTTTTGTAGCATGACTTACAACATTATTGTGCATGATCATTATGATATTGTGTATCTCCTTTATTCTGTTTAAAATCGCACAACTCTTTCCCTTCAAACTTCCATGCTACTTCTTTCCTCAAAATCTTATTTAAACAGATCACTTGGTCACCCAACACAAAATTTTCTGATGCTTTCTCACACTTCAAAAGTATGCTTTGTAGTCCTACTCTCCTAGGGCCTTACCTAAACTGTCCATCTCTGAAGCCTGAATCATATGAAAGTTATTGACAATTTTATTGTTGGTTTCTTCTAAAAATTATTATGTGAATAAAATAATTATTCACAGTTTAATTCTCTGTTTCCCTATCTTTAGTTTGGTCATTCTGCTTCATATTCTATTGCATAAGTCTGTCACAGTCTTTGAACAAAATAATTTTGAAAGAGATGACACCCGTAAGAAGTCTCATTAATGTCTTTTCTACTTTTTTGAATGATTGCTTAATTGGACACTGATATTTTTATTTCTTTGTAACTTGCCAGTGGGAGCAATGTGCAGTTTGAAGACTTTCTCTGGTATGTTTTTTCTCAGGTATTCTTTGTTGTGAAATTGTCTCTTTTAGTTTGTTGGCTTATTATATTGTTATCTGTAGAACATCGTTCAGAGGGAATTACACTACAACCCCTGAACACCCATAAATGTGCATATGGAGGAAAACTAGTACTATCTTACTATTGTTTTGCTTACAAGAATAACTTAGGACACCGCAAGGGTGAGATTCATCTAGTTGCTACACAGGATAACTAAATATCCAAAACAAAATCGTCTTTGATAAGCATCCTAGTTCATGATCTTTGGCTACATTTCTCAGCTTCCATTTGCCTCAGATGCAACATCTATAAAATAAGTCTAACATCAGCCTTTAAGTTTTCACCTAGACAAGTGCATCTTTTGTGCTCTAGTCATCTTGTGGTTTTTTGCTCTTCCAGATATATAGTAAGAAATATCAAGTACCAGATACATTCCACTGAAATGGTCAGGGATGCAAATTGGGCAGGTTGCACTAAGTTGAGGTCACATGCATGGACGGAGAAGTCGGGTCGGGTGGCTGGGTCGGCCCCAGCCGATCCCGACCAGAGTTGGGCTGAGTCGTGCCGAGTCGGGCTGAGTCGTGCAGTGGACTTCGCAAACCTAGTCCTGTGGGTGGGTGGGTGTTCCCCCCTAGTCGGGTCGGCATGGGCCGATTCCGCTCCGAGTCGGCTGACTCGGAGCGGAGTCGGCTGATTTTGCCATCCATGGTCACATCAGTTGACTGGAATTCACAAAAGGGCTAGCGCCAATTGAATGTGAACCAAACTAATCAGCCTAAGCTCAACCAGAGTCAATCTTATGAGACAATAGTTTACCAGTGTTTTTTTTTTTTTTTAAGTGGTTAGTATCACGACGAGTATATTAAAATGGAGAATGTACAAGTATAGTTGGGCCAAAACCCAAAAAGAAGCCATCCCCGTTACACCTATACAATGAGACCACACCAACTTGGTGTGAAAGGGCTATCTCCCCTAACACCCAAAAAGAGGAGATATAGATGAATTCACATTCGAAAGAGTGATGCCCATTCCTTCACCCTATCCCAAACTAAAAGTAAAAGAGCTTCCTCCGTACGTGACTCCCTCCTGAAGATACGGTGGTTCCGCTCACCCCGCAGCGTCAATAGAGTGGCATGAAGGATAAGCCACTAGATTGTTCTATCCAACTTGAGGGACCAAGGCTTGTCCCACTCCTGAAGCAAACATCAAACATCACTATGCAGGTTGATTCTACAACTGGTCCTCTGAGAAATCCCCCTCCACTCCCCCTACGAGTAGGGGTATCCAACAAAAAAGTGGTCCAAGGACTCCTCCGTGGTGCCATAGAGACAACATGTAGGACTAAAATCCGGCAAGATGCTAGGCAATCTGTCCCTAGTGGGAAGCTGTGAGAACCATTTTTTCATTTTTAAAATTTATCTTTGAATTGATTTATTTGGCTTTTATTTATTTACATGGACATGATCTTATTTAGTTCGTTTGACCTCCTCCACTAACATCGGTTAGTGTTAATTATATCAGCACAAAAGCTGAGCACCCTTGATTAACCATCAGACAACTTCTTTGAAATAAAAGAGCGTGACTCACAATTAAATGAAATGAAAGAAAACAAACTTGCAAGCATGCAATCTATTTTTTTTGGATTTTTTTTATATTTATTTCATTTTTATTGATTTTTAAATTCATTTTCTCATTTTGTATCCATTTTAAAATCATTGATTTCATTTATTTAATTATTTTCGTCATTTATTTATTTAAATTATGATTATGTGAATTAGATTAACATTTTCATTTGTTTATTTGATTTAAAGGGAGATTATCCTCAGGTGGATAAAAATGACATGAAACATGACTTGTTTGTTATTTTTAAGTTATTGTAAATTAAACAACAATGTTTATGAAATATTTTATTAAGGTTTGTCGAAAATTAGTTGATTTTGATTAAGAAATTAATTGGTGAAGAGCATGAAATAAACGTGACACTACATGTAATTACACATATTGCACATGATTAAATAAGTGAAATTAGCCCAATAGGCCCGTTAATCATCACATGTAAAGATGCATCAAAGGTCGGCCCATTAACCAACATTAGGCCCATTAGGCATTAAGCATTATGGCCATTTAATAAATCATGGCATAAAAGATACAAGTCCGGCCCAATAAGCAATTGCGGCCCAATAAAAAATTTTGGCCCAATAAAGAAGCCCAATGGACCTGGCTTAAGACTTGAGTAAATTAAAATTGTGTCTTGCACAATGTTCTTTAGGGCTGCCTTGCAGACCCTTCTCCCAGACCACCTTGCAGTCTTTCTCAGAGCGTTGCTCTTTTTTCAGACTTCATAAAATCCTCCTCTAGCATGGGGCGCCCCCCTCTCTTTATAGTGGAAGGAGGAGAGACCACCACCGGGAGGTTTGCGTACCTCCACCGGGAGGTTTGAGTTGTAATCTTACACTTTAGCCCCTGGTAATTTTCTTTCCTTTTTTCCTTGCCCTTTCCTTTCTTAATTTGGATCCCTCCCTCGGTTGGCCTCTGCGAAAGAGAGACAGAGAACAGAGGAAGAGGGGGCGCGCGACCTCCTTCCTCTTCCTCCCCTCCTACTTGACGGCGGCCCACCCAACAGGGAATAGCGACGGCAGTGCAGTAGGGCAGCGGCAGCGACAACAGGGGCGCAAACAGGGGCAAGCAGCGGCAACGTAAGTAGGCGGTGGCGGTTGCAGGCCCCCCCCCCCGACGGCGCTGGCCTCCCCTCCTCCTCCGCCTCTTCTTCTTCCTCCCACGGTGGCAGGGCCAGGTAGAGGAGGCGGCTGGGGAAGGTGCAGGCCACAACGGCAGTGGCTGCTGCTTAGGGAGGTGAGGAGGGCGGCGGCTCCTTCTCCTCCTTCGTCTCTTCTTCTTCCTCCTACGGTGGGAGAGCCAAGTAGCTGCTGGTGAAGGTGGAGGTGCCAACGGCTGGGGACAAAGGTAAGGCCCAAACGGCTGGGGATAGAGGTGAGGTCCCCCCTCTTCTCTTTTAAATTTTTTTGTTTATTTGTTCTGTTTGTTCTCTTTTTTTGTTCTTTGTGGGAAGTCAGATAGAAATCTGGCACAACAAATCCTCCCATGGGCATGGATGACAGGATTGAAATCGGGGTCTGGATCGGCGATGGCCGATCCCAATCCGAATCGGTATGAATCGGCCGGATCGGCCTGGATCAAAAATGACCGATCTGATCCAGAATCGGTTGATTTCGATCCGATTTAGCCGATTCTACCATTATACCCATGGGTAATCCTCCAAGCCAAGAACTTGAGTTTGAGAGGACTGTTCGACCTCCACACTTCCTTAAAAAAGCCATATCGCACATCCCCATCCGAGCGAACTGTATAAGCTGACTTGATTGAGAAGATGCCTTTCTTTCGCCATCTCCAGCTCCATGCATCTTCCCCATCCTGTAGGTAGAAGGATAGGAGCAAGGACAGAAGACTTTGGAATTGCTCCACCTCCTTTTGAGTGAAGTTACGCCTGAAGGTCGGGGCCTATGAGCCCCTTGGGATGTGTTGATCAAAGGCCTGGGCTACAGTGCCGATAGGAGATGCCGCAATAGGGAAGAGACCAGGGAACAAGGCTTTCAAAGTGAAGTCCCCACACCATCTGTCTCTCCAAAAGAGACACTTAAGACTATCTCCCACTTGGACCTAAACACCCGTGACAAGAAGGTCTCTGCAATAGTTGACATTGTTGGCTTGGGTAGTCTCATCAATGTCCCAAATGGACTTGTAAGCTAACAAAATTGGCAAGGGAGATGGTGCAAACTTTGTTGAACTTCAGTCTCATTAGGCCCCAGGTAAGCACTATTAAGTTATCTTGAAGGAAAGAAAATAACATCTTTTTGTTGCTATGTTTCTCTTCTGTCAGATAATGGGCCATACATTGCCAGTAACATATTCAAATGTGAGCATATTCTCCAATGAAAGTTAGATGTAACATTATCAAAGAAAAGTATTTAACAAAATTACTCTATGTTCAATCTACTTTGGACTTGAAACTTCATCCTTCCCCTCATCATCAGAGCCTTATCCTATTATTTAAGGTCGACTACATTAATCTTGTTTTGCCAAGGATTTCTATCAAGTGTTATCTTCGTGTTTAAACCTAAGAAGCCAATGTCATCGCGCTATGTCATTTTAGGCCTTCTCCGAGCACTTTTACTAGCATCTACTAAGATTTGGTCATGTCTTTTAATTGGTGCCGAGTTAGGGCGACGATGTGTCCAAACTACTTGAGTCTATTTTCTCTCATTTTACTATCACTTGAAGCTATCCCCATATCCTCACTGAAGCATTCATTCCTAATCTTATCTTTCTTAGTCTTATCACGTATCCATCTCAACATCCATATTTTTGCTATACACATTTTGTTAATGTGTTCTTTCCGTACTGCCTAACACTCAGTACCATATAACAAAGCAGACCTCACAACCATTTTATAAACTTATCTTTAAATTTCACGCCTATATGACGATGATAGAGGACTCCTGATGCACTTCTCCATTTTAACCTGCTTGCCTTAGTCCTATATGCAATATCGTCATAAATCTCCTCATTTTCTTGAATGATAGGCCCTAAGTATTGAAAGCCACTACTTATTGGAATCTTTTGTCCATCAATTAGAACCATATTTTCTTGTAACACCCTCTCATTATTATAATTACAATGCAAAAACTTTGACTTGCTCCTATTGATTTTAAAACTTTTAGACTCCAAGACATGCCTCTAGCTTTCTAACTTAACATTTAAATCATCAATACTCTCATCAATTAAGACAATATCATTTGTAAATAACATACTGATGGGGAGCGAGAAGCTACATAATTGGTTTGGCCCATTTGGAGTCCATTTAGAGTCTTCTTATTTTTCTGTAATTTTGGGTGTAATTTTCACATTATTTTTAAGTCCAAGAGTAAAGTAGTCCAAAAAGAGTCAATTAGAGTCCATTTAGCTTTTATTGTGTAATTTTGTATTTATTTATTTGTGTCAAGTCTTATTTGGGTAGGAGTATGTATTTTTCTTTCTTTAAGTTTCTAATATGATAAGTCTTATTAGGGATAGAAGTCTATCTTTAATTTGAAGTCCACTAGGATTAGGAATAGGCCAAACCTATATAAACACATGTATTGCTCTATTTTGAGATAGTTGATTGAACGAATGAAAGAAGAATTTGCAATTTTGTTCCCTGCGATGGAGAAGGAGCTTTGAGAAGAAGCTCCACCCCAAGTGGTCCCTGTGAAGGGGAGGGCGCGAAGCCTACACCCCCACCTTCTATCCCCTCTTCGACGAGACTCTGGTTATCTTTTTCTTTTTATTCTGCTGTCCCCCACTTTATCCCGCATCATATATACCAAGGGATATTATAATGCAATTGTTTTGTTACTTCATCTATAACCAGAGCAAAGAGAAAATAGATAGCTAAAGAAGAATATCATTATAATGGAAAAATGAATTATTCTGCACTAAACTTAGACAAACTTAGGTTCGTTGGTGGGTTAAGGTCCAGATGAATTCCTTAATCATGTTCTAATCCCAACCCTTAGGCATCCCACCCTGTATATATGGCTCAATTATGCTAGTAGTTTAGTTTGAACTTTGAAGGCACTAAAACCAAAAGAGCTCTAGTCTTGGGCTTGTTTTTAGTTTCTAGTCCCTGTAATCATTTACAATTAGCTTTTGCCTCATAGTTTGACTATTTAATCCTGGACCCAGAATCTAAACTTTCTTTAGAAGCAGGTCCTTTTAGGCAAGGTTTGGCGTGCCGGATCGAGCCGGCTCGATACCCCCGTATCGCATCGGATCAGGGAAAACCCGATCCTCGATTCCATCGATTCGGTCCGATTCGCCTCATATATATAATATTATTATATCATATTAATAATATATATTATACATTATAAATATCATATATATGATATATTATACCCATGAGAATCGATCCGATGCGGATCGATTCGGGTCGATTCGGGGGGAATCGAATCGGATCAAGAGAAATCCGATTCGCCTCCCGATCCCGATCCGTCAAACCTTGCTTTTAGGTACTAAAAACTAAATTTGAAAATTACTAAATGGTTCTTGAAAAGGGCTTGCTTTTAAGGAAAGTTAAGGTTCCTGGGTCCAAGACTAAATAGTCAAGTTACAGGGACTAAAGCTACTTGCAAAAGATTACAAGGACTAATAACATAAAAGATTAAAACCTTAAACCCTAAAATTCTTCAGGGTTTAGACTCGGCATATTTGAATTTTCTATGGAGTACTTGTCAGCCTTTTCTTGTTTGGAGTAAAAAGAGGTCTGCCTTTATGATTTTTGAAAAAAAAAAAAAGGTATTCACCGCCAGCCATGGAATGCAGAATCAGCCTATATCAAATTGGCCTAGATCGTCAAAATTACGGACGAATCGGTGGGAATCAATTGGAATCGGACCGAATCGGTCTGAATCGGCCTAGATTGGCCGACCAGGCCAATTTGGCCGGTTTTGCCACACAAATTATATGTGCATATATACAATGCCATATATATATATGAACTATATATTATTATTATATTTACATTAATATATAATTGTGTACATTAACACACATATATATGTATAAAGTGTTTATTAATATGATATATATACTATAAAGATATACATATTAATTATGTTTGTACATTAATAATATGTATATGATTACATATATATTGAATATTGTTTCACACGCGGAATGTCTTTCTTTTAAAAATAGAATATCCATTTTTGTTGGATAGAATCAATAGATATACGTATATTTCTTTTTTGGCATATCGTTAATTCCATGTATTTGATTTATCAGGTGATTATGCTTCGTATACTGGGCCCTTCCATTGATCGGAGTCGATGTTAATTTACATTGGAATAGATCTGAACACCTTTGATTACCTGTCAAAGAATGTCTTTTGTCTCTATTCGTTGTGACAATAATGATCTTGATGATCGCCCTTTATGGGTTGCAAAGAAATTCGAATGCTTCATTTCCTTATACATATATAATTTGAATTATAATTAGTCTTTTAAGACCTTTACAATTGGTCCTGATTAGATAATCGGGTCTTTGAGATTACATCCGGTCACAGTCGGACTCTTTGAATTTGTTTCAACTTGCATTTGGATCAATTTACTTTGCTTTTGTCATGATTAGGCCATTGATTTTGCTTTTGCCATGATCAGACAATTGATTTTGCTTTTGTCAGATTGAACGATTGGACTTTCTTCATGGTCATGATCACCCTTTTGATTGTGATCGGACCCTTAAGTTGACTTGGTGTCCATTGAGTCATGCAAATGGTATGAAATAAGGATGCTCTTGGTATTTTTGACATTCTAGGGCATTCCTGTCATTTTTTGGTCTCCTTGGGTCATTTCTTGACTTTCTCGAGTATTTTCGATATTTCTTAACATTCTAGGGTATTTCTGTCATTTCTTGACATTCTTAGGTATTTCCGCCTTTTTTGACATCCTCGGGTCATTTCTTGACTTTCTTAGGTATTTCCATAATTTCTTGACATTCTTGGACATGTCTGTCATTTCTTGGTATCCTCAAGTATCTCTGTCATTCTTGACTTTTTCGGACATTTCTGTCATTTCTTGGCATCTTTGGGTCTTTCTGTCATTTCTTGGCTTCCCTGAGTGTTTCTGTCACTTCTTGACTTTTTCGAGCTTTTCTGTCATTCCCTGACTTTCTCGGGCATTTCTTGACAATCTTAGGCATTTCTGCCATTTGTTGGGATTCTCGAATTTTCTGATATGATTATGATTATCATCAAGTGGAACTCAGGAGAACTCACGTGCTTCAGGGAAGTGAGGTGCTCTCACTCCACTGAGTTTACAGACTGCATCAGGGTGTATTTTGATAACTTTGAAACATACCAGGGGATTTGTGCAATTTTTTGGACTAAACAGGGTCTTTCATGCAATTTATTGAACTCCGGAGGTATCTTCGTGACTTTTGAAGACTTCATAGATACTTTTAGTACTTTCCGAATAGGCAAGGGATATTTTAATAATACTCGGGTTGCACAGAGGCTTTTGCGCAATCCTTCCACAAATGGGGTATTTTTGCAATTTATAATGTTTTGGAGATTTTCTGCAATTTCCCACAAAATAGGAATACTTATGCAATTTCGGTCAGAAGAGTGTATTTTTCCTGCAATTTCCCACTTTTCAAGGGTTTTTTTTTGCAATTTGCCTTTCTAGTATAATTCTAATTTCTACGTTAGCTGTGTACTCTTGCAATTTACGGTCATTCCTGGGTATTTATGCAAATCCTCACTTCATAAAGGCCTTTGAGTAAATGAAGGTCTCTTAGGGGCCTTTTTACAAGAGAGCCGTAATTAATTAATTAACTAGGAAGAGATGTGCGTTTCTTCTTTGTTAAGAACCAAGACTGGTTTCTTTTTTGTTAAGAAACCAACAAGTCAACTTTCTCCCTTGTGTTGGAGCTTCTTCAGTGGAGTCAAAATCTCCAAGTCGAAGATTGTCTCTCCCCAAGTAGCAAAAGTCCCTAAAGCCTTCAAGCAGCAAAAAGTAGCAGACAATCACAAGATAATCACACGAAGGGACACAAAGATTTATCTTGGTTCGACACTTCTCTCAATAGAAATCCTACGTCCAGTCTCCAAACAAATTCTTGAGATTTTACTAATCTGGAGTACAGTCCCCCCAATTAACATACGACATCCAGCTCTCCGCTGGTCTTCTCTTCAACACAAGGGCACACTGAGTACAGTCTCTCAGTCGGACAAAACACCCAACACCCTAGCTGGTCTTTCCTTCTACACAAGGGGAAAGTTGAGTACAATCTCTCAACCAGACACAAGTCTTTCTTAAGAGAAGAAAGAACAACTTGTCGAGACCAAGTTCAGGAATGATGAACTTGATTTCCTTGATCTCGACAGCAACCTGAAAGTTAAAGGAAATGTACAAGAAGCTCAATCCCTCAGGCTCACAAACTCTCTCCCGGATTTACAATGTCACATAAAGAGAGAAAGAGGAGAGCTTGAATGTAGGCTATATCCAAAAAGAACAACTTAAGAGACCAAGTCAGTCACACAAGTCTTTCTTAAGATAAGAAAGAATAACTTGTCGAGACCAAGTCAGTCTATACCTCTTTTACCTTTAATCCTCATTTCTTGCTGGCAGACCTCGTAGAATATAGGTTATATCCAAAAAGTCATGTCTGTAGAAGACACGTTTTGAGAAGCAAGAAATAATAAGTAAAGGATGTGCGGAGGATTTGAAATACATTTGACATCTTGTTTACGCGCCAAAATATATGTGAGAAGATGATACCTTACTGCAATAATCGATGGAGCAATATTTAAACTAAAGATGTAGCTAATCGATGTATTTGAACACTAATCAGAATGATATTAAATCTCTATTCAGTAATCGGAACATTCATAACATTAATCAGATCGATATTGAACTTTTATTCACTAATCGGAACGATACTAACTCTTTGTTTAGTAATCAAACATTTATAACACTATTCGGATCGATACTGAACCTTTATTCACTAATCGGAACAATACTAACTCTTTGTTCAGTAATCAGAATATTTATAACACCAATCAATATAAACTTTGTTCTCTAATTTGATACAAGTTCAGAACCAATAATCGGTATGAGACTTGTTTAATAATCGGTGTAAAGCTTCTTCAGTAATTGATGGCACACATATCGTATGACGAAGTACATGCTCAAATATGACGAAGTACATTTCATGTTAAAACAAAGCAGTCTTCGTGCATGACAAATTAAACTTCGTATACGACGAAGTGGGCTTCGTGCACGACGAAGTGAACCTTCGCACATGATGAAGTGAACTTCGTGCATGACGAAGTGAACTTCATATATGTCGAAGTGAGCTTTCACATATGATGAAGTGAACTTCTTCATTAATCGGTAGAAACTTGCTCTAAAATCGTTGTGGTACTGTAGTCTCTAGTCGATACACATTGAACTTTAATCGATATGGACTTTTAGTGCAAATCTTTAAAACGATAGAAATTATTTTATTTCTTAAAAAATATTATTAAGTACATGATATTCATGAGTTTTAGTTATCACCAAAACATAAAGATAAAAATATGTGAGTGGCTTAACAATCTCTCCCTTTTTTTTGATGACAAAATTCATGAGAATTTTCTAAAATAAAATATTTAATACAATCATGCTCAGAAAATTCATACATAACATTCTCCCTCTTTTTGTCAACAACCAAAAAGGAAATTTCTTATCATTTTGTCATTCTCCCCCTTTTCAGTTGTAGAGACTTCTTGCCATTTCTTATTGTGAGGGAATGGTTCAACAATGATTGTAATGGAAGTATCATCTCCCCTTTGAATCATAAGTCCTGGCGGATTTGCCCCTCTTGAGTGTGATGCTTCTCCTGAATTGTTGCTCTTCTTGTTGGATTCATTTGTTGTCACTCGTTGGATCTTTAAAAAATTCACTTGTATTGGCCTTATAAAAAGAAACTTACAATAAATTAGTAGTACCATAATTTTAAGCAAGAAATAAAAGAAATGCTTATTTGTGACTACTTCCTCTTCTGATAAGAGTGGAATTAAGAGTTGGTAGTCACCAATGTATATTTTTGAAAACCTTTTAACCGTAACCATTTGAAGGTGTTGTCCATCAAACTAAGTCTATAGTTTCTTCTTCTTTTTCCGTGCTTGAGGTACCCTTCTTTTTGCGTCTTTTGGGCTTTTATTTCTTATTGGCAGGCTTTCTTTGATGTCTTTTGTAGGGTAAGGTTTCTTCATCACTGTTTAGTATATATGAGGCATCTGAGAAGTCTTCATCATTGTTCCATACTGTTTCTTTGACCTTCGATTCTCTTTCCGAGTTTAACTTATAAGCCATCAGGGACCCAATGGGTTCTTCTAAGGGCACGGAGGAGAGGTTATTTGCTTCCTCTATTGCCGTGACTTTAGATGTCCATTGTATTGGGAGAGATCTTAGAATCTTTCTGACCATGTCTCCTTGACTGCATGTCTTTCCTAAGCCTGCAAGGCCATTAATAATGTCAGTAAAATCACTATACATTTCAGTGATAGTCTCACTTGGTTCCATTCGAAATTCATCATAGTTTGTAACTAGAATGTCGATCCTAGTCTCCTTCACTTTGTTTACTTTTCTCCTTCATATGTGAATTTCAGTTTGTATCACATCTTTTTTATCGTATTGCACGTTGATACTTTATTGAATTCATTTCTAGACAGCGCGCAATACATAATGTATTTTGCCTTACCGTTGAAGAACAATCACTTCTTGTCATTTACTGTCCAATCTTCTTCAGATTTGATACCACAAGGTCGCCATCTTCGATAATGGTCCATAGTTGGTAGTTCAATCCCTGAAGAATAATCCATTCTTATTTTCCAGTATTTGTAGTCTTCTCGATTGAACCATGGAAGGCAAAATCGCCAGGATCGACCCAGAATCGGTCGATCCTGGATCGGATCGAGGGCTGTGGATCCGATTATGGGGGGGGAAGTCCCTGAATCGGCAAACTTCCAGCTGGATCGGTCAGAATCGAGTTGGATCGACTGGATCAAGCAAGGATCGACCGTTCCAGACTGATCCAGGCCGATCCAGACTGATCCAGGTCGATTCCCTCAGGCTACCTTCAGGATCCTCTTCAGCAGGGTTGTCAGGATCCCCTTATTTACCTGAATATCATTTAAGTAATGTTTAGTATTTGTAGTTTCATTTACTTAAGATATTACATATAAATAAGGAAGTACCCTCCATTTGAATCTAATAAAAATATCAAAAAAATCATATCTCTTATCAATAAAAAGTCAACTCTCCCATCGAAGAAGAAAATCGCGATTTTTGTGATTTAGCGAAATGCTAACTTTCTAATCTTTTGTAATTTAGCTTATCTAAAAATTTGATAATTCAATAAACCACATGGAATACTAAAAATTCAAAGTCCGGTAAAAAAAGTCAAACGGCATGTGACTTCTCCAATGGAGCCACTCTCCTACTGACATCACTTAGTCTGCTTGAGACCTCTCAGGATTTGGTCAAACTTAAGTTATTATCATCCAAACCTCTCAGAATTTGGTCAAATTGATCTACCATCACCCACTCATGACACTTATGAGTTTGGGTGATGATAGCTTAGTTTGACCAATCCTAAGAGGTCTCAAGTAGACTTAGTAGTGCTGTCAGTAGGAGAGCGGCTTCTTGGAGAAGTCATATGCACGTTTGATTTTTTTTTTTGTGGACTTTAGATTTTTAGTATTTTATTAGACTTATTTGAATTATAAAATTTAAAAATGTCAAATATGAGAGATTAGAAAGTTGCTACTTTGATAAAATCACAAAATTACGATTTTCTTCTTGATGGGAGAGTTGACTTTTTATTAGTAAGAGATGTGATTTTTTTGATATTTTTATTGGATTCAAATGGGGGATATTTTCTTATTTACATGTAATATCTTAAATAAAAGAAACTACAAATTTTAACATTTACTTAAATAGTATTCAGGTCAATAATACACTAAGTCTTTAATATTTTATACTTTTCTTGTATTATTATAGTAGTATAATACACAAAATCTTATTTTCATATATTATGAATGCATGTATGATTGGTTTTTTATGCAAATATTAGTTCTTTCAATTAATCAGATTTTCCCTCATTTTTGCTGTTTTCCCCTGAATTTTCCTGAATTTTTTCCCAAAAAAAACATTTTATAACTGGTCGATCCAGATCGGCCAGACTTCCCTTGGATCCATGGGATCTTGCGATCCGATCCGATCCAGGATCGGATAGCCTGGTCGATCCTGATCCCGATTCCGATCCTGCCTTCCATGGATTGAACAATGGTGGCTGTTGATAGATTGACCTTCAGTGTAGCCTTGACTGTTATAGATTTTTGCTCTTAATCGTGAGTTCTTCTTCAAGAGTATTGCTCTGATATGCCCACGGCAGTACAGTAGAGAGGGGGGGGGGGGAATGAGTGCTGCAAGAATTAACACTTAAAAATAAAAACTTTGATTCAGAAGCGTTAGTTAGAAAATAAGCGCAGTGAACAAAATAAGCAGTAGACAATCATAAAGGAACATATGGATTTATGTTGGTTCGACACTTTCCTCAATGGAAGTCCTACATCCAGTCCCCAAACAAACTCTTGAGATTTTACTAACCTGGGGTAAAGTCCCCCCAATGGACATACAACACCTAGCTCCCCTCTGATCTTCCCTTCAACACAAGAGGCATACTAAGTACAGTTCCTTAGCCATACACAACATCCAACACCCTAGTTGGTCTTTTCTTTTACACAAAGCGAAAGTTAAGTACAGTTCCTCAACTAGACATAAGTCTTTCTTAAGAGAAGAAAGAACAACTTGTCGAGACCAAGTTCAAGAATGATGAACTTGACTTCCTTGATCTCTACAGCAGCCTGAGAGCTAAAAGAAATGTACAAGAAGCTCAATTCCTCAGGCTTACAAACTCTCTCCCAGATTTACAAAGTCATACAGAGAGAGAAAGAGGAGAGCCTGAATGCTGAAGAGTTTGAACAGATTTCTTGTTGCCTTCTTGTCTATCTTTCCAGCTTCAAGGCCTCTGTCTTTTTATACAGCACTTTGAAGAAGACCGTTGAAGGATGTATCTATTAGAGCTCCTTCTTCTTGTTCTCTTCTTCTTCTGCTATCTTTGTATCTAACGTCTTTCCTCTTGTGTCTAGCGATTACTTCGAACAAAAGAGAGTTCCTTTTTACTGGTCTAATGTACGTCTTGCGTGAGTACCGTAAGCCTGCAAACATTTAATGCTAGAAGAGGATAGTGAGAGGAAAAGATCATATGTCAGTCTGCCCATATATTTTTTTTTATCTTTAATCCTCATTTCCTACTGGCAGACCTCATAGAATATAGGCTATGTCCAAAAAAACGTGTCTGTAGAGGACACATTTCGAGCAATAGGAAATAACAAAGGATGTGCGGAGATTTGAAATACATTTGACATCTTTCTTTACACACCAAAAATATATGTAAAAAGAAGATACTTGTCAGACGTGGAAAATTCTCTCTCTTTCTTTTCTTTCTTTTGTTTTGTTTTTGCGGGCGTGCCAGTCTGTACAATAGACGTTCATTTACTGGACAACATTTATTCCGTGTATTTATTTTTATCAGGCGATTAGGGTTTTCGTATACTGGACCTTTCCCCACCGAACAAAGTCAGTGTTAATTTACATCGAGTTGAACTCGAACACCTTGATTCTCTGTCGAAGAACGCCTTTTGTCTCTGTTTATTGTGACAGTGACCTTAATGGTCGCCCTTTGTGGGTACACATTCTTGCAAAGAACATTGAAAAATTTAATACTGTACACATGTAATTTAAATTACAATTGGTCTTTCAAGACTTGTACAAGTGGTCCCGATTATATAATCGGGTCTTCATGATTACAGTCAGCCACGATCGGATGCTTCTGAATTTACTTCTGCCACGATCAGATCATTGGATTTAGATTTCATCACAATGAGACCGTTGGATCGTCAAGATGATCACTACCATCCATTGTGTTTGCTTCATGGTCACCATCACCATTTGACTGTGACATGACCTTTAATGGTCTTGCCAGGTTTCTGCGAGTTTGTGCCCTTTCTGGGTGCTTCTGTCATTTTCTAGTATCCCTAGGTCTTTCCAGTCATTTAGTGACTTTTCGGGGTACACTTGTCATTTCTTGGCTCTCTGGGGCTTTCCGGTCATTTCTTGACCTCCAAGGGCTATTCAACCATTTCTTGACATTTCCAGGGATTCCAGCCATTTCTTGGCATTCCTACGACTGGAGATGGCCAGCCATAAGCCACGCCTAGGAGAGCGCACATTGCTTCAGAGAAATGACGTGGGTCTCGCTCCACCGAGCCATGAATACAACATGGGCCATATGGTCTCCTCCCTTTAAGGGGACTTTTCTACCACTTCTTGTTTTTAAGGAGTTTTCTGCAGTTTTTGGCCCTTCAAGAACTTTGCCACAGTTCTCCCCCCTTTGAAGGATTTTGCTGCAATTCCCTGCCATTCTTGGGACTTCTGCAGCTCTTCCATATTAGGGTATTTCTGCAAGTATCAGCTGCCGTGATTAGAGAACTGAAGTCTTGGCCAATGTTGTCTTTTGAAGAAGAAACCTGGAGGAGACTTGGACATTATTATATCCATGACTGTTCAAGAGGTACTTGCCATTTCTTGATATTTCCAGGCACCTCTACCATTTCTTAGCCTTTTCTGACCTTCCTGCCATTGGCTGACATCCTCGGGTTCTTTTCGTCAGTGATTGACTTCCCTGAGCAGTTTTAGATATTTCTGTCATTGATTGATTTTCCTGGATGCTTCTGTCATTTCCTGGTGTTTGCTGACATTTCTGTCATTTCCTAGCTCTTCTTGGACGTTCCTGCCATTTCTTGACTTTCTCGGACATTCCTGCCATTTCCTGGCTTTTCTCAAACATCCTTGCCATTTCTTAGCTTCCTTGGATGTTCCTGGGTATTTATGCCATTAATTGACTTTCTGGGGTGCTTTTGCTATTTCTTGGCGTTCCTGAGTACTTCGGTCATTTATTGACTTTCTTAGGTGTCTTCGCCATTGATTGGCATACTCGGACATATCCGTAATTTGTTGACTTCTCTGAGCGGTTTCAGATGTTTCTATCATTGGTTGACTTTACCGGGTGTTACTGTCATTTCTGGGCGTTCTTGAGTGCTTCGGCCATTTGTTGACTTCCTCAGGTGTCTTTGCCATTGATTGGCATATTCGGACATTTTCGTCATTTGTTGACCTCTCCGAGTGGTTCTGGGTTTCCTGTCATTGGTTGAATTTCCCGGACATTATTGCCATTTCTGAGCGTTCCCGAGTGCAGGTGTCTTTGCCATTGATTGGCATACTCAGACATTTCCGCCATTAGCTGAGTTTTCTGAGCATCTTTAGCAAGTGGAATTGACCCAAGCCTGACCCAGGAGAGCGCACATCTCTTCAGAGAAGTGACGTGGGTATCGCTACACTGAGTCGTGCCAACGACATTCCTGTTTTGAGCTCTATTACTTTTGGAGCTTGCTAGGGGCTTCGTGCCATTTTTTGGACTGACTAAGGGCATCCATGCAATTTTCGAACTTCGTGAGGGTTTACATATAGTTTCTCCTAAATCGGAGTGTTTCTGCCATTTTTTCAATAGTAGGGGTATTTCTGTAATTTTCTCCTGAACATAGGGTTCTTCTGCAATTTCTCCTTGAAGAGGGGTTCTTCTGCAATTTCTGCACCTTTCAGGGGTCTTGCTACAATTTTTTGGGCAGCAGAGGGACCTCCTTGCAATTTTGCAGCATTCAGGACTTTTTTTTGCAATTTCTAACCCTTCAGGGGCATTTATGTAATTTTCCCACAAATTGGGATATTTCTGCAATTTTCTCCATCCCGGAGCTATTTATGCGATTTTCTATTCTTCTGGGGGCCTTTATGTGATTTCCCACAAGTTAGGGGCTTCTGTGCAATTCTTGGACAACAGGGGCTTTTCCTACAATTTTACACCCTCCAGGGGCTTTTCTGCAATTTTGCAACCCCTCTCTTGGAAATGGAAAAGTCCCCCTCTTCTACACTTGGAGATAGGGCAGCAGCCCCACCTTGGAGACCCTAAAGCCTCAATGCTTCAAAAGGATCCAAGCCCCAAAGATGGCCAAAGACCCACTTCAAGATAAGACCCCTCCTCCCTTTTATAAAGATGGGTAAGGGTAGGATGGACTGGAGGTGGGGTACCTTCGGTTGGGTTTTGGACCGGGGGTGGGTGCCTCTGGTCGGGTTGGACCGGAGGTGGGTGCCTCTTTTGGAGATGGGCAAAAGCCCCCTTGGAGGTCAAAGGAGCAAAGAGAGGGAAAAAGAGGGGCAGAGCCCCCTTGGAGATGGGCGGCCAAAGACCCCCTCCAAGCTAGCACCCCCCTCCTTTTTATAGAGGTGAGGGGGGGTGAAGAGGAGGAACCGGAGGCACCCCACCTCTGGTTGGTGTGCCATCGAAGCCCCCTCACCTCTGGTTTGGAGAGGGGAGGGGGACCGGAGGCACCCCCCTTCGGTTGGGGGGTGTGAAGAAGGACTAGAGGAGGGTCTCTCCGGTTAGGGTAAGAAGGGTGGGGAGGAGGAGGACCCCCTCCAGTTGGGTTGCAACCGGAGGGGGAGGTGCCTTTAGTGGGTGGCAACTGGAGGCACCCACCTCCGGTTTGGAGGGGGTACTAGAGGTACCCCCCTCCGATTTGGAAGGGGGTGGAGGGGGCTCTGGTTGGAGCTCCAACCGGAGGTCCCCTATTTGGGGGAGGGGATTTTTGGGGGGATTTTGGGTATTTTTGGGGTTTTTAGGAATTTCTAGGAATTTCATAACTTTGGGGTTTTGTGGATTTGGTATTTATGGAGTTTTATGTTTTTTTTTTTTTTTTTGGAAACTGGAGAATTTTGAGGTTTTGGGTTTTTCTGGAGGTTTGGGTATTTTTTTGTGGGTTTTTGGGTTGAATATTTCCGGTGCCAACAATATTTTACTGCAATAATCATTGGAGCATATTTAAACTAAAGATGTAGCTAATCGATGTATTTGAACACTAATCTGAATCAAGGTTCGACGCATCGGGGAATCGGGGTGAATCGGGTTTTTCCTGATCTGCCACGATTCGCCTGAATTGGGCCGATTCGCATGGGAATCGGATGGGAATCGGTCTGATTCGATGGGAATCAAGCGAATCGGGTTTCTCCTGATTCGATCCGATTCGATCCGGCACGCCAAACCATGATCTGAATGATATTAAATCTCTGTTTAGTAATCGGAACATTCATAACATCAATCAGATCGATATTGAACCTTCACTCACTAATCGGAACGATACTGACTCTTTCTTCAGTAATGGAACATTTATAACACCAATCGGATCGATATTGAACGTTTATTCATTGATCGGAACGATACTAACTCTTTGTTCGGTAATCGAAACATTTATAACACCAATCGATATAAATTTTGTTCTCTAATCGATACAAGTTCAGAACCAATAATTGGTATGAGACTTGTTTAATACACATATTGTATGACGAAGTACATGCTCATATATGACGAAGTACATTTCACGTTAAAACAAAGCAGTCTTCGTGCATGGTGAAGTGAACTTCATATATGAAGAAGTGAACCTCGCACGTGATGAAGTGAACCTCGCGCATGACGAGTGAGCCTTCGCGCATGACGAAGTGAACTTCGCGCATGACGAAGTGACCTTCACATATATGACGAAATGAACTTCTTCATTAATCGGTTGAAACTTACTCTAAAATCGTTGTGGCTACGATACACATTGAAGTGTAATCGATATGGACTTTTAGTGCAAATATTTAAAGTAATAAAAATTATCTTATTTTTTGAAAAAATATTATTAAATATATTCATGAGTTTTAGTTATCTCTAAAACATAGAGATAAAAATATGTGAAGTTGGCCTTACAACCCCCCCCCCCCCCCTATAAAGGTGGGTGGAGAGCGTCTGGGAGCACCCCCTCCCAGTAGGGTTCCACCGAGAGTCCTCTAGGTGGGAGTATCCCTCCCGGTGGGTGCCAACCAAGAGGACACCCTCCCGGTGGGTGCCCACCACGAGGATTCCTCTTAGGGATCCCACCTAAAGGGTGGGGCCTCTCTTGAGTTTCTTCCACCTTTTTTTAATATTTAATTGAGAGTAGCACTTTTTACTCGTGAAATGGTTAAAAAGTTGCCTAGCCAAGGCAACCGATTGGTCGGGTGCCCGATACCACTCGCCATTAAGGCGTGGGTAGGTTCGGTCGACCAATCATACTCAACATCGGGCAACTTTTTTTATCCATTTTCACGGGTAAAAGTGTTACTCTTTAATTGATATTAAAATGTTAATATTTTTGGGATTCAGTATATATATATATATATATATATATATATATATATTACCCATGGGAAACACGATTTCTTCTTCATACTTACTTATTTAGCTGAATATCATTTAAGTAAATGTTAGTATTTACTTAAGATATTACATGTAAATAAGGAAGTATCCCCCATTTGAATCTAATAAAAATATCAAAAAAATTATATCTCTTACCAATAAAAAGTCAACTCTCCCATCGAAAAAGAAAATCGCGATTTCGGTGATTTTAGTGAAATGCTAACTTTCTAATCTCTCATAATTTAGCCTATCTAAAAATTTGATAATTCAAATAAACCACATAGAATACTAAAAATCTAAAGTCCGGTAAAAAAATTCAAACGTGCATGTGACTTCTCCAAGGGAGCCACTCTCCTACTGACAGCACTTAGTCTGCATGAGACCTCTCAGGATTTGGTCAAACCTAAACTATCATCACCCAAACTCATGAGAATTCACTTTCTAGTTTCTTTTCATTAGAAAGAGTGAATTCTCATGAGTTTGAGTGATGATAGTTTAGGTTTGACCAAATCCTGAGAGGTTTCAAGCAGACTAAGTGCTGTCAGTAGGAGAGTGGCTCCCTTAGAGAAGTCACATGCACGTTTGACTTTTTTTACCGGGCTTTGGATTTTTAGTGTTCCATGTGGCTTATTTGAATTATCGAATTTTTAGATATGCTAAATTATGAGAGATTAGAAAGTTAGTATTTCCCTAAAATCACCGAAATCATGGATGGCAGAGTCGACCGACTTGGAGCGGAGTCGGCCCATGCCAACCCGACTTGGGGGGGGGGGGGAACACCCCACCCACCCACGGGACTCCTGGATGGCAGACTCAGCCCGACTCGGCCCGACTCGGGATCGGGATCGGCTGGGGCCGACCCAGCCACCCGACCCGACTCTGCCATCCTTGACCGAAATCGCGATTTTCTTCTTCAATGGGAGAGTTGATTTTTTATTGGTAAGAGATATGATTTTTTTGATATTTTTATTAGATTCAAATGGGGGGTACTTCCTTATGTATATATAATATCTTAAGTAAATGAAACTATAAATAGTTAAATACTATCATTTACTTAAATGATATTCAGCTAAATAAGTATGAAGAAGAAAGGGGAAGAAAGGGTATGTATGTACCCATGCGAATCGGATTGGATTGGATCAACCGAATTATGGATCGGATCTCCCCTGATCCGATTCGATTGGGCCGATCCGATTCGCCATACCAAACTCTAAACACATGCATAATCCAATGTGTAGAGCTCTCCAATCTATGGTATGCACACACAGATCAACCTATGCGGTTAGGTTGCACTGATCGACTTGTGCTGTCAGGTCGCATTGATCGACTTGTGCTGTCAGATCACAGGGGTGGTATTCGGGCACACGATCCAATGGGTAAACCTGCTCTAATACTATGTTAAAGGCTCGAACTCTAACCCAAAACCAAGATTTTGACTTGAGGGAATCCTCTATATATATTGAAGGATTTCGGATATGGGACTAAACTGTAACACTCCCCTTGCGCTGAACCAACTGGTTTACGACACAACATGGGTAGGGACATGTCCGCATATAAAGAGAGGATTCAATGTGTAAATCTGCTCCGATACCATGTTAAAGGCCCGAACTCTAACTTAAAACTTAAGCATTGAGTTGAGTTGAGGGAATCTTCTACATATATAGAGATGAAATTCCCACATATTTCTAATATGGGATTAACCACAACATCTGCTAAGTACCTTATATACACACACTTGAAATTTTAACTCTAGGCTATAATCCTGAACTGTGAGTTATTGACCTTAGTTTCTCCATCATTCTGTTAGCTCATAGCAAACAGCTTTAGTCTTTTCAGTCCTGTGATTCTTTTGGATATGAACATTTACTTGCTTTGGGCATCCTAGGGGCCTTTTGATTGCCTTCTCACTTGTCTGTAAGGTAACTGCCATGTGGGGCAGATCTGTGGACTGTTGTGGTGGCCCACTTTGAACCAGAATTGGGGATGGTATTAAGCCTGTGGATCAGCTCTGCCTCTCAGCACACAAACCCTGGCCTGCATATCAAGTGCTCCGGGGCTTGTGTTTACTTGAGGAGGTTGTAGGATGACTTTTTCTTTTCTCCATGTGAATTTTATAAGTTGTTTACATGACAGACAAAGTTGGTCATTTTTTAATCTGAATATGGTACAATCAGCTCAAAGTTATCTTGAGCTGGCTGATCTGAATCAGCTTGATTCTTATTGGACATTTCAGATTCGATTGTCCCAGGCCCAAAGCTTTTCCATGGGAGGGAATGAGCTGACTTTCTTAGCCTCTGTAAGCCCAGCCACTGACAGACATGATGGGCAACCAAGATGAAATTCTTTGCTTATACAGAGTGATGTAAAGCTTATGAGGTTGTCCTATTGATGTGTTTCTCCATTTGCAGTGAGTGCAATTTACAATCTTTAGTATTGAATAAACTTGCGTCACCTTTTATCTGGGGTCTTTTCTTTGGGAGCTTCTGGAAAAAGGCACTGCTCATTTTGTGCTATTGCTTTTGCAATTAATGTATTGTTTCAAACTCATGCGACAGATTTGTTTGCTATACTTTCCAATTGCATTGTGGCAGGGCAAACTCTATCTTTTGGACCCGAGCTTTGAACATCCCATTTCCACATTCTTATGTGTTTCCTTCACCAGTTGGAGAAGAAAATTCATCTTGTCATGACACCAATCTTACACAAGCTCAAGGATCTAGTGAAACTTCCGCTCATGATAAGGTTGGAAGAGCTGAGGTAAAAATGTCTGATGACTAATTACTTAACACTGTCAGCTAGAGAGTAGAGTTATGTTTTGTAAATCTATTACTGTTGCTTATGGGCTATATCACACCTCGATGTTGTCATAATGAAATTCTGTTATTAGAGGGATATACATAAATTATTTTCTTGCCTTCAAATATGACTTGCAGTAAAAAATTGAAGGTTCAAAGTAAACTGAGATAATTGAGATTTTTAAATTTAGGCAACACTGGTGGTTGCAGCCAAAGATGAATGTGCTGAAGAATCCAGTTCAGTGAAAGGCGACACTCTCTGGGTTGAGGGTCTTATCCCTGGGATTGATTTCTGTAATCATGGTATGCTGATCAAATTGTAGATATGCATTCTACATCATTGACTTGGACTTTCTACATCTTTGAACATATATCATTACATTCGTTGTGAGATGTCAAATGACTTTAACTTTTAAAACTTATGGAGTAATCCAAAACCTGTAAACTAAAAACGAAAATCCTCATTTTCTTTATGTGGTGGAGCTGAAACTCTGAATGGAAGAAGTTTGGTCCAGACCAGAAATTCAGTCTGCTTTCCTTGCATTTATTAGTTTACATCATTTGTTGCTTCTTAAAAGTTTTGTATTCTTTTGTTGCTTTTAAGGTGAGTCCATGCTCTATAGTTTTACTCTGATGGCTGTCCTAGATAAGGCTTTGGTTCTTTGGGACTGAGAATATGATCTTGTTTCAGGTTTGGAAGTGTCGACAACATGGGAAGTTGACAAAACAGGAGGCATAAGTGGGGTTCCATTTTCAATGTACCTCATATCTGGTATTTTACTTTCTCTGCTTACTATATCACTTGTATGCCATGTATTGGTATTTTTTTTCTTCATTTTTACTTGTAAAATTTATAACAGTAGGACTCTGCCTTTTCTTTTGCCTTTTGTTTATGTAGAGGTTTCATAGGAAGCCCTTGAAACATGCATGCCCATATAAAAATATCAAGGAAAGAACAAGTTGATTCCATGTGTTCTATTGTACCTTAGATTCGAACCATCATGGTGCATAATTGTCAGAACCAAAAGATTGCCCATTAGGCAGAGGAACCTCAGGGGCAGGGGATAGTGGTAATGGACTTGTATGACAAACACCTAGGGCTAGCCTCCAATCTGGAGGTTAATGAAGGCGGCACAGGAGTCCATTTCCCAGGGTGTTTGACAGTGGTTTAGTGGTCCACTTTTAAGGGGAATTTCTGAAGTTTGAATTGGTGTGGGTAGGCTGTGTTGATGGTCCAGGAGGAGTTGGACTGTACAATGGACATTTGAGGTTTGGTCCAGTCCTTTATGATGCATACAGACCTTTTGTCTGGTGACTGTGGTCTGTTGGACTGAACCTAGGTCTGCCTGATGTGGTCTATGACTTACACTTCTAAGTTCTAACACGGCCTTTCACATCAGATCACCTAGAGTCTCCATTAAGAGTTTCACAAGGCCATTATCCCACTTGATTGCTTCCCCATTCCATGTCTGATTTTCCTCTGGCCTGGTAGCATTGCTTTTTGCAATGGGGTCTGTTGGCTGGTTAGAAACACCAGTTTCCTCTTGCAGCTTTGCTGCTGCAAGCACTGGCAGTCTTCTATGTTCTTCAACTGACACCTCTTGTGATTCCCTCTAAGGTAGGCAACGAAATTGGATGAGCATGAGCTCTTGGTGGAAGCTACCTCTTTGGCCCCGTGGATGCCCTTCTTGCTAATGAGATTCCTTGATGGGCTTCTGGACGATGTGACCTCCCCTAGCAGTGCCCTGTGAAGTTTTGCTCTGGCCATGGCGCAGCATTTAAGTCTTGGAATCTCAATAAAGCTCTCACATTTGACTGTCACTATAGGTTGTCTGTGGATTGTGGAAGGATCTAGAACCATTGGATGGTTGTATCCCATCCATGAAGGATGTTGCTGTAGAGAGGTCTTGCAAATTTGTCTGAACCAAGGGAGGCAGGTCATAGGTGGTTCTCTAGTGTACCAACTTGATGTGTTCATAGTTGTGTGGTGAGATGCAGTGTAGGGAAGGAATATGATTTCAATCTCGAGCTTGGAAGCAAGCTGGCCAATCCAACCACACAATATTCACGTAACCTACTTGAATTGTGTCTCTGGTAAGGTGTGGTTCTTCTTTGAATGTCTTGTTTCCTGGCTGTATATAATTGCTTCTTATCCATAGCCGCAGGTTGGTGCAGTGGTGCTTGTCTCAGAAAAGACTTGCAAGATGAGGAAATCAATCCACTGCTGGGGTTCTGATGCCTTCTGAAAGGAAACTCACTATCACAGGCCTATGGAGATATGTGGCCCTGGAGAATGGACAGCAAAGCAAGATTCTTTATCAAGTTGGTTTACCAATTCATCCATGATGGATCAATGCCTCAATGGTGGCACTCTCTGGCCAAGCAGGCTTGGAGGTTAACAAGTCATTTGAGGTGTGGATATCCACATAGGGAGTCTCCTTGGAATGCTTTCTTCATGGGACTAGCTGGCTTCCTTTGTTGATGACATCAGTCCTCAGTGTTCCTTAAGTGGAGAGGAGGAAGACATAGAACATCTTTTTGTCAACTACTCTTTTGCATGGGAGGTATGGGTACATGTTGTTCACAGAATCCAATTTGTGCAGCATATCCTGCATGCTCGCATTTTGCAGTATTACCACTCATGGTGGCTGAATGGCAACCGAATCCTTTCTGGCTGATTCTGTGTACCTTAGGCCAACTGGGGTAAGATGAATCTAGAGCAAAATCAAAACCTTGCAAAGGATCACATCCTTCATTTGTGCTATTTTTTTGGAATAAGCAAGTTTTCATTTTTAATATGGATGTATCTTCTTTCTCCCTTCTTGGTTTTCTGGATGTTGGATGTGGAAAGAGAGAAATGGTGTTTGGATGATTTTTCATTTGGTTGCGGGGCGTGCCAATCTGTCAAACGGACATAATTTGAAATCCGCTTGATGCGGTAAATTTACATGTCCATTTATTGGATGAGTGCGCCTATATTTTGGCATATTTCTTCCGCGCATTTATTTTATCAAGCGTTTAGGGTTTCGTGTACTGGACCTTTCCCCACCGACTGGAGTCGGTGTTAATTTACATCGGATTGAATCCGAATACCTTTGATAATGATGCCGAGATTCATTTTTGGCACAAAGTCCAAAGAGCTTGAAAAATGTAATTTGGATTACAATTTGGTCTTTCGAGACCATGTACTTGGTCCGTTATATTATCGGGTCTTCAAGATTATATTCCATACAATCGAACTTTTGAATTTGCTTCCGCATTGCATTTGAATTGCTTTAAATGGTATAATCAGTTTTTTTATTGTGAATCAGACCTTGGTAGTTACTTGATTCTAACAGGACCTTTCCGCACAAAGCTGTGGTATTTGTATATCTTCTAAACCCCTTTCTTGGTTTTGTCTACAATTTTATACCATTTCTAAGGTATTCTCAATTTGACACCATTTCTGGGCATCCTCAAGCCATCAGGTTCAAAATCTCGGGGATCGGGATCGGATCGGTCGGCCCAAAACCGATCCGACCCGGCGATCCCGAGCCCGGCTCGGCCGATCCGGGCCGAGCCCGACCGGGTCTGGCCAAGCAAAAGGGGGGTGGATCGCCCCCCTTAAAAAAATTGAAAAAAAATAGAAAAAATATGAAAAAATAGGAAATATATGAACATTGTATTTATGAACTGAAATACATAAAAAAATGTATTTATTGGAATCGTACATTATATTGTGTGGACATAAGGTTTACATAATCTGTCCAAGACATATAATGTTGGTAATATGCCTCATATTGAGTCAAATATTGACTATAGGCATCCGTGTTCGCATATATGATAGTGATTGGTGTGTAGCCCGGTATTTCAGGCACTTGATATGAGCCATATGACTCATATGAGTCATGTGAATGTGAATCGGACTCAGTGGATTGTGCATATGCTCCACCTCCGGTGTAATATGATGCATCCGGGTATTGAGGATATCCCAAGTAGCCTCCCTGCCCTTGGTAATATCCTTCAGTGGAAGCATAAGATGATGTATCTGACGCTTGCTCCATGGTCTCAAACTCCATCCGTAGCTTTTCTTGACGCTCCCACTCCTCTTGCATCTTCTTCTTCTTCATTAACCAATTCCGTCTATGCGGAATGAAGTTGGGATTGTATCCCGAATCTTCGGATGCTCCTTGCCCTTGCCCTTGCCCTTGCCCTGCAATTGAGATGCCACTTTCTTCCCCTTTCGTGCATATTTTTGACTTGAGGTTTGTGCTTCCCTCCCTTCCCTACTCCCATGATGTTGATCTTGAGTAGCATGGGTGAAGTCTTCCTCTCCGGTGAATACAATAGGGTCGGGTGGCGGCCGGTGGCGGTACACTGCTGACAACTAGGACATCTCCTCCATGATCGGATCCCTCACTAGGAGTACTTGTCTTCGATGTCGAGTCATTAGAAGTTTGGTATTGAACATTATCGCTTGGCTCCGGTGTTTCATCATCTATATCTTCCTCGATCGTGTCCAAGTCTGCAATGCTAATGCCATGTTTCGTGCTCCTTCCTCTTGCACCCACTGTCTTCTTTTGGCGTTTAGGGGCTGGGGGAGTTTCGAACTCCGGAAGCAAAGGCACATCATCAAGCTCACCTAAATGAGACATAAACATGTTAAAATGAGAAATAAATAATTTATAAATGATGCATGTACATTGTAAATGTCATTTACCTTCAGCCCATGCACGATCATGCGGGTCGAACTCTGGTTGAACCGAAGTGCTTGCATTTACCCATGCATGTAGTGGATGTTCCTCCTCAAAAACTTCTTCTATATCTATTGTCTCCGATGGAGTTGCTTCAGCTTGTTGTTGCCCCGAGGATCTATATCTCTCTCTATCTTGAACTTGCTTGATTAATTGGAGGTTTTTAAGCTTCAATCTCATGTTGTAGTGGCAAAATACCAACTTCTCAAGACGTGCAGACTTCAACCGGTTTCTTTGTTTTGTGTGGATCAAGCCAAATGTGCTCCAGTTTCTCTCACACCCTGTGGCAGACGTTGTTTGGCTTAAAACCCGAATAGCTACATAGGCCAAGTCTTCATATCCATAAGTTCTTCCATGATCCAACCACCAATCCGCTGTAAATGAAGCATGTATAATGTGTTAGAAAATAGAACCAACTCATTGTACATGCAAATAAATATGATGAGTAACTTCTAACCTGGACTCAAAATCTGAGCAGCTCGTTGTGCCGTGCTAGTACCAAAGTGGTAGAGTTGAAGTCTATAATCATGCATTTGTTTGCATGCTATGATTGCCCTATCCTCATTGTCTAGCATCCGTTTGATTACATTTTTGGCCCCAATCAACACTTCGGAGGAATTGTCATAGTTCTCCCTCCTCCCATCAGTCCTATACATGTATTGGGGGTTGAAGAAATGCCCTACATGTAGAAGATAAATGTTAAAACATGAGTTGCAAATAATATGTAATCACAATTCACAATAGTTAAGTGTTATGCTTACCTGCAGCATGAAGATCATGATGCAATGTGTGCTCCCATCGCCGATCTACGATTTCCCACCACTTGGCATACGTTGTTTTGTTGTTCATTTGGATAAGCTCCTTTGCTCGATCCATAGCCTCGTACAAGTAACCCATCTCGGATCTCCTCTCCCCATCTACCGCCCTTAACACTCGAACAAGCGGTTCTACTACATTCAACACATTTTGGACCCCCTTCCAAAATGGCTTTGATTGGATAATGTCGGTCACCTTCTTTCCATTCTCCCTCACCCGTGTAGGAGCATGTCGGGACATATAGTTTTCCCACTCTTCCGATGCTACCATCCTAATAAGGTTGCTACGTTGCCCATTTATGCTATCCAATGCAATATATTGGGATGCAAACCTTGTAGGTGCTGGCCGAAGCAACTCCCGTCCATGTGTATGCGTCCTCATGATGTCCAATATGTTGTTGTGGTTGTAGATGAAAGTGGTTACGAACCTTGCATTGTTGACCACATTTTCCACCATTGGATCTTCACAAATGTCTTCTAGCATTAAGTCAATGCAGTGCGCGGAGCAAGGAACCCAATATAAGTGTTCCCTTTTCTCCATTAGTTTTTGGCCCGCCAACTTGAAAGCCGCTGCATTGTCGGTTACCACTTGGACAATTCTTTTCTCTCAATCTCCTGCACCATCTCATCCATCAACTGAAATAGGTAGTCCGCATTCTTCACCTTGCCAGAAGCGTCTACCGACTTCCAAAAAACAGTCCCTGCTTTGCAGTAGATTAAGAAGTTTATCATACTTCTTCGTGTAATGCCTGCACAATTCCATATGAAAATTAAAACCTATGTCTTATTAATGAATAAGTGAATAACAGTTAACTAGCCAAACACTTGTACATACCTGTCCATCCATCGCACATTAACGTGCAACCATATTCATCCCATATTCGTTCAAATGTGGAAACATATGCCTTCATATCTTCAACCTCCATATCCAAGTATTTGTTGTAGATTTCATATGAAGTAGGGCCTTCCACCCCTTTGCCCACTTCACCAATAGTCTCTATCATGGACTCATAATATGGTCCTTTTGCTGCATTAGCCGGTATGCTGTTGAAGAAGAACCATCTTGACGTCGCTCTCCCTATCTTCTCCTTGCATATTTTCAAATTCTTGAATGCTGCAGAAATGGATGGTTGTTCTCTCTCCCTTCGCCTGGTGAGAAATGGGTCTATTGGTCCCACTCTAGGATCTCCGTCTCTAGGGATATCCACTGGAACCTCAGGTATATTTGAACTCATTCCAGCACTTGAACTCCCTTGTCCGCTACCCCCATGGCCACTACCTTGACCTACGTGACGACCGGTACGTCGGAGATAGTCCTCTTCCGCATTAGACCTTCGACTTGCTTCCGATGCCCGACGAAATTGTTCTATAATATGAGATAGAAATAGAATGAGGGTCGGAGGGTGCTTAAAGCCTTAAACTAAAATAAATGTTTCAAAAGTAAGTTAACTAATTACTAACCTTCTTCATCTTGATCAAGATCAAAGAATTGTCTCCCTCTTGGTAAATCTACGGACCTTCGAGGAGGGGCAGATAAATCTTCCCGGATTTGTTGCCGTCTTCTACTAGTGTTTGCTTTGGATGTCTCTTTCTCCTTCATATATTGGCAAAATTGCATTCGAACTTCAGCAGGAACTCTCGAGCATGGTGCCACCTCACCTTTAATTCCGCTAGATGTTGTTTCAAACGAAATATGCCGCCCGATAAGACCCGGTCACAATATTTACATTGGACCTTCCTTCGAGCCATGTCCACAACGATACCATGAGCCCAAGCGGGATCGGTGCTAGGAGGGTTGCTTGAAGAATGGGGAGCCGGAGCAGCACCACCTTCGGCGGCCATCACTTACAACACAAAAAAAGAAGTTAAATAATAAAACAGAAAATAAATTTTTTTTTTGCGGATGAGAGAGAGGGAGATGAATCGCAGCCAAGAGTTCGGGCCAAGAGTGTGTGTGAGAGAGCCCGAATAGTCGAACAAGAATCCCAAGAGTGTGAAAGATGAGATCGCCTCCCAAATAGTGCAAAATAGTGCCCGAGAGAGAGAGAGAATGCCCAAAATATTGAGAGGAGGGGAGGAGAACTCAAAACTTGAGTTTAGAACATATTGGGGGCCTTTGGGGGGTTATATAGACCCCAAGGCCTCCAAAGGCTCCAAAGAGCCGTTTCTGGCCGTTGGGGAACAGTCCCCAACGGCTAGAAAACGGCTAGTTCTGAACTAGCCGTTGGGCCGCGGATCGCCCCGGTCCGGGCCGATCCGCGGCGGACCGGCCCGGGCTCGGCGATCCCGCCGAGCCCAGCCGAGCCCGACCGATCCGAGCGCAGGGACCGGACAGGTTACCCCGCTCGGATCGGAGGCCAAAACCAAGCCAACTCGGGCGATCCGATCCCGAGTTGGCCGAGTTTTGATTCCCTGCTCGCCATCTCTTGGCATTCCCGGACATTTCTGCAATTTCTTAATTTTCTTCGGTGCTTCTGCTATTCCTTGGCTTTCTCGGACATCTCTGCCATTTCTTGGCATTTTATGACTTTCTTGGCTTTTCTGCCGCTTCCTGATGACCTTGGGCTTTTTTTGCCATTCCTCGACTTTTAGTCATAAGTCGAACTCAAGAGAACGTACGCTACTTCAAGGAAGTGACGTGGGTCCCGCTCCATCGAGTCATGCAAACGATATAAAATCGAGTGACATATCAGGGGCTCACCAGTGATCTGGCAACTGGAGATTTGGCCAACGTTGTCTTTTGAAAAAGATTTGAACAACATTGTATTTGAGCTTTTTTCTAGGACTTCTCCATAATTTCTATACTTTCGGAGGACCTTTCTATACTTTCTGCCCTTTGGGACGGATTTTCTGTAACATATGTCAGATGAATTGTAACAATTTGAAGGGCTTTCAGCTTTTCTGGAGCTCTCCAAGAACCCAGCAGCGCCTTCTTCTTCTTCACTGCTTGAAGAGATCTTTGGACCGATGGAGAACTTATAACACTTGATAAATGAGGGTTTTCATTTGATACCCCTCATAATTGCTTGATGATCACAAGAGGGATCTCCATAAACACATGTGGTAAAGTCCACGTAGCTCCCATATGGAGATATGCAAATGAACGTGCCTCGAGTAGAATCTCTGTTTGGGCAGTGTCTCTGCTTGGAGGTATGCACCTGAGAACATACAAACATTTCATCCCCATAAAGTCCAGCTCGACATGGAGGTTTGCACATGAACATATAATAAATATATGATCGTGCCTCGGACAAAATCTCCACTTGGGCAGAGTCCCCCCATGGAGTTGTTGGACCCGGAAAAATACCGGGATTTAAACAAAGGCTGGGTGATAAATCCGCCCCGAAAAGTACAGAGTTTCGGGAGAAATCCCCGGATTCGTCCCATTTCGAACACCTGAGTTAAACGGTTCGAATGTATGTTTTATTCCGATTCAATTCGGATGATATGATGTTCGGCAACCCGGCGGGCCAAGGTGCATACCCCTCTGCCGGGCAAGGACAATGTCAGCCTCCGGTCCGGCGTAATACATGCGTCGTGAACGTGCTCGGGCGGATAAAGCAACCTGATGTTAGAAGACGGAAACAAACGAGGCTTCGAACGGCTCCGAACGGCATCAACCGGGCGAGAACAAGCCCCAGGCGCCCACACTTATAGAAGAGGCCCAGCCGGACACCCCCCGCGGGGGTGTTGGCACGCAAACCACCCCCCGTGGGGTGGTTCTGCGTAGAACGGGTGGCAAGGAAGGCAGGATCGGGATCGGGATCGACCCTGGTCGATCCGATCCTGGATCGGATCGGATCGAAGGATCCGCTGGATCCCAGGGAAGTCTGGCCGATCCTGGATCGGCCAGACTATAAAATGTTTTTTTTTTTTTGGAAAAAATGCAGGAAAATTCAGGAAAAATCAGGAAAATTCAGAAAAATCAGGAAAAAACAGAAAAAATCTGATATATTGAAGAACTAAGATTTGCATCAAAAATCAATTATACATGCATTCATAGTACATAAAACATGAAATTTAAGACATTGTACATGTAACTTACATTTGATAGAAGACTAATAATCTTTCCATCTACTTCCAGACATAGATGAGCCATCATCATTTGGGTTTTGGTAGCTATAACCAAAGAGGGAATTTGCTAAATCATGCATACCCATTTGAATCCCTCTTGGTGTAAATTGTTGACTTGAGCTTTCTCCAGATTGTGATGGAGCTGGACACCATATACCAAGCGGTTTGTATGTACTTGTTGCTTCACTAGGGCCACTAGGCTCTTGTTCTTGTGAAGGCCAAGGTCCCCATCCTCCTTGTACTCCATAAGGTGAGCTACTATATCTGAGTACGGTAAAATGGGAGGCTGAAATGCAGGTATATGAGTAGACCCTGAACTATAGTTTGGCTCCCAAGGTGGCCACTCATAGGCTGCATGATGTTGTTGTCCTTCATATCCCCCTTGTCCATGCCCTTGTCCTTCTCCTCCGCTCCCTGATGTTCTGTTTCTGGTACATAACTTTCAGTAAGCCCTTGTTGAACCCCAAAAAAGTTACAGACAACATCCTGGGTACTTCCCTTCAAGGATAAACCAACAACTCTTCAAGCCGCGTTAAGTCTCCGAACAAGTCGGAAGAAACTAACGCCTTGTACTAAACATTGAAGTACAAATATGGCATGGAAGAAAAATCCAGTAACATGAGGTCTATAAAGACCGAGTGACAAATACAAATACAGACACAGCACGGAACAAGTCTGGCAGCACAAAGTCCATAAAGACCAATTGTGAGATACAGATACATGGAGAAATCCAACAATACGAGGTCCACAAAGACCGAGCATGAAGCACAAGTACAAGTACAAGCACAAGAAGAAGCCGGCGACAGAAGCTCCGAGGATGCGAACACAACTCTTCACCGGGCGAAACTCCAAGTAAGGGGAGAGGGATTTCAGCAAACCAGTCCCCCCTAAATGAGCCCCTTATAGCCTATTTATAGGCCTCTCTCCCCCCACTTCAAAACAACCCTTAAGGGGAATGGGGGGAAGAGAGGGCGGTTGGAGGGGAGGCCCCCTCCAATTTCTGAAACATAAAACCAGTTGGGGGGTGCCTCCCCCAACCGGTTTCATGTAAATCAGGTTGGAGGGGAGGCCCCCTCCAACCTTCTAATATAAAACCGGTTGGGGGACTCCCCCCTCCAACCGGTTTTATATGAAAACAGGTTGGAGGGGATCCCCCCCCCTCCAACCGTTTTATATGAAAACAGGTTGGAGGGGATCCCCCCCCCTCCAACCGTTTTTATACATAAAAAAGGAAAAAAAAAAAAAAGTAAAACAGGTTGGAGGGGACCCCCTCCAACCGGTTTTACATAAAATCAGGTTGGAGGGGAGCCCCCCCAACCTGTTTTATGTAAATCAGGTGGGGGGTGCACCCCCCAACCTGATTTACATAAAACAGGTTGGAGGGGAACTCCCCCAACCTGTTTTATATTAAACAGGTTGGGGGGGTGTTCACACCCCCAACCTGTTTAATGTTAAACAGGTTGGGGTGCTCCCCCCAACCGAAATGGGGGTTCTCCCCCCCTCCATCTCCTGTTTATGCAGGGAGGGGAGGAGAAGCCAGCCCCCTATAAAAGGGGAGGCACCCCCTCTTCTGAAAGAGGTGGAAAAAATCCAGAAAAACCCCCCCCTTATGCTGAAGAAATCAGTCCCCATAGGGTGCAGGAAGCCCCCAAAAACCTCCCCTCTATGCTGGAAAACCAGTCCCCATAGGTGCAAAGCCCCCCCAAAAAAATCCCTGCTGGTTGGCAATCCCCCAAGCCTTGTAAAACCAGTCCCAAAACCCTTGTAAAACCAGTCCCAAAACCCTTGTAAGGTCCTGGTTCTCAATTTTCAGAAATAGAAAAACTTCCTTCTTCCAATCCCCTTCAACTTGTTCTTCTAAGTTCTTGGTTTGGAGTGAAGGTATTGGTTCGTTCCTTGTTCAATATGGAGTGAGGAGTGCCCGATAACGTGGGAAAGAGCGGGAGATTGCCATCGTATACGGCTCCGACATCTCCCTCGCGCCACGTCCCCACATCGAGCAAGTCTCTGTGGGGATCCAGGGGTTTAAATACCGTCCATATCGAGCAAGTCTCTATGGACATATGGTATTAAACACCCTTTATTCTCTCTCTCACCCCACATCGAGCAAGTCTCTGTGGGAGATTCAGGGGTTTAAATACCGTCCAAGTCTCTATGGACATACGGTATTTAAACACCCTTTATTCTCTCTCTCACCCCACATCGAGCAAGTCTCTGTGGGAGGTTCAGGGGTTTAAATACCGTCCATATCGAGCAAGTCTCTATGGACACATGGCATTTAAACACCCTTTATTCTCTCTCTCACCCCACATCGAGCAAGTCTCTGTGGGAGATTCAGGGGTTTAAATACCGTCCATATCGAGCAAGTTCTATGGACATATGGCATTTAAACACCCTTTATTCTCTCTCTCCCCCACATCGAGCAAGTCTCTGTGGGAGGTTCAGGGGTTTAAATACCGTCCATATCGAGCAAGTCTCTATGGACACATGGCATTTAAACACCCTTTATTCTCTCTCTCACCCCACATCGAGCAAGTCTCTGTGGGAGATTCAGGGGTTTAAATACCGTCCATATCGAGCAAGTTTCTATGGACATATGGCATTTAAACACCCTTTATCTCTCTCTCTTGGTATATTTTATACCCCACGCCGAGCAAGTCTCTGTGGTTTAAATACCCTTGAATGTTTGTGCTCTAAATGCCTCCATATCGAGCAAGACTCTATGGGTACGGACATTTAGATGCCTTGTACTCATATGTATATGTTCCTTCGAGAAGACTCTGCTCAAGCAGGGATTCTGCTCAAGAGCATATCTGTATAATCATAATCTCATGCTTATATGCATATGTTTTCTTGAGGAAACTCTGTCTAAACAGAAATTCTCCTCAAATACATACTCATATAATTGTGAGTCTATGTTCATACGGGTATGAATCCTGAGTTGAACTCTGCGTGTGCAGGGGTTCTACCCGAGAACATATCCATATAAGTACAATCATATGTATATATTTCCTCAAGGACACTCCGTCAAAACGAAATTCCGTCCTAAAATTTACTCGTATATTCATGACTATGTATTTATATGCATACGTTTCAACTAAAGTTTTGTCTCCGAAATGAGTATATACTCAGAAGATAATTTCGTTAACACGGGCTTGTTCCTGCTCAAGACAAGCTACATACTCTTTTCAAAAAAGACAACCCTATTTTCCAAACTTGGACTCATTCCGTTCAAAATAAACAAAGCAAAAAAAATGTTGTTTTGAAATTTCTTACAGATGCATATATCTCTCGCCCACACTATGAAATGGTATTCGGGTTGAAATAGGTGTTAATACGACACCTAAGGCTTTTAACTCGATGTAAATATAACATCGGTTCCGATCGATGGAGACAGGGGTCCAGCACACGCCACCCCAATCGCCTGATGATTAAAAGGCACGGAATCAAAGAAGTTCAGATCAAAACACGGCGCACCCATCCGTTCCACGGATATATATATAAAATTCTTTCTCTGCATTGCGCAGACCCTTACTTCTGCCTGGCAGGCAGGCTGGCACGCCCGCAACTCAAAGTCAAAAGATAAATGAAACAAACATCCTCCTCCAAATAATGGGGAGAAGAAGAAAGAAAAAAATTCCCGTGTCCACAGCCCTACACCTGTGGCCCCAGTATATCCTGCTCCTGCATATCCCTGGCCAACTCCTGTGGCCCCAGTGGCAGCCCCATCATCATCATCATCATCATTTGGATCTTGTGTGGTGTCATCACTACGAATGGTTGCTGCACTTTCCTCTTTTTTTGCCTGCATATGTTATTTTTTCTAACTCTAAGGCTTTTGAACTCTTCTCTTTTTGTGTTGCAGCTCTTCTAATGCAGGCTGAGTGGGAGGCACTCTAGATGTCTCTGGCAAGATAGCTGAGTGTCGTGGCAGAGAGAAGAGAGGACCGAGGGTGAGAGGTTGGTCCTCACTTACCCTAAGCTCTGGATCTCGAGCCTCTACTCCATCCAATTCTCCTTCCGCCCATGAGCAATCGCGAGGGTCAAATTCTGGAACATCCCTTTCCTGTCTTGTTTCCACCTATGCATTTAGTGGGTGTTCCTCATCAAATAACTCATCAACATCAATTTGAGATGATAATGCTTCCCTCTCTGCAAAACGTTGCTCCCAATGACTACCTGCAAAAGTCATTAGCCTTGCCTCGCTCTTCTTTTGTCTATCTTTAATGCATTTCAGCTTCAACCTCATATTGTAGTGGCAATAGACCAACTTTTCTAGCCTAGTTGCACTCACCTGTTCCTCACTTTTGTGTGAATAAGTGAGAAAGTGCTCCAATTTCTCTCACACTGGCTAGATGAAGTGGTCTGACTGAGTACTCTAATAGCAATCCTTGCAAGTGGACTTCTTTGACCAGTCTTGTAGTCTAACATAACCCACCACTCACCTACAAAAAAAAAAAAAAACATACAATGAATTAGCACATAATACAAGTGATTTGTCATTTTGTTATGAAGTAAGCATGAGCTTAAGTCTGAAGGTTCTTACCCGGACCCATTCTGGTCACTGCTTCTTTAACATCATAATCTCTGTAGATGTCCAACTTCAGTTTAAATCTGTCCATCTACAGTATAATACAGTTGCTAAGTGTAACTTGTAAAGTATATAGAATACATGAAAATGGAATGAAGTTTTTAACTTGTATGTACCTCTAACATAGCTTCTATTCTTTCGTCCATGCTCCTAGATAATCTCCCGATAACATTGATTGTCCCCTGGAGCACCTCACCATCATTGTGAGGGGACTCACTATATTGATGCCTCGGGTTAAAGAAATACCCTATATGTACAAAACATGTCTAGTAAGTTAGAAATTCAATATGCATAATAAGAAATATGCACAATAAGATATAATACATTTACCTGCTGCATGTAATCATGGTGGAGTGTGGACTCCCATCTTGCATCAATAATCCTCCACCATTTTTGATATGCCTGCGGATGCTTCTCTCTCAACCTTTCCTTGGCTTTATCCATAGCCTCATATAAGTAAACCATGTCATTCTTGTCCTCTCCATCAACCATCCTCAGCACTTGTACAAGAGGCTCTATTAGCTTCAATAATAGTGGATTCTCTCCCAAAAACGATGGTCACTGACCAAGCAAGAAATCTCATGTGCCACAGTCTGGATTCCTCTCTCAATGTAGCCACATGTGCCAAGTACTCGGAACTGTGTATGAGAGTGCCCAACTCATGTCTAAACTGATGCAGACTCTCCAATGTAATAAATTGTGAGGCAAATCTTGTTGGGCCAGGACGAATTATGTCATGTCCATCTGTGCACTCTCTCATCATATGTAAGATTCTATTGTGTCCATAAATAAAAGTAGTAATCATTTGCGACTTGGACACCAAGTCATGCACATGTTTGTCTTTGCCAATATCCTCCATCATCAAGTCTAAGGAGTGGGCTGCACAAGGGACCCAATAAAGATGATGTCGTTTTACCATCAATTTTCTTCCAGCTGCCTTGTAACTTGGTTCATTATCAGTGACAACTTGGACTACATGTTCCTCGCCAATTTCATCAATCATCTCATCCATGAGCCTAAACAAGTAATTTGCATTTTTTATTTGTCCACTTGCATCTACAGATTTCATGAACACTGTACCCTCACTGCAATATACAAGAAAGTTAATCATGGACCTTCTTGTTGTTCCCGTCCATCCATCACACATAAGAGTACAACCTCTTGCCATCCTATATCTTTGAATGACGCCACCCAATCCTTTATCTCAGTCAATTCCTCTTCAAGATATTTGCCATAAATCTCCTTTGGTGTAGGAGCTTTCAAACCTGGGCCTGCCTCACCAACTGAATCTATCATCGTTTGGAAATAAGGACTAGATGCTGTATGGGCTGGGACCCCTGCATGCAAAAACCATTTTACAATGTTTTTAACTGCATGTTTAGCGGAAGCAGTTGTGGCCTTTACCCCTTTCATTGCATGCTTTATGCCAGGCTGTTTTGATGAAGATTTCCTTCCGAAAAATGTGTCAACCCCACTAGTTGGTCCCGTTCCCCTCATTGAACCACCTCTCCTGATAGGTGGTGCCGGTGGCCGTGTGACACTAGCCCCTGATGATGATCCTTCTCTTGTACTATGGAACCTCCGCATGTCACTTTCCAACATGGCAGCACGCCGACTCTGCCGTAGTCCTTCTCGCCATTCTCTCTCATTAGGTGAGAGATCCTCATAATCTGTATCATCTGAGTCCTCAACATCAACAGTTCTTGTAGCTGCCTTACTTTTTCCCTTCCCAGAAATCTCTTCATGCAGTTCTTGTTGATGTTGAATACGTATGCCTCTTTGTTGTTGTCTTCCAGCCATGTAGTCTTTCATCTCATTCACTAACTCCCGTGGACAATACTTGCATTTTACTACATTTGTTCCAATGCCTGCAATGTGTTGTTTTAGGCGGTATACACCTCCATTCATTTCCTTACCACAGTGGTTACACCGCACTCTCTTAGAGGCAGCATCAATAAGGACACCGTGTTTCCATCCAATGTCTACTTGTGGTTGCTCTTCCTCGTGTCCCTCATCAGCCATACTTGCTAATCCTATAACAAATTAAGAATACAAACACATTCATGTGTAAGTATAATTATAAACATAATTACATCTAATATTAACCCTAATTAGGGTGAAATTTAGAGATTTTCTCTAATTTCCCGAAATGAAATAGTTCCATTATCATAGAAAGGCATGATTAAGTCAATTAAGTGATTGGAACACTTAATTGATCTCTAATTGTGCTAATACAACATAAGCCCCAAATATCAAACCCTAATTAGCCAATTAGGGTGAAATTTGGAGATTTTGTCTAATTGACAAAATGTAAGGGAAGAATAAGAAGATATAAGAAGATTAAACATGTGTACATGTGTTTTCATTTTTTTCAGAATTTATAACTGAATTTTGAAATTAAAAAATGAAATATACCTTAAGAAGAACAACTTCTTCCTTACTTGAGTAAGATCTCTTGAGATCTACTCAAGAAGATCTCCCTTGGATGTGCTCCTTCTAACCTCTTTCAAACTTGAAAGAGAAGATAGGGTTTAGAAGAAAAAGTAGAAGAGGAAGGAGAAGAGGAAGAAGAAGAAGAAGAAGAAGAACAAGAAGAAGAAGAGGAGGAGGAGGAGGCCGGCTGGGGAGGACGCCGGCGGCGGTGGAGGAGGCCGGCGGCGGCGGTGGAGGAGGCAGCCCGAGCTGGGGGGGGAGGGGGAGCACCTTCCTTCCTTCCTAGGACACCAAAACCTGCATCTTTTGGTGTCCTCGGGTGGGAAGGGGCCGAAATAAGGGGGATCGACCGCGGATCGATCGGGATCGACCCTTATCGGGTCGGATCGACGCAGGATCGATCGATTCGACCCGATAAGGGTCGATCCGGCGCCTTAAGTTCAAATTTGAACTGAACCCGGCCGGATCGACTGAATCGAGCCGGGATCGATCGATCCCGGTTCGACTCGAGCGATCCAACTCAGATCCTACTGAGTTGGGTCGATCCAGCCGGAAATGTGGGGTTTTGGGGTTCTTCAAGGGGGAATCGACCCTTGGGGGGTCGATCCGATCGGGATCGAGTGATTCTGGCTCGATCCCGGCGATTCTTCCTTCCATGACGGGGGGTGGTTCTGCGTAGAACACCCCCTGCGGGGTGTTTTCGCGCTGGACACCCCCAGAGGGGGTGTTACCGCGCAGGACACCCCCCGCGGGGTGTTCCCGCGCCTGCCTCCCCCTGCAGGAGGCTCCCCTGCCATAGGACCCAAACAATTCTCATGAGTTTGGGTGATGATAGTTTATCTTTGACCAAATCCTGAGAACTCTCAAGCAGACTAAGTACTGTTAGTAGGAGAGTGACTCCCTTGGAAAAGTCATATGCACATTTGATTTTTTTTTTACCAAATTTTAGATTTTTAGTTTTCTATTGAGTTTATTTGAATTATGAAATTTTTAGATATGCCAATTATTGATGATTAGAAAGTCGTTATTTTGATGAAACCACCGAAATCTCGATTTTCTTCTTGGATGAGAGAGTTGACTTTTTATTTGTAAGAGATATGATTTTTCTGATATTTTTATTGGATTCAAATGGGGGGTACTTCCTTATTTACATGTAATATCTTAAGTAAATGAAACTAAAAGTAAATAAGGTATCATAATTATCGTTGCTTTGTACTGTAATGTGAACATATGTGCAACTAGACTATGGATATACCAAAAATGTGCAATTATTATATGTTTTTTAAAGAATTTTCTCTGATTTTTTCTTCATTTTTCTTCATTTTTTAACCTGGCCGATCCTGGATCGGCTAGATTCCCATAGAATCGGGCGGATCCTACGATCCGACCCGACTCGGATTGGGGTCAGCTGGGTCCGATCCAGCACCCCGATCCGACTTTGCCATCCATGGTCCAACACTGGATGAGGGGAAGTGATACCATATTTTGTGTTGTCGTGGGGTGCATTCGGGTTCCCCTTTCAATACATGTAGGTTCTTTATCTTTTGGTTCAACAGTTTGGTACAGATCACTTTCCAAAAACGTACACACAAAATACATCAAATGGATATTTGGCTTTGCACACTGGTTCACTAGTGTGATTTCCCATGCTCATCTGTATATGACAACTGTTCTATTTACTTAGACAAAATCCTTTGTGCTCTTTATGCATACTTTTTTTGGTACCCATCTTTCATGTCCTAGATCTTCATCATGACTGCCTCCTTTTGGCCATTGATTGGCATGCCTTGATCCTTTTTTGGTCAGAAATAATCACCTCAGATCTGCCTTGTCCGAAAGATTATTTGTCCGGGCCTACAATTCCAGCTTAATAAAAGTCATATTGTTAGACATTCTTTGTTGATAGCTTATCTTTATTCACCGTATATATTTTTGATTTGCACAGTTCTTTTTGTTGACAAAAATATAGAATCAAGTCAGTGTTATACCAGTTTTTGTGGTGTTTAACATTATTAATCACCTACCAATTTGACTTTCTGAAACTCTGCGGATTTATCTTAGAACAAATCACTTACACTTCCATGTTCTCTTTATTTCTTTTGTTTGACTTTTAGTAAACTGATTTTTGGTAAATTCATTGTTTGCTCTCTTTTGGTTCCAATACAAAGCTGAACCAATATGTTGAAGGCCGAGAAAGAGATATGCATCAGTTATGGTAATAAAGGAAATGAGGTACTTCAATTTCTGTGAGACCTTTCTTTTCCATCTGTGTTAGATATAGTAGCTTTGTCTTTATTTTTGTTAGTTCGGTGATTGTTAGCTTATTGTGTACGAGGGTACAACCTATTGTGTACCTCGGGTGAGAGTTAAGAACTCTCTTCCATCATTAGTCAATAATAATTCTCTGATTTTCCTGAAAAACAATCTGTATGAATATATCTTTTTGTGGAAGCTACATGTTTTTTGTTTGATTCTGTTTCTTTTACTTCCTGATTGGCTTGCAACATTTAGTCATCCCTTGTTTTCTTCTTTGAGTCAATTTACCTTGACTTGAATTTTTACTGGAGCAAGATACTGCATAAATATAATGAAAATAATCTATGTACATCTTTTTCGGTTTCCTTAAAATACAATGCTGATCAACCATTGGAATTAACATCTGTATGATGTAGAAAAATATTCTCTAACCTTGACATTAAAATGGAAAACATTTTGTTGTGAAAGGCAATGCTGACAGATTTTGTATGCCACTTTCCTTGCATACTTTTATGTATGGCTAGGCCATCTTATTTGTATCTGGCTTTAGGCTAAGATACTAAATTTGTGCCTGTAGGGGTGTTCATTAAATGGTCCAAACCGAAGGACCGAACAGAACCGACCCGACCGGTTCGGTTCTGTTCGGTTCGGTTTGAAGGGCCTCACAGTTCAGTTCGGTTTCACACTGTGAAACCAATATTAACCGAAAATATGTATATAAATAGTATAATATTTCACTAGAAAACCAATGGTGCAGTGGTTATTAGTGTGCTTCCTCCCATGGGGAGGTTGTGAGTTTGATACTCACAACCCCCTTAAATTTAACTTTTTCTTATTTTCAGTTCAAACTGAACCGGTTCGGTTCGGTTTGCCTCATAGTTCCGTTTGGTTTGGTTCGATTTTCTGAAAAAAAAGGGTCCAAATCGTACCGAACTGAACCGTGAACCATGGAAGGCAGGATCGGAATCGGGATTGGGATCGACCAGGCTTGATCCGATCCTGGATCGGATCGGATCAGATCGGATCGCAGGATCCGACGGATCCAAGGGAAGTCTGGCCGATCCTGGATCGGCCAGTCTATAAAATGGTTTTTTTTTTGAAAAAATTCAGGAAAAAACAGAAAAATTAAGAAAAAGTCTGATAAATTGAAAGAACTAATATTTGCATCAAAAATCAATTATACATGCATTCATAGTACATGAAACATGAAATTTAAGACATTGTGAATCAATACTACTAGAATAACACAAGAAAAGCAAAATATGTTAAATGTAACTTACATTTGATAGAAGACTAATAATCTTTCCATCCACTTCCAGACATAGATGAGTCACCATCATTTGGGTTTTGATAGCTATAACCAAAGAGAGAATTTGCTAAATCATGCATACCCATTTGAATCCCTCTTGGTGTAAATTGTTGACTTGAGCTTTCTCCAGATTGTGATGGAGCTGGACACCATATGCCAAGCGGTTTGTATGTACTTGTTGCTTCACTAGGGCCACTAGGCTCTTGTTCTTGTGAAGGCCAAGGTCCCCATCCTCCTTGTACTCCAAGAGGTGAGCTACTAATATCTGAGTACGATAAAAGTGGAGGCTGAAATGCAGGTATATGAGTAGACCCTGAACTATAGTTTGGCTCCCAAGATGGCCACTCATAGGCTGCATGATGTTGTTGTCCTTCATATCCCCCTTGTCCATGCCCTTGTCCTTCTCCTCCGCCTCCCTGATGTTCTGTTTCTGGTACATAACTTTCAGTAAGCCCTAGACCTGTGGCCCCAGTATATCCTGCATCTCCCTGGCCAACTCCTGTGGTGGCCCCAGTGGCAGCCCCATCATCATCATCATCATCATCATCACTACGAATTGGTTGCTGCACTTTTCTCTTTTTTTGCCTGGTATATGTTCTTTTTTCTAGCTCTATGGCTTTTGAACTCATCTCTTTTTGTGTTGCAGCTCTTCTTAATGCAGGCTGAGTGGGAGTCACTCTAGATGTCTCTGGCAAAATAGCTGAGTGTCGTGGCTGAGGGAATAAAGGTGGGTCCTCACTTACCCTAAGCTCTGGATCTCGAGCCTCTACTCCATCCATTCTCCTTCCGCCCATGAGCAATCGCGAGGGTCAAATTCTGGAACATCCCTTTCTTGTCTTGTTTCCACCTATGCATTTAGTGGGTGTTTCTCATCAAGCAACTCATCAACATCAATGGGAGGTGATAATGCTTCCCTCTCTGCAAAACGTTGCTCCCAATGACTACCTGCAAAAGTCATTAGCCTTGCCTCCTCCTCCTTTTTGTCTTTCTCTAATGCATTTGACTTTCAACTGCATATTGTAGTGGCAATAGACCAGCTTCTCTAGCCTAGTTGCACTCAACCTGTTTCTCACTTTTGTGTGAATAAGTGAGAAGTGCTCCAATTTCTCCCACGCTGGCTAGATGAAGTGGTTTGACTGAGTACTCTAATAGCAATTCTTGTAAGTGGATTTCTTTGACTAGTCTTATAGTCTAACATAACCCACCACTCACCTACATAAAAAAAAAACAATGAATTAGCACATAATGGTTGTGTATGCATGTTTTTTCATTTTTTTCAAAATTTTAACTAAATTACGAAATTAAAAAAAAAAATATACCTAAGAAGAAAAACTTCTCTCTTGTTTGAGTAAGATCTCTTGAGATCTAATCAAGAAGATCTCCCTTGGGTTTTGCCTTTGGATGTGCTCCTCTCTAACCTCTTTCCAACTTCAAAGGAACAAAGTGGAAGAAGAAAAGGAGGACAAGAGGAAGAAGAAGAAGAAGAAGAAGAAGAAGAAGAAGAAGAAGAAGAAGAAGAAGAGGAGGAGGAGGAGGCCGGCGGGGGAGGAGGCTGCCGGCGGTGGAGGAGGCTGGCAATGCTGGAGGAGGCCGGCGGCGGTCGAGGAGCAGGCTGGCGGAGCTGGGGGGAAGGGGGAGCACCCTTGCGTGTTTCCATGGATGAGAAAACAGGCAAAAAAAGGGGGGCTCGGGTGGGATCGCAGGGCTTAAGTAGGGTTGCAAACGAGCCAATACACTCGACAAGTAGCTCGAAGCTCGACTCGATAAAAGCTCGATTCTACTCGTTTATTAGACTAACGAGCCGAGCTTGAACAGAAAAATAAGCTCGGTTCATAAACGAGCAGAGCTTGAACAGATGTATGCTCGACTCGATTACGTTCGCGAGCAGCTCGTTAAAATACTCGATAAAATACTCGTTAAGATACTCGATAAATTACTCATTAATATACTCAAATTTATACTCATTAATATACTCAAATATAATAAATATGATAATATAAATATATTTCTTTATTTTTATAAAATCATTGTTAAAGTATAAACTATTTAAGAATGTAAAAGATTTAAAGACTAAATGTCAAAGATATATATACAAATCATATAATAAGATATATACATAAATAAGATATATACATAATCTTATGTTTAACTTAGATGTTCTTATATACATATGAGGTAAATTGGGGTTTAAAAGTCAAAACTAAAAGGTTTTTGGGTACCAGGGTGGCGATTGGGGAAAACATCTTTTCCCCTCCGCCACCATCTCTTCCGGTGCCGTTCAAGTGTGCAGTGGCCCGGACCTCCTGTCGGCGACGCTCTCCCTGAACCAGCCCACAGTGAGTGGCGCAGGAGGCCTCCGACACGTGACACCCGCAGTCCCCGCCTCTCCACGAGGCCCTCAAGAGCGGGCTTTGCAGGGAAAGCAGGAGGCCGCCGGCCCCGCCGCCAAGTCCTGGAGGTCAAAGAAGGGATGCCTGCCCGGCGTGGACGCGTCGGACGCCACCTTGCCTCCCGGAGGTCGACGACCAGCTCGTGGGTCACGCCGTCGGCTCCCACGGTCCACCCCGCCCCACCCTTCCATTTGCCTGCCATGGCCGGCAAAGTATCCCATATCGGATACGAGGTTTAATCGGGGTATTTAGTCTTTATAAAATGACCCCAGCCGCGTTGAAAACTTCGTACAAAAATTTCTCAGCCCAGCACCTGTTTGAGCGAGCACGAGTTCGAATGAGTTAATCGGGCGGCTTAACGAGCCGAGCTCGAACATGAAAATTTTTTAACGAGCCGAGCTCGAACAGATGTTGTGAAAGCTCGCGAGTATCGAGCTCGAGTCTGAACATAATATGAAGTGTGCGAGCCGAACTCGAGCAGAGTGATACTCGACTCGGCTCGGATCGTTTGCAGCCCTAGGCTTAAGGGGGATCCGCCTGGGATCGACCCTTATCGGGTCGGATCGAACAGGGATCCAGCGATTAAGCCCGATAAGGGGTCGATCCGACGGGCAAAGTCCAAATTTGAACTTAAAACCCGCCGGATCAACAGAATCGCGAATGGATCGATCGATCCATGCGCGACTCGCGCGATCCAACTCGGATCCAGGCGAGTTGGGTCGATCCACCCTCAAAAGAGGGATTTGGGGGGACTTCCGCCCGGAATCGAATCCCTGGGCGTCGATCCGATCCAGGATCGATCGATTCCTGGTCGATCCGGGCGATTCTGCCTTCCATGCCGTGAATAGCCCTAGCCTTTTGATTTTTTACATTCCCTTCTTAACCAAGAAAAAAAGAATGAATCACTAAAACCTCTATGACGGAGCATATATTCATAAGGAGTCTGGGAACATTTCCTAATATGTTTTCTACACTAAAATATATCTAACAATGATAGTAAAACTATGAATCCATTTGGTATAATGACTCGTAATTCTTAGGGAAAGTTTACTCTTTACCAGTCTCTCTCATGAAAAGATCCAACCTTGTTTCTTTTCTAAGAGAACATGCATCTTGCCCAATCTCCCCATCTCATAACATCCTTGCTCTAAATGGATCTGGCTTCTCTTCTTGATGAGGGATGATGACCTAGACTCTAAAATTGAGGAATGGATGGTTGGTGATTAAGAAACCACCTTGGCTAACTAGCGCACAACCAACCAATGATACGACCAACTCATGGCGGATAGGAAAGCTCATTGACTTGGGCTTTAATGTAGACGTCACTCTATGGCAATCGTCAACAAATGCAGATAAGATGAATAAATAAAGAAAAACGATGGGATTTTGGATGCATACCTAATTACCGGAAATGACGACAAAACGAAATTACTACAGTAGGAATTTGATTTACAATTCTTAAGGGGTAGATTACAAGAGTGGGAGGGGAGGAATATTAGGAGAAGAGGAAGATAGCATAACACGGCTGTGAACAATGGGATGTCGGGGTGACTAACAGCCTAGGGGTGTGTGGGTAGGGTGGTGAGTACTGGTGCATTGGCCGCAAGTTGTCAGAGTGCTGGGCAGGGCTACAATGGGTCCACTATGAAGCACAACATGCAGGATTGCAGCTGTTCACATTGGAGAGGGTCACAAGCATGGAAAGTGGGGTCTACCTTATGCCAGTGATGGGGTGAACGGGTGCATGCTTGCACCGGGTTACCGAGTGATGGGCCATGTATGCTGCCATAACTATCCTTCACATTGCTATCTGGTTGGAGAAGAAAGGAGAAGTAGAGAGATAAATGAGAGAACATGAGGCAGAAAGAAGGGAGAGAGTAGAACGCAGAGGATGGGTGATAGCTGTAGTATGGGCCTCTCACCTTGCTTCCTCTTGGGGTGCCTCTGTTCCCTCTCCGAGATACCTTGGGTTTTACGAAATTTCAAAACTTTTCATTGATATTTTGTGTTTCTCTCTCTAGCCTTTTCTAAAGAGAAAGGTCCTATAGGTTTTGGGAGGGCCATGATTTTTCAGGGCGGCCCATCCCCGTCGGCAGGGATGAGCATAGACCAGGGGAGTGGCGTCCGACGACGGTGCCCATATGCTTTGGGTGCAGTCAGCGGGGGCACATTCGGAGGTTCTGCAAGGGTTGTCCCGTTGCCGACCACTGGTCGGTGGTTCCCTTATTTGGCCAGTCCTTTGCTCTAGTGGTGAGAAGTGACCCTCTCCTCGTTCGCCATCATGGCCCACTAGTGGGAGCAGGAGATGGTGTAACGAAGGGGAATTCCCATTGGAGCATCCAGGGCTTACCATATCAGATCTCGGTTTCGTCTTAGGGGGGGGATCAAGAGGAGATCTCGGTAAAATCTCGAGAGATTAGGATAGCATTAGAAAAAAAGATATGCACAAACATATATGACAACAATATGATAATTTTTAAGGAACATAAATAATTGCATACATTCTCAATCATGGATCACATAGGTTCACATATATTATACAACAAAGTACATAAAAAGAAAGTTGGTACATTCCTATGATAAAGAGATGAATGGTGAACATAACCAATATCATTTGACGTCATAATTCTGCAAAATCTCATAGTGAACATAAAAAAATACAAAAAAGGCAATCATTATTACATTGAGACACACTCCATTCAAATAGTAATGAAGAAGCTAGATAAAAAACATAAATATATTAATAAAAAAGACACAAATTGAATAACACAATAAATAAAACTAGAAATAAAAATTTTTATTACAGTGGGCGGGTACTGGATGGGCTGATTTCACTCCCAAATGGCCGGGCGTGCTAATCGGCCTGTTGGATTATTGAGGAGCCACATTGGGGACTAAAGACAGCCCTGCTGGGGCTTGGGCTTTCCTCCTGCGATATAGTATTGTTGGGAGAGGAGAATGAGATATAGAAGGGAGAGAAAGAGGGAGTCGGTAGGGAGAAGGAGAGAGGAAGAACAGGGCGTCGACCGTGGTGGTAGAGGCCCGAGGAGGGCAGGGAAGGGGGGGTGGCGAAGGGGTCTCGTAGTAGGGATAGAGGAAGGGAAGCTCGCAGTCTAGCGGGCTGGGGTCATGCAACTGTAATGGACGGCGTGGCCGGAGCAGTGAGGCTGACTGCGGACAGAGTAGAGACGGAGAGGAGAAGATATAGACAGGGAGACCTAGAGGGAGATGGGGTCCGAGTGAGAGGTGCACCTTCCAAGACGGCGGCTAGAAGTCGAAGGTGGTCGAGGGCAGGACCACTGGACTAGTCAAGCCATCGTAGCGACGGTGCACCTTAAAGCGGTCGACAGGGCTGGGAGCTACAACAACGGCTTAGGGAGGCCATAGAGTGAGTAGAGAGTGGGCGAGAGGGGTGTAGGGAGGGGAAAGGGATTCGAGATGTGGGTTGCTCTCTGTAGCATTTTAGTTTTAACATAAAAAATATTTAATCAATACTAGTGGGGTCGCGCTAGGGCCATTCACTTAAAAAAAAAAAAAAACATGCCTGTGACCCCAGATAGAGAAGTCACGGGCCCAAATTTTGGCACCGAAAGGTGTCGACCATGCAGGGGACTTTTTGCTAGCCCATTTTTGGCATCTTGTTTCTGGGGGACTCGCCGAGATTCTTACGAGATCTCGCGAGATATATTGCATTCCATGGGAGGAGCATCTGTAGGGGGTGCATGGACTGGATGGCTTGTTGTATGGTTGCAACAGTCATCGAGGACTCGATGGAGGCAGTGGATCTTCATTCTTTAGCGCAGGCTCAAGGAGGTGACTGGGATACTTGGGAGGTGCGAGGGATCACTATTGATTCGTTGTTGGTGGTGGGGAAGGCTACATAGGAATTAGCAAGCTTGGTTGTTGTGGGCCTCTTGGAGGTGGAGGGGTCAATCATCAAGTTGCAGTGTTGGAAGAAGTGGAGAGGGGCTTTTACTAATCCCTCGTTGAGGAGTTGCACAGTAGTTTTAGAAGTTGTTCCCCTGTTCCTCTGTGATGAAGGGGACGTAGGCTTCTTGGTTTGTAGCTTTGAGAAGGTCAAGGGGGTTCCTTGCGCTTCCATCCAATGGGACCCATGATGGCAATCGCGGTGGAGTTGCAGGTGGCCACTTCGGCAGTCATCCCCTCGGTGTTGACGATGTAGGTTGAGGGCGCCAAAGCTGTCATCCGAGTATGGGTGTAAAGAAATAGTGCAGGGGGGCCGCGCAAAACTTTGGACTTCAATGGGGAGGCCAAAGGAAGAAAGACGTACGTCACTTTCAACTGAGCACGAGCAATTCGAATTTGAACCCGGCTGGCTTGCCCGAGGCTCAGAAGGACGGACCTAGGCCGGTTCGGGGGGCTGAGAAGGGGGCGTGGCCTTCTCCAGTTCAGACTACCGGATTGCATTCCTTGGATCGACCTTTACTTGATAATGGGATAGATCCTGTTATTAGGGTGGAGAGTCCTATGAGACATTTTCTTCCCCGCTCATCTTCTGGGAGGGTGAAAGATTTGGTCTTCTCACATCGGGTGACTGTTCCCCGTTCAAGTCCTTGAAGGTTGCTTCCTCCGTATTGGTTGTAGCAGCATCTACGACTGTGGCTTACCCCTGCCAAGCAAGGTCTCACTTTCGAAGGAGTGACTTTCACGACACCCTATCGGAGGGCCTCCTTTCTTTGGTGCCGGCAGCAGGAGGGGTTGTTCTTAGCGATCGTCAGCTTTTTGCTGTTCAACCGAGGGGCCTTCAAAATGATGAGCTTTTGCAGGCAGTTGTTTAGAATTGCCATCACGTCCAAGATGCTATGGCGGTGTAGGGTGCGGTGCAGCCATTCAAGGATGCTAGTGAAGGTCTAGGGTGTTTCCGGAGGGCTCAGAGCCGTTAATGGAATCCCTTTTATCTCGGATGCAATCCCAGGAATCTATTGACTTAGATGGGGGTGTGTTGACATAAAAAATTAACAAAGAAAAATCCTCGGAAAAATACCTCCCAGAAGGAGCCTTGCGCACTGCAGCCAGGACACCCCCAGCGGGGTGTTCCTGCACAGGGCCACCCTCCACTGGGGTGTTCCTGCTGCCAGGGACACCCCCAGCGGGGTGTTCTTGCGCAGAACACCCCCCCACGGGGTGTTTCTGCACAGGACACCCCTAGCGGGGTGTTCTGCCCCTTTTCCCTCCTTGGCACCCCTATAAATAGAGGGCTAAGGGCCATGAAGAAGGGGGGCTTGTGGACACGGGAATTTTCTTCGTCATCATCTCTCTTTCTTGACTTGTTAAAGATATGTTTCGTTCATTTGTTTGTATTTTGACTTGGTATATGCGGGGCGTGCCAGCCTGCCTATCAGGCAGAAGTAAGGGTCTGCGTAATGTAGAAAAAGATTTTTTTGTATATATCCGTGAAACAGATGAGTGCGCCGTGTTTAATCTGAACTTCATTGATTCCGTGCCTTTTAATCATCAGGCGATTAGGGTGGCGTGTGCTGGACCCCTATTTCCATCGATCGGAATCGATGTTACATTTACATCGAGTTAAAAGCTTTAGATGTCATATTAACACCAGTTTCAACTCGAATACCATTTCATAGTATGGGCTAGAATATATGCATCCATAAGAAATCCTGATACAATATTTTCCTTTTTTTGTTTGCTTTGAAGAAAACAAGTTTTTGGTTTGAAAATGGAATTATCTTTTTTGAAAGAAACATTTATGGTTCATAAGGGAGTATGAACTTCCTTTGCGGAACTTGTCATATGGTTTATTATGGGCAAAAAATATGCCCGTGCCAGCAAAATTATCTTATGAGTATATACTCATTTCCGGGGGCAAGATCTCCGTTTAAAGGAGTCTCCCACATATGCATGTGAAAGTATGAGTATATTTCTGATGAGGACTTCATCGGGATTGAATTACTCCCCAAGGATATACTCGTATGAACGAAACTTTTATGAATATGCGAATATCTTCCGGGATTCCCATTTGAATAGGTTTTCCCTTTGGAAATGCATGCGCATAAGCATATGGTTATAGGCATATGAGTAAATCCTCGGATAGAATTCCTGTTTAAACAGAATCCCCTTGAGAAAATATATTCACATGAACATGAATTTATATGGATATGTTCTCGGGTCGAACCCCCACGTAGGTAAGAGTTCATCCTAAGAATCATGCACATATGAACATAAGAACGTGGTTATATGAGTATTTACTTGGGCAGAATCTCTGCTTAAACAGAATCTCCTCAAGTAAATATATTCATATAAGCATGAAATTATGACCATATGAATATGTCCTTGGGTAGAATCCCTGTTTGGGTAGAGTCTCCTCAGGGCAACATATACATATAAATACAATGGCATCTAAATGCGCATGCCCATAGAGACTTGCTCGATATGGAGGCATTTAGAGCACAAATATACAAGGGTATTTAAATACCGTATGTCCATAGAGACTTGCTCGTATGGACAGTATTTAAATCCCAGAGAATCCTCACAGAGACTTGCTCGATGTGGGATATGAGATATACAAATATACAATGCATCTAAATGCACTCATACCCATAGAGACATGCTCGTACGGAGGCATTTAGGGCATGAACATACAAAGGACATTTAGATATCGGGAACCACGAAGTGATATGCATCGTGGGCGATATCTAACCCTGTAGAGCACAAATATACAAATGCACCTAAATGCGCTCATACCCATAGAGACATGCTCATATGGAGGCATTTAGAGCATTAATCCTCGCCACGGATGAGATATAAATATACAAATGCACCTAAATGCACTCATACCCATAGAGACATGCTCATATGGAGGCATTTAGGGCATGAATCCTCGCCAAGGAGGGGACGAAGGAGATGTTGATGCCGAATACAATGGCGATCTCCCCCTCCCTTCTTCATTGTTGAATATCTTTCACCCCATATCAAGTAAGAGATGGGGGTATACCTTCACGCCAAACCAACAGATTGGAAGCACAAGTGGAAGGGGATTGGAGAAAGGGGACTTTGCTATTTTCTGAATGCTCAGAACACAAAAAGGAAACTTTACAAGGCCTTGTGGACTGATATCTCCAGGGGTTTGAACAGCAAAAAGGGGGAGTTTCTATGGGGCTTGTTGCCTCTCCCTTTGGGGCTGGTTTATGAGGATTTTTTGGGGACTGTTTTTGCAGGGGTTTGGGGCTGCAAAACCAGGGATTGAGGGCAGCATATAGGGGCTTATGGAGCTGGCTGGCCTCTCCTTGGATGGAGGGGGTTGCCCCCCTTATATAGGGGGCGGACTCCCCTCCCCTTCCTGCTGGCTGAGCAGTAGAAGGAGAGGGGAAAGTCCCCTTTTAGTTGGGGGGGGGGGGGGAAGCCCCTCCAACCGTTTTAATATTAAAACGGTTGGGGGGGGGGGTCTCCCCATCCTGTTAAAAGGGCAGAAAATAAAAAGGTGGGGAGGGGTCTCCCCATCCTGTTAAAAAGGAAGAAAATAAAAAGGTGGGGAGGGGTCTTGCCTATAAATAGGCCATTACATGCCCCATTTGAGGGGTACCCAATTTGCTAGAGTTTCTGCTTCCTGGTTGAAGCTTGACTTGGCGAGGATTTGGATTTGCATCCTTGGAGCTTCCGTCGCCGAGTTGTTCTTGTGCTTGTACTTGTACTTGTACTTCATACTTGGTCTTTACGGACCTCGTATCGTCATATTTCTTCCATGCTGCGATCTGTGTGGAGTGCCATTCCATCTCGAATTTTGGCCTTCTTGGAGGGCTTAATGCCAATGGCATTTATAGGCTTTCTCCCTGGCTTGGAGAGGGACCTTAGTTCCACCTTTTAACTTGCTTTAAAGGCATGAATTACTTTGTCTTCAAGACATTTCTTTTTTACGTCGCCTTCAAGGTGCAAGATGCTTTGTTTTCAAGTTATGAATTACCCTGCCTTTAAGGTATGAATTACCTTGGCTTTAAGGTATGAATTACCTTGCCTCCAAGACATCCTTTAAGGGGTTTTAACCACTTAGTCCACTATAAATATATCCAAGGACTCCTTTCAGCTGGATATCCCTCATACCTTCAGTTCAGAAGGCCTTTCAGTCCAGAAATCCCTTCTAGTGGATATTCCACATATCTTAGCAATTCAGGAAGTCTTTCTAGTGGATATTCCACACATCTTCCATTCAGAAATTCTTTCTAGTGGATATTCCACACATCTTCCGGCCCCGGGCACTTCCTTTGGTAGATGTTTATCATATCTTTTTGGGGTTCAACAGGGCTTTTTCCTGAAGACCTTTTTCTGCAGACTTTTTCCTGCTGGTTTTTTGGGCTGGGAGATGAAGTCCCCCTCTTTGGGGGGGGGGGGGGGAATGTTTGTTCTTCATATGAAGACCCCCATATGGGTCCAAGTTTGTGTAAATCACACAAAGACCCCATGAGGAGATGGAGTTTGTGTATGTGTATAAAAGTACACATATGCCCTGCTGTCCGAAAAATTGCAGAAATACCTTGTTGTCCCGGAAAATTGCAGAAATACCCTGCTGTCTTGAAAAATTACAGGAATACGCCTGTTGTTCGAAAAATGTGGATATGTACCTGTGGCGGGGAAATGACAGAAATAGCCCGACGATTCGTGCCTTTTGTCTAACCCGTGGAGCGGACCCATGCCACTTCTATGAAGCGGCGTGCGCTCTCCTGGGTGTGACTTAAAGCCGACCACATTGGTAATTCTTGAAAAATGCCAACAAATGGCGGAGCAGTCCAAGCAGCCGACAAATGGCAGGAGTATCGGGAAAAGTCAATCATGACGGAAATATCCGGAACCACTCGAAAAGTCAAGAAATGACCGAGAGACCTGGCTCATGGTTTGCACGACCCGGTTGGAGCGGGAACCCACGCCTTTTCTATGAAACGACGTGCGCTCTCTTAGGCCCGGCTTACGCAGGCCGCTGTTGGAAACAAAAAAGGCAAATATGAATGTAGTGACATTCACCTGTGGACAACTACTCAGTTAGCTAGCCTGTGAAAAGGAGAGGGCTACTTAACCGGAGTTGCAAACTACCGGTAAAATGTGTTGACCTCACCTAACCGGTTAAAAGTCCCACCTAACCGTTTAAACGGCTTGATTAAGAGGTCAAAACAGTTATGATTAGGGTGACCCCAAGGTTACTTAAGTCATACTTGATCCGAGCATTCAAGCTCTCAAGTATTGTCAAGCACCCCAGCAAGTGGGAGATGCGCCGAGAATAACTCCGGATAAAAATACGGCACGAAAAAATTCCGGTATTACGAGGTCTACAAGACCAAGATCTTACAAGAACAAGTCCGCCACGAAGGCTCCAAAGACTTGCAATTGATTCTCCGTCCGGGACGGCAGAACTTCCGACAAAATGTACGAATGGCACGACGGAATGGCACGGGCTTCTCCAAAGGGCAAGACCCCTTCAAATGAAGGGAGGGTGGTCTATTTATAGATTTTTTTGCCCCCTCCCCTAAACCGATGTGAATACCATCGGTTTAGGGGTTTTTCCCCCTAACCGATGAGCGCCATCGTTAAGGGGGGTTTTCCCCCTTACCCGATGGAAGCTCCATCGGTTGGAAGGGGAATCCCCTCCAACCGATGGTACTTCCATCGGTTAGAGGGGATTCCCCTCTAACCGATGGAAGCTCCATCGTTTAGGGAGTTCTCCCCTAAACCGATGGATGTTCCATCGGCTAGGGGGATTCCCCCCAAACCGATGGAACCTCCATCGGTTAGGGGGGTTTTCCCCTCTAACCGATGGAGGTCCATCGGTTAGGGGGGATTCCCCCTAAACCGATGGAACCCCCATCGGTTAAGGGGTTCCCCTTTCAAAAAAAAGAGAAACAGAAAAATAAAGAAACAGAAAAAAGACAAAAAAAAAAACAGAGAAACCAGAAAAAAAAAAAATATAGGAAACAGAAAAAAAAAAAAAAAGGGAAAAGCCCTAACCGATGGTACCCCATCGGTTAGAGGGCCTTTAACCCTCTAACCGATGGGAGTCTCATCGGTTAGAGAGTTTTTTTTTCTTTAACCGATGAGAGTCTCATCGGTTAGAGGGAATTTTCCCTCTAACCGATGGAACTCCCCATCGGTTTAAAACCCCCCACCCTGTAAGGGGTGCCTTCCCCTATAAAAGGCACCCCCTTCCCCATGAAAAAAAAGGTCCGCTCTCCGGTCCCTCTGGCTCCCGCTTCCATTCCCCGGATCCCCCCATTCTCCATGTAAAAGGCCCGGCTCTTTAGCCCTCCTCTTTCTTGAAGGAAATAGAAATTTCCAAATCCATTTTCAATCTCGTTCCTTTGTTGAGCCCAGGTACGCCATCGGAAACTTCATCGGCTAAAAGTCCGCAAATAGCGGCACTGGCCCTCACAGGCTATAGGTTCTAAATACCGTCCATTACGGACAATATTGGTAATTTAGATACCTTTGTTATTTATGCCACCTCCCATCGAGTTTTAAACTCTCCGGGATGGTGTGTTTGTGCTATATGCATATGTTTTCTTAGAGGAGACTCTGCCCAGGTGAGATTCGCTCGAGAACGTATTCATATATTCACAGATTCGTATTTTTATATATGCTTTCTAGGGAAACTCTGCCCAAGTGAGATTTGCCTAAGAACATATCTATAAAGTTCAAATCGTGTGTATATTTATATGTTTCTTAGGAGATTCTACCCAAGTGGAGATTCGCCCGAGAACATGTTTGTATATTCACAAATTTGTATTTTTATATGCATGTTTCTTAGGAAACTCTGCCCAAGTGGAGATTCCGTCTAAGACATATTTATAAAACTCAATTTGTGCCTATGCACATATGTTTTGGAAGAAAACCCTGCCTATGTCAGAGTTTTCCCTCTAAAACATATCAATATAATCACAAACTTTGTATTCATATACGTGTTTCCAAGAGGAACTCTGCCCAATGCAGTTTCCGCCCACGGGCATGTTTATATAATCATAAATTCGCAATTATATCGTATACCTCTCAAAAGGGATTCTCATATGCAGATGGTACCTTTTACCGATACTCCATTCAAACAGAGATCCGGTGAGAAAATATGCATAAACTGCATTTGTGTTTATACACACATACTTTCTTAAGGCAAAATCCCTCCGGGCAAAGATTCCTTTGGGGACACATGGTATAAGTACATGTTCATATGCATATATCTTCGTGAGGGCTTCCGCATAAGCGGAAACTCTGCCAAAATAAATTTATGGAAATTGTGATAATATACACACATCCAATAAAAAGAGACATACCCGAAACCTATGACAGACCCGAACTGTGACAGGACCGAACTTTGACAGACCCGAACTGTGTATAGGACCCGCCTGTGCTCAGATACTCCCAAGAGGCAGAATTTTACTCACAAGAACTGTGTTCTATGACAATTCCAGAAAGGAACTTCAAATTGCACGAACGTCCATGAGATATGTGCATACGTTCTCCGAAAATCATATCTCTACAAATAAAGAAAAATGAATAATGATGAATGAATGATTGAACGAGGAGAAAGGAAAAAATTTCTCCTCAGTCAACTTCATTTAAACATTACGGACTTCATTGAAAAAGGATGTTTTTAAAAAAGATACACGTCTAAAAAGAAAGGTTGAATTATCAACTCTTCTAATACAAAATTGCTACTTCTAAATCATGACTTCCCCAAGTTCAGAATCAAATGCACGGCTATGTCCCGTCTGCATAATAACCTCAGGTTTTCCAAAATACAACCTTAACCAAGGTTTGGCGCATCCCCGATTCGGACCGGATCGGGATTTTCCTGATCCGATCCGATTCGGGCGGATCGAACCGATCCGGTTCGATCCGCTTGGATTCGGCCAGAACCCTTATTTATGACCATTTTATGGCCGATTCCATTGAATCTGGCCTTTTTTGAATGATTGTGTGGTTTAGGCCTCTTGTACATATGTTTCATCATATTCCATGAGATTTATATCATGTAATTGGTATAAAAACATTTATTTTCAATGAAATAAAGCATTAGAAGAGTGAAAAAAATTGAAACTCATTAATTGAAAGATATTTACATTGCACAAAGTCAATACAACTATCAAACTCTAAATTCCAATAAAAATACAATGACTTACTCTAATATCCCCAATGCCCTTGTTGATATGGATCATATGCATTCCATTGGGATTGGCTAGGCATGGATTCGGACTCATCTGACTCTGAGGGGAGCTCCCCAATAAGATGATGACCTTTCGTTCTTGACACAAAACCACGAAACTCATCCCATGTCATCATGCTATGGTATCTCTGCCGAAACTGACTGAGATAATGGTCCCACACTTGACAGCCGGGACGGACTACCCCCAGTTGTGCCATCTGTACATCCTCCTCAGGAACAAAAACTTGGACTGGAATAGGAATAGAATATGCAGGAGGAGGATGCATATATGGAGATGGACCAAGGTAGCCTGTTGTGGCAGTGTACCCACTGTACGGTCCGTACCCACTAGAGTAGTCTGTGCTAGTGGAGTCGGGCTGGTAGCTATGACCGCCATAGGATCCAGCAGACTCATGTGTACTCATCCTCTCAAAGTCTGATAACATAGTGTCATAACTATGGGAATCCACTGGTTCACCTCTTCCTTCACTGCCAGGTGGAAACCTTTGCCTTCTATTGTACCGAAGTGGGGCACCATGACTGCTATCTTGTGTTGCACCCCCATAAAATTGCTCCTCTGTGAATGCCATGCCACCTCCTCCTCCCTCACCACCCTCACCTCCTCCTCCGCCCTGACCATCGTTACCACCTCCACCGTCCACCATCGTTACCACCTCCACCGTCCACCCCGTCACCAGCATCTGAAGAACCACCTGCAAAGGCAATATCATTTGAACATTAGTTAGAACAAATACAAAATTACAAATACATTTTGAGGTAATTTTTAATACAAAATGATGGCCTACCAGTAGTCATCGAATCATGGGAGGCCTATTGGGCAATCGGGTGAATCCAATGGAGACGGTGTCTCATCATCTGCATTTGGATCCAAAGTCTCTGCATCGGCAATGTCAAGTGGATCTTCAACAACGGTAGCACCTTTCTTGCCTTTCTTGGATCCCCAACCAGAAAACCAACCCTTCTTTTTTTGTGCTGGGACGGGAGGTGGCTCTCGTATAACAACTCCTTTACTTGGCCGGGACTCTGTTGCACCAGTTTTTTTTCTGCGGGATTCTGTTGCTATTTGCTTCCCTTTTGCCAATTGAGATGATGTGGGAGCCCTTGTAGATTGTGAGGGAGGCGCATCCTGGGTAGATAAGCCTCTCCTTCTAGATTGTGTGCGGGGGAGGCCTTCCATCAACCTATCAAATCATCATCATCATCATTACCTCCTCCTCTACCTGCAATAACCCCCAACATTATACATTAGGAAGTTAGCATAAATGCAACTGATAAAACATGTAAGATGAAAGAAAGAAATGACTCTCCCACCTGCAGTACGCGTCACATGCTCTACTTGTATGTCCGCAAGAAGATCCACCTCAGCCTCTGGATCCATCTCATAACGAGGGGAATATGGCTGTCCCACATTCCCACGATCTCCCTCCTCCTCTGCTGTTGCTTCTGCTACTGCCCTTGCCAGAAAGTGTTAGGGCGAGGTGGATCTTCAGGGTCGTCTGCCTCCTCATCTAACTCATACTCCCCTCGCTCTGTTGTTGCTCGTGCAACCCATGCAACCATTGGGTCTTCTTCATCTCGTAGAAATCCAACATCAATTGGATCATACTCTACGTCCCCACGCTTCTTTGGATCTTCTGTAAGATGTTTGACCCTCAGCCTCATATTATAGTGGACGTACACCAATTGGTCCAAACGCCTATATGAGAGACGATTCCGCACTTTGGTGTGTATCAATGCAAATGTACTCCAGTTCCTCTCACATCCACTAGATGAGGAAGTCTGCGATAAGACCTTCACTGCAATTTTCCTCAATGTTGGCGCGGAATGCCCAAAGTTGAACCACCAATCAGCTGCATCCAAATTCAATTATGTCAATCAGATGTCAACCATCAAGTTGCAATGATAAAAAATGTAAATGGGAAGCATATTACCGCCGTCTACACGCTCCCGACCAGCAATGGCAGATGGCTCAGCAAAGGTCCCAGTGGCTTCCCGAAAACGCTTCATCTGCATAGCATAAATTTATCATCAACTCCTATGAACTTCAAGTATTTGATTTAACTTTGGATGGAAGTTGATAATCCTATACTTGCCTCATCAATGGCATCTGCCGCTAGCACAGGACTTCTTGACAATCTCTCAACCACCCTTGCAAAGGCAGCCGTCAAATCATCATCATATGCTAGCTCGTGTGCGTAATGGTATGCAGGGTGGAGATAGTATGCTGCAATTGAATAAAATACCATCATCAATACAATAAATAATAGATTATTACAGAAATATGATTTATTTCCTTACCCGCCATATGGAGATCTCTACTCATCTGCCGGTCCCATCTATCGTCAACAACATCCAAAACCAAGTGTGCATGCCGAGGTGAGACTTCACGGATCTTTTTCCTCGCGGCTTCAAGCTTTGCATATACCAATCCTATAGATGGTCTCCTATCCCCATCCACCACCCTCAACACCTCATATAGAGGTTCAATGATCTGTACCAGCTTGAAGACCCGATCCCAAAAATTGGAGCTGTTGACGATGCCTTCCACCTCCTTTCCATCAGATGTACTAGCAAAATTACTCTGCAACCATTTATCACCCCTGAACATGCGTTTCAATCCATCCTTGTGCTTCAGTAGACTCTGTAGTGCCACAAAATTTGTTGCAAAGCGGGTGACACCGGGCCTCAACAACTCTCCACCAGTGGACTCTCTCATCCACGCCAACACCAGATGATGATTGTAGATGAAACGTGTTATCTTCTGTCCTGCATCCACCACCATTTTCACAGGTTGCAGTGTCCCAATTTCTTTAAGCATTAAATCAACACAGTGGGCAGCACATGGGGTCCAGTATAGATGAGGATAGATATTCATCAACTCCTCCCCTGCTTTCTTGTACGCAGCTCCATTATCCGTGACCACCTGCACAATATATTGCTCCCCAATCTCCCCAACCACCTCTCGCATCAAACCCAAAATGTATTCATAGTTGTGTACATGCTCGGATGCGTCAACTGATTTGTGATAGAAGACTTGTCTATCACAATACACTAGGAAGTTGATGAGGCTGCTCCTGGTGATGCCCGACCAACCATCACACATGATGGTGACACCATACTTCTCCCATTTCTTCTTAAATCCGTCTATGTAAGACTTTATCTCATCAACTTCCTCCTGCAGATATTTCCCTGCCAAGTCCCTAGCTGTAGGAGGCTGCACATGTAGGCCTCCACGTTGAACCTCCTGTATTGCAGTTTTATAATAGGGACTGTTCGCTGCATTAAATGGTAACCCTGTATGGTGCCACCACTTTGCAATTGCTCTCCCCACCTTGTATTTCGGCCCCTGCTGGTTGTATGAATCATCAATCCTAGTCTGCTTGCCATGCTCCCTAGGATACACATAAGGGTCCACATCCTCAATTTGCACACCTGTGGGTCTCTTGCTATGCCTGCCTTCTTCTGGTACTTGTGTGGGAGGGGGTCGAGTGAAATAATCTCCCACATTTGAAAATCGACGGGAGCCACTGCCACCTACCGCTGAGCCACTGCCACTGCCACTGCCAACCTCATGCTGAGCTCATGAAAACTCATTCTGTGCCCTGCCCTTTGATCAGCTTCCCATGCCTCAGCCCTGCTATGTGCTCTGGCTAGCCTTTCCTGCACATCAGGATCAGGAACATATTCTGCATACATTTGAACTTCATCATCATCATCTTCATCTCTTTGTCTTCCTGATATAATCCTCTCTGCTATCTCCTTATCTGCCTTCTTTCTTGCTGTCTCAGTTCGAACTTGCTTAATGTGTTCACTCATAGCCTTCTTGACTTCTTTGGCACCGATTTACACCCCTGCACGTCATGGTACCCTGCTAGTCGACCACCAGCAAGGTGCTTCTTCAAACGGGAGACCCCACCTCCTTGTCCCACAAAACCACAATAATTGCACTTAAAGTTGTGCCTATTCTCCAACATGATGCCATGCTGCCACCCAATATCATCAGAACCTCTTTTCGGTGCCATCTACAATGACAAAAAATAAATAATAAATTAACAGTAAATTAAATTAAATTTCAGAATTTGAACACTAAAAGAAAGTATTCTTACTTCTTAATTGTTATATGATATTTTTTTTATATACATGAACACATGATCACAGAAATCCATTCACACATGCATATATATTTTCTGTAATTTCACATTTTATTTTAAAATACTTCTTATTAATCTAAGATATAAATTAATTATTGCTCAACTTCTTATTTAATCAACTTCTAATCATGATGTACAAGTTATACAACACATTTCTATCAATTTTTGGTTGTTTACACTTTTTAAGATTTATAAAATTATTATTCAAATTTTAATATAATTATTAATTATTTATGAACATTAATTAATTATACCTAAACTTCTTATAGAATCAAGTTCTAACCATGATATAGAACTTATAGAACACCTTCCTATCATTTTTTGATTGTTTAAATTTTTTTAAGATTTTTAAATTATTTTTCAGAAAATCATATTTTAGGGAAAATCATCAAATCTACATGAAAACCTTGTAGATCTTGATGAGAAATGGTTGCAAGTGAACATCAATCCCTTGCAACATCATTTCCTAACAAGATCTAACCCATACACCAAGAAAAGAACAGAAAAATGAAGAAATAAGGTTGCTTACCTTGAAAACCCTGTAGAACCTTCAAAAAACTTGAAGAACAAGGCTTCAAAGCTTCCAAATCCACCTCCAAATGGACACAAATTCACTTAGGAAGCCTCCTCCTGTGGATTTGCACCTAAATCTAGGTTTTTCTCTTCAAAAAACTGCAAACGGGGGGGGGGGGGAGAAAGGGGCCTGCGGTTTCCTGCGCTGCGAATGGGACTGTTCAGTCCCGATACGCAGCGCATCGCCGACACCCTTTAAGGGGTCGGGCGGATCGCGCCCGATGCGACAGTGCCGGGCCGGATCGCATCGCATCGGGCTCGATCCGCCTGCTAAGAAAGGATCCGGGCGCATCGGCGAGTCGCGCATCGGATCCTCCCTGATCCGATGCGATTCGGGGGGATCGGCCCGGCTCGATCCGGCGCGCCAAACCTTGCTTCAAACAACATCTTTCTCCTCAAAAAAAAAAAAGAGAGGAGGGATGACCCAAAGGGTTCACGAAATAAACCGTTCCCTTCTTAAAAATCATATCTCGCTCCACAAAGGGCAGTCTTTTTCAAATGAAACACTCAAAGCAAAAGTATTTCAAATAACCAAAAGAAAAACTGATTGCACATGCCCATGATTTTCTAAAAAAATGTGTATTCTCTCTCCCTTTTTGCTATGAATGGTATTCGGGTTAAACTGATGTTAAATAACACCAGAGTCTTACTTGGAAAAAACGATGTACTGTCATCGATGCGATCGATGGAGACAGAGGTCCAGCACATGCTACCCCAATCATCTGATGAGTATAGATACGGGACTCAAGATTCAGATAAAAACGGCGCACCCTAGTCGCCCGTCACACGGGCATCCCCGTCCATTTCATGTACAACCCAGTCGTCCGTCACACGGACACCCCCGTCCATTTCATGGACACCCATAGTTCTCTTCCGCATTGCGCGGATTCTTTTCTGTCTATTAGACAAACTGGCACGCCCTGCAAAATTCAAAGCATGTGAAATGAATATGCATAAACCTCCATAAAATGAAATAAATAAACAAAATCAAATGATCTGTGTTTCACACCGATGATACGCCACGTGTGATCCTTCCCCGCCAAAAAACATATTTTCCATCCCGTGTCAACAACTGGCACGCCCGGTGGGACCTACTCACCATTCATAGTAAAAAGGATGAGACATACATATATTTTTCATGAAATCCTAATACGATATTTCCTTTGAAGGTCTGTGAACTCCTCGAAGGTACAAGGAGCAGACCAAATGCTGTCACCTATGGACCGCTCGTCATCAACAACCACCCAGGTTCGGCTACCTGGCAACTCCGATCGTGTTCGGAGATTTCCCTGCAGTCGTCGGATCCCCTTTCTTTCTGGGAGTGGTTCCGGCCCATCAGGAGGAGGAGCTGCTCAAATATCTTCCTCCCATAAACCACAAAGAAGATTCCAACACAGTGGGACGCGTCAAGGCTCGTTCCGCTACTATCAATAAGGCACCCAAATGCCCCGTGAAAGATGATGCTGTCAAAGGGGGCAAACCCCATTCAACTCGAGTTCGGACCTACTCGGTCCATATGATCTCTTCTACCATTGTGCTCCCACTCCCTCACAGCGGGGGCAATATAAACATCGCAACAACAAAGGCTGCCAGCTGCCATCTCCAGATCCGGCAAGTCCGTTATGATCGGGAATGTGCGAGTGCGCCTTGATGGTACTCCACCTACCACTCCTCGTGATAGGTATGTTCCAAATATTCTAACCTCGAACCGCTTCTCAGCTCTACGGTGGTTCCGAGGAACATGAAGATTCTATGGTAGAAGCCGGTGCCAAACAAAAGACACGGCGTTTTACCAAGCTGAAGAAAATCTGGGTTCCCAAAAAGAAAGCTCAGAGTTTGAAGATCAGGCAAATACATCCAGATGGCTTGGAGAAAGAAGAATATCAAGAATAATCCTCTCCAAGATGCTGGATTTGAAAATTCCAGGGACGGAAGAGGAAAGGCATGTATAGGAAATCAAACTATATCTCTCAGCTCGAGAATATCCGGGTAGATGAGCAGACCTCAACTCAACAGTCCAAAGCTCGCATATCGGTTTTTGACCGTATTCGCAAATTCCAAGATTTGATAGGCCCAAGGCAATTCCTAGCACCAGTGCTCGTCCGTCAAAAAGGCGACGTGTTACTTGGACAGCTCGAAACGCCCAAGCTTATAATCTTCTCATGTTATGCTACTGGAGGGAAGTTGGCGACTTGCGGGACAGATCGCGGAAGCCACCTCCAATATTCCTACAGAAGATGTCCATCCTAACATCAGACAGTTCGTCAGAAGAACTCATCACCTGGCGGGCCAATCGCCCCTCTAATCAGCTCCTCTTTCAACTGATATCCAACATGAGGGTACTCAATTCCCTCCCTCGAAGAAACAAATATTCAACTTGAAGAAGGTGGACCCTCTACTCTGGCAGTCATCCCGTCATCAATTTGCCAACAAAAGAAAATTTCCACGCAATGGCGGATAATGACAAATATGAAGTCATGCAACAGTGGCGGTCTGAAATGACCTCACTCGTCAATGAGATGAGACGATTGGCGACTTCAAGCCATCGGCCATCCATAGAACCAGTTGCTGCTCAACATCAACAACAAAGCCAGCATCCAGAAGGGTTTATTTCCCTGAATAATCCAACAATTTCTTCAACTGGTCTTCTCCTCAAGCTACGGGTCCGAGATATCAATGACCCATCTAATATGCCTCCTCAAACAGAAGCATTGCAAAATACTATTTCAAAGGCATGAAATAAAGAAGATGGTCGAAGATATGTTCGCCCAGCAGGGCGAGGGTATTCAAGCTACGGGCTTATATTCTGTCCCGTTCCCTACATCATCAACTCAAGAAGTTGCCAGATCATGCCCCAAAGTCCCAAAGTTGCCTAAATATGATGGGCATGGGACACCTCGGGAGCATGTGGCACATTATATAATTGCCATGGGCGATCTTGCATCTGAGGAATCATATCTCCTCAGATATTTTGCTACTTCTTTAACAGGGGTCGCATTCCAATGGTATGCAAAGCTCAAGGCTGGCTCAGTTCTCGATTGGGTTGATATGCAAAAAAATCTATGACCGTTTTCAACGGCAGAAAGAAGATCTCTCTTGCTGAGTTATGCTCCCTCACACAAAAGAAAGGGGAGTCGGCAATTGATTTCATTCAAAGATGGAGGGAATTTAGCTGCATGCGACAATCCCCCATCCAGCAGATGCAGTAATTATTTGCCGCAGAGGCCTCATCATAACAATTAAAGAGAGACTCTTGGCTGCAAATATCAGAAGCTTTGACCAGCTGAATATTGCTGTGGCAGAAATCGAAGGCTTCTTAGCCGAGCAATCACTCATACAGCTCAAAAGGGTAAGCTCCCTAAAGAGCGCAATCTGCCGGCAAAAAATTAATGCTGTTGACTTTCTGCCTAGTGGTGAAGCAAAGGGGGCAGCAATCCCCTTCCTCAAAGAAAAAAGCAGAGCCAAAAGCGCCTCTGCCCACACTCGCTGAGCGCATGAAAGCTCCCTATTCTTTCAGAAAAGAGCATACCAGAAAGTTATTGATCTCTGTCTGGACAATCAGCTAATATCATTACCACACCAAAAAGGCCAGCAGATATCAGCAAGGTCAATCAACCCAATTATTGCCCGTATCACCGTATGGTGGGGCATTCAATTGAAGATTGTTTTGTCTTCAGAATGAAGCTCAAAAGGTAATTCAAGAAGGCCATATATCTATGCAAAATGGTCTGTTGATCCTCCACAACCGCATACTTCGGATGGCCAGAACAATCCGTTAATGTTATACATGCGGCGGATCCCGCCACAAGCTCAATAATCTTGAGGTAGGACCTTCTTGCAATCCACTGCGAGATATTTCTGGGGCTCATTCTCCCCGAGGTCTAGACATCAGGGTACAAAAGAACTATACAAAGAGTACAAAGACAGCTCGAGCAATTACAACCGGCCAGCAGGAGCTGCGCCAAATCATACAAACCATGGAAAGGCGTCAGGATGTGCCTATTCAGGAATCCCACGCCTTCCAACCTCCTTATCTTTATCCGCCAGCATATCCGAATTGCCCCCCTTGCCGCCATTTCAAGACCCAAGCGGGTGTTCCTCGAGAATCCTTCAAATCCTGTTGAGCCGGCAAGGTTATATTCCTTCGTCGCCAGCATACACTGCCTCTCTTCCCGGCTATGTCTGCGATCAGGATATATGGATTATCTGGTCCCAGAAGAATTGAGACCCAACTATTGCCCATATCATCAACTGCTGGGACACGTCATTGAAGACTGTCCAATTTTCAAACAAGAGGTGGAAGAAATGATCCAGCAAGGACCATCAATATGGGTAATTTTCTGGTCAGTCCCCCACAACCTCATATTCAGCCACCATCAAATGAGCCATACATCCTGAATATCATTCGGTAAATGTCATAATGCATCATTCTCTGGAGTCCTTGAGCCGGAAGGACAACCGCCTATGCCGCATCCATATCTATCCAGTCGATGGTATGATGATTGGCACCCCTCTACATCAACGCTCATTTGATCCAGAAGATACTCAATCCATATTCGATCAGCTTAAGATCGAGGGTTGATAAAATATATGACCCTGAGCCTTATACCTCCGAAAAGGAAAAGCAATCACATCTCTACTGTGAATATCATGCCAAGGTCATACATTCTACCAAAGATTGCCCAGATCTCCATGATTGGATCGAAACAAAGATCCGGGAGGGAGTATTGATCAGGAAGGAATCCCATGACCCCCTCACCGCAAATATATGATCCAAGCCCAGAATTCCAAGCACAATATCAAGATCTATGTGAATATTATCATCGTCAGCTTGGCTATGGGCGACATAGAAGCAAGGCCGATGTTGAACAATTCAGAATTGGCCTGTTTCAATATAGAAATGGAATATCAGAAGAGCTGCAGCGAAACCAATCTCGCAGCAAGATGAGGAGTTTGTAGATGATTACTACCAACTCCCTCCTGAAATCGTTGAAGAATCAATTAACTCAACCTTTCAGGTACAACCCTAGAAGCTGAATGGGTCACTGTTGGCCCTCGAAAGTCAAGACATTCTAGAAGACCCGCAAATCTATCGCCAAAGGTCATTCTAGTAGAAAAAATATTCCTGACCCATCCTCAGGCAAGAAGTGATGAATTCACTAGAAGTTCTGCAAATGAAGAATAAGAGAAAAATAGAAGAAGAAATGAGAAAAGAAAAATGAAAAAACGATGGAGGTGCTGCAACAGCAGAAGCTCCTCAGCAGCTGACTGCTGTTCAAAGACTTCAACAACTAATTGATGAGCTGGATGAATATGTATCTCCCAAGCCCTCTGATAAACCACACTCGATCAATATATCCCATGGGAAGAGATCGAGCGAAAAGCGACGGCTCCGGATGGCTACTCATGTCCAGCATGAAGCATTCAAGAGGAGGATCTCCCTCCCACACCAAGCTGAGCCTTTTAATGAGGTGCTGAAATTACTATGGAACAGTTGGACTCCATGTTCAACTCATTCTCCTGCTATATGGTGTTCATCCCTCCTCCAAAGGAATTGCAAACTCCCACGAAAACGCCACTGCACAAGCAGGAGATAAACCACGACGCTTGTATACCAGCGTCGACCTCCAGGTAATTCAAATCGTCATCTCAAGAAGGGTCGTGGCAGGCACCAAAAGCATCTTCCACTACCAAGCATCCAGATAAGATCATACTCTTTCATGGCGAAGAAGCAAGGCCTCCGCCCGAACCTCAAATCCGGGCGGATTCATCATATTTGATCCTTCAGATGAAGAAGGAGGGACTGCTCGACAAGCTTCTCATCTGAAGATAAAAACTCAAGTCCATATGCTTCATCAAATGAGCCAGGCAATATTCCTCCTCTTCCCAATAAGAAGTTATTGGCTCCTATCTCTCAAAAGAAGTTCATCAAGTCAAAAGAGCTTTCTGGGTCCTCACCGAGGAAATCCTCTCACTTGGACCAATACGCTCCGAAGCTGACGACAAAATTCTTCAGCAATTACATCACTTCCCGTCAACATTACTGTCTGGGAAGCGATTGCCTGGAGCAAAGACTTGAGGGAAACTCTCGTCAAAATACTCCAAGAGCCAGAAACTTATGAAGCCCATATGGCAAATTTTCCGAGCTCAGGCATATGAAGCACTGGCACAAATGTCACCTTCACTGATGAAGATTTGCTATTATCTCCTCATATCACACAATCGCCCCTTATATATGAAGGGAAAGATCAACAACAGCAATTAATCGGATCCTGGTTGATCCGGAGCATCCATCAATCTAATGCCCTTCAAGACCTTTCATCTCTATATCTTATGCCCTATATGCAAAGGGTGAAGGATGTAAGATCACAGGATTCAATCAGAATTCGGAAAAAGCCATCGGAAAGGTCACCGTCAACTTGACTCTGGGGACTTTGTCACCAGGGTGACCTTCTTCATTATTGATGCCAATACATCATATAGAGTCTTGCTTGGAAGACCTTGGCTGCATGAAAATTGGGTCTTCCATCAACTCTCCATCAATGCATTAATATGCGAAAGAAGGAAGCACACACAGTTTTTGCTGATCAAGCCCCCTTTCGGGAGGATGAATGCAACTTGACTGATGCCCTCTGTATCTTGGGGACCAAATCTTCAACCCTTTCCTCCTTGTCTAAAGAGAAGGGTAAGCAATTAAATGCTCAAATGAAGATATAGTGACTGGCGAGCTTTTGTGATAAATAAAGCCTTGCTAAATTCTACAAAGATTCTCAAAGCAAAGAAACCGCCCAGAACGGCGGAATATCAGTTATGAAGCTGATCATGTAAGTCAAGTCATTATGGCGGTATTCCTTTACCACCCATTGCTATGCAAATCTGTTCTCCGAAGCAAGAACAAGTGTTCGGCGATTAAAAACTTTCGTCGTCACTTATCAAAGAAAAGAAAGAAGAAGAATGCAAAAAGGGTGACCAGCCAATCCTCTTCTACAAAGGGGAATTGACCTCCCCAACTTATACAGAGGATGATTTTTGTTGGAAAGATGGCTCCAACAACCAACTAGAATCAATACAAGAAATGGCTGATATGCCAGCAAAGATCAAAGAAATGTGCAAAAAGCAGAAAATTCCTCGAGACAAGATATCTCCCGCACGAATTTCTTCAAGCAACTATGGGAACCCTCTCAAGTCCGGGGGCAACCTCCATTCTCTGGAAGAGATACCAAGGATTAGGTTATGATACCAAATCCTCCTATACAGTCAATGCTGTTGGATCATCACCAGAGGTCTGCAGCACCCAGAATAATCAGGAGTGTTCCAACTCCAACTCTCAAGATATCACCTCAGCTCTATCAAATGAATTATTAAATGAAGAGCCACCAGAAGAATTCTGCAGGCAATCTTCATCCATAAATTCTAAGATAGGAATCTCTATGAGTCTACGTCACCAACTCCGATGACGAAAGGATTTCATAGATCTGCAACCAGCTCCCCAAGAAATTGAGATGGTGGACAAGCCACTATTGATGAATTAATGAACTCAATTTCGGGAGCAACAAGATCCCCGGCCAATCTTTATCAGTGCCATTCTCAAGTGAACAAGAGAGGCAATCTTTATCAAATTCTTCTGCTGGAGTCCAAGATTGTTTTTGCTTGGAATTATAAAGAGATGCCGGGACTGGAGCCATCAGTTGCTGAGCATGAATTATCCATACTTCATACAGCCAAGCCTGTCAACCAAGCTCAAAGGCGTTGCGGCATGAACTAGAATTGAAAATAATACTGAAGTCGACAAGCTTTCTGAGGTAGACTTCATTGAACCATGCATATATCCAATATGGCTTGCCAATATTGTTCCAGTGAAAAAGAATGTCAAATCCGGATATGTATCGACTATAGGGACTGAATAAAGCATGTCCCAAGGATGATTTCCCGTTCCAATCACCGAAACAATGGTGGATATGACCACCGGCTATGAAGCTTTGTCTTTCATGGACGGATCTTCCGCTACAATCAAGTCCGGATGGCAATCAAGATAGGATCATACTGCATTCAGATCACCCAAGGTATCTTCAACTACAAAAGAATGCCCTTTGGCTTGAAGAATGCAGGGGCTACATATCAAAGAGCCATGACCAAATATTTGACGAAATGATTCATGATGTAGTCGAATGCTATGTCGATGATCTGGTCGTCAAAACCAAAAAAACGGGAGGACCATCATATGATCTTCGCCGTGTTTTTGAAAGGCTTCGCCAATTCAATTGAAGATGAACCCTATGAAGTGTGCATTTGGGGTTTCAAGTGGCAAGTTCTTGGGTTTCATCGTCAAATATCGGGGAAGAAATAGACCCTGATAAAATCAAGGCAATCCAACAATTGCCACCTCCTCAAAATTTGAACAGAGCTAAGGTCATTCAAGGAAGATTAGCCTATATTACGATTCAATATCCATCTCTCAGGAAGATGTATACCCTTCGGCAAACTGATGAAGAAAATGCTCCCTTCATCTGGGACCAAGAATGTCAGGATGCTTTTGAACAAATCAAAGGGTCTTCTCACTCCACCGTTCTGGGGGCACCAGTTGCTGGGAGATCTCTTATCCTCTATATCTCAGCTATGGATGCTTCTCTGGGAGCTCTATTGGCACAAACAAATGAAGATGATAAAGAGCAAGCTTTATATTATCTTAGCAGAAAGCTAATTGGTCCGGAACTCCGGTATGCTCCAATGGAAAAAGTATGCCTAGCACTGGTATTTGCTGTAAAGAAATTGAGGCATTATCTGCTGGCTCATGAAATTAAACTCATCTCCAAGTATGATCCACTCAAATATCTGTTGAGGCAACCCATATTGTCAGGAAGACTCGCGAAATGGGCTCTGCTCCTTATGGAATTTGATATCACATACATCCCACAAAGGGCAATCAAAGGGCAAGGCTTGGCCGAATTTTTGGCCGCACATCCAGTGCCAGAAGATTCCCCTTTATCTATAAACCTCCCAGAAGAAGAAACTCTTTCTCCTGCAAATGAAAATTAGTTCTCGAAGAGGTTGCCACAATTGAGCTACCCTCTTGGGAATTATATTTGATGGAGCTTCCGGACTCTTCATTATACTGATGGTTCCACCACTGTCTCTACTGGAGCAGGAATCGTCTTAGTCACTCCATATGGAGGAATCTTATACAATTCATGTGCTCTTATGAAGCCGCTCACAAATAATGAAGCTGAATATGAAGCTCTAATTATTGGGCTTCGATTGGCTCTCGAAATGGGAATCAAAGGCATACAAGTTTATGGTGACTCACAGCTGGTCATCCGACAAATATTGGGCCAGTATAAAGTCCGTAAACCACAATTGCTTCCATATATACCACTGTTATGAAGCTCAAAGAAAAATTCAGCTTCTTCGACATATCTCACGTGCCGAGAAGTGAAAATTCCCAGGCTGATGCTTTAGCCAAATGGCCTCTGCCATAAAATTGCCGCCTGAAGGAGAAATGGACATAATGGTCCGCCACAGAAGGCTCATGCCGAGTATCCTCGACGACGAGTCTGATATTGCAATCGAGGAAGTATATGATATAGAGCAAGATACAACAAATGAATCTGAAGATTGGCGCGAGCCGATTATTAAGATCAAGGGAGGTTGGCTGCCTTCTGATCGAGCACAAAGAATTCAGCTCTTACGTAGGGCTACATCATATCAAATAATAGCAGATCAACTATATAAGCTGGTCCATGAAAAGAAAGGGCCAGTCCTTCTCAGATGCTTATCCCTCAAAGAAGCCAAAATCATCATGAAAGAAGTTCACTCGGGCTGTGTGGTGCACACCAAGCAGGAGAAAAGATGAAAATCAATATCAAGTTAAAAGGCTTCTACTGGCCTACCATGTACGCGGATTGCATTCGATATGCCCGTACATGTCATCAGTGCCAAGCATTTGGCCCTATACCAAGGAAATCACCAAATGTATTACACCCCACTGCGCCAACATGGCCGTTCGCCGAATGGGGTATGGATATTGTGGGACCATTCCCCCCTCATCTCAAGGCCACAGGTTCATACTGGCTGCCACAGATTATTTCTCTCGGTGGGCTGAAGCTATCCCATTAAGGGAGGTAACCGGAGAATCGGTCGCCAAATTTGTCAAGCAGAACATAATATACAGATTTGGGACCCCTCACAGGATCATATCTGATAATGGGTCACAATTAGAAATAAAACAATATATGCCTTGGCGGCGAAATTTCATATTGATTGGAGGACATCGTCAATATATAATCCACAGGCAAATGGGTTGGCAGAAGCCTTCAATAAAACCCTCTGTAAATTGCTCGCCAAGATAGTCGGCAACAGAAAGCGGGAATGGGGAGAAAAGATTCATGAAGCCTTGTGGGCTTATCGAACTGTGTATAAAACCCCTACCGGATGTTCGCCTTTCTCTTTGGTATATGGAGCCGAGGCCATGATCCCTATAGAAATTGAAATGGCATCCTATCGGGTGGCAATCCAAGGTGAACTACAAAATCAAGATCAAGATCAAATAGAAAAGAGACTTGAGGAGCTCTCCAATCTAGAAGGAAGGCGCCTTGAAGCATATAAGTCTCTCCAAGCGTATCAAGCTAGAATGGTTCGAGCATTCGACAAATTAGCAAGACCCAGAGCTTTTAAGCAAGGGGATCTTGTCATGGTCAAATGCAGAGAAGCAATGGCCGGAAAGTCATGTGGCAAACTGCAACCCACTTGGCTCGGTCCATATATCGTCACTCTGGCATATGAAGGAGGCGCATATCGGCTAGTCGACCATAAAGGTAATGTACCTTTTCCCCCACTCAATGGGAAACACCTGAAACTGTACCATGCGCCAGAACATGAATTTCCTGGCCAGCCACAAAAAGAAAAAACAATCACCCCAAAAGGCATGAAGCCGAAAGAGAATGAAAACAATGAAATGAAGTTTGCAACAGATAAGGGCAAAGGAATCAAAACTTCCACCTGTCCGTCATATACCCTGAACTTGTCAGTCCCTACCGAGCATGAAAGCCAAGGGCTTTCCATGCATAAACCCAAAAGAAAATATAATAATAGGGGAAAATTCA